>JAMPIV010012160.1:0-315000 GCA_024509875.1 Oreohelix idahoensis
TTGAATTTTTTTTTTTTTAACTTATTATTGGTCTTTTTCCTATTTCTTTTAGCTCCCTTTCTTTTATTTTTGTTATTATTATTATTTTAATTATTTTTATTGTGCTATCTTGTTCTCTTATTCTTAGAAGTTTTGGTCTATTTTGGGTTTCAAATCTTTTGATCTGGCAAATCTAAAATTCCCTTAACCATTAATAGTTTTATTATTAATAATTGATTAACACTACTAGGATCTATGATGTACAGTTTTAGGATGATTCAACTTTTGCTTAATTTTCTAATGAGTTAAGTAAAGTAAAAATGTCTACCGTACCACACAATGGAAAGCACGTGGCGCCTGGCCCTATTAAAATTTATTTCTTTCTTTTTAATTTATGGCTATTCCTAATTTATATTATCACTCCTAGCCAGTATCAAGCAATCAACAATTATACTAACTGCTTAAACTGTATACAAATTAGAAACAGCAAATAAATTAAATTCAACTTATCTGGTTTGTATTTCTCACGGCTGTGGGTCTCTCGCTCGTGTAGTGGTCTGGTCTGCCTCCTATATGTGATCGACTACTGTCCCGTGTATCTCTCTCAGTTTACCGATCCGCTTTAAATACGTATAGCGCGGACGTATCGGAGAGTACCGACGTCACAGCTTAAACCTAACCTGAAAAAATCCTTCCCGAACCGTGATTTCAGCCGATCTGTGCGTCGACTGAAATTTTGCCTTTCTCATACTCAGCATATATAATATCCATATTGTTCCATCTTATCTAGTTTTATACAGCTGATAAAACTCTATCTTCCTATCCATGTAAATTCCCAAACTGTTATTTGTTGATTTTAATATTTCGAAGGGAGCCGCGCTAGCGTAGTGGTTACCACACCGCTCTGGCGACCGGGTGATCCAGGATCAAACCCGGGCGACGGCATTTGAGGATTTTTCGTCGACCGGGATTTGTACTGGATTAACTCGAGACCTGGCGAGGACATTTGAAGGAGTGTCGTCGACCAGGGATTGGCGGCTCCTGAGCCGACCCAGCTGTAATGGGTACCTCCGAAATCGGAGAGTATTTGCCTGAATGGCGAGGGACACCTGTCTCTGTACAAGAAAAAAGGGATACCCACGTAAAATCAATGTCAGGTTAGACATAAATAATAACCTGAGATTTCGCCTCGAGTATTAGCGGGCGTACGAAAAAAAAAAAAAAAAAAAAAAAAAAAAAAAAAAAAAAAAAAAAAAAAAAAAAAAAAATATATTTCGAACAGAAGTGGGTTTACCAGCTGTTAGCATAACTGTGGGCAGCCGAAATACGCATATATCTCCGTAAATGAGAACTTCCTACCGTTCCATCTTATATGCAGTTATACACCATCCTTCCCTGTACTGAAATGTAAAATCCTTTCCTACGGGGTCGCGTCTATTTTTAATTATTGTTGGCGATTCCCTCTGTCCGATACACGTTTCGCTTATACGCCGCCATTTTGAAAGCGGTCGTTCGATCGTAGACGGGTTATAAATCTAACTGATCCCGTTTGCAATGACTTGAAACCAATTTTGCGACATAGCTCCCCCATATTTTAAGCTGGATGATATCTAGCTTAACTATTGGGTACAAGACAATTGCAAATCGACCATTCCGAGGTTAGTTTTCCTTCCTTCTATCCTCCTCACGCTCTGTGGGATGACGACTAAGAAAATCTGCGCCCACATTCTGTTTTCCCGGAATATATTCATCCTTTACTATCTCTCTCCTTCCTGTTCTGCTTTTCATCCAGGCTCTTACTGCTGGTGAAACGGGGTCGGTAGGTTTCCCATGAAGTTTACCGCCCTCTTTTCGTTGATAGTTGGATGTGGTTTTCCCTCGCAAATCCGTAGGTGTTTGTTTTTCGCTACGTGATTTGTTCCTTTTTTCCAGCGCATGGGGTTCAGACTGCAATTGAACCTGTGTGGGATGTTTCCTTTCCCCTCCCGTGCAAATCTCGGGAGTACCCCTGATTGCTGGTTTGCTTGTAGATTTTTGATGAAGACTCTTCCGTCGACTTTCTGAATCTACATAGGTGCACTCTGGACAGGAATTTACATACTGATTTATGTCTTCCGTAATACCTGGCCAGTAGAACTGGGTGGCTATTCTTTGTTTTGTGGCACCATTACCCAGGTGTTCACTCAAAGTTGATATGTGTCCCCAGCCTATAACCTTATTCCTATAGGTGGATGGTACAACAATTTGACCATGCCTTTTCGTCCCTCTGCCAGCTTTCCTGTACAAGAGTCCATGTTCCATATAGAAATGTCCTTTCCTTGGAGCTTTATGTGTTTTTGATAATTTGCCAAAACAAGGCTTCAACGTGCTGTCTGCTTCTTGAGCCCGTTTCATTTCAGTCGAATGAAATTTTAAGTTGGTGTCCCTCTCTATGTTCCTGGAGTCAGACCTGGTCTGGGTTTCTGCCATAACCATAGGTTTTACAGGGTCTCCCAAGAAAACATATTTACGCCCCAACATTAGGGGGTAAAAGGGATTATCTATCACAGCTGCATTTATCTCCCCTTCCACATAGCGACAACTGACATGAATCTTTGCTATGGGTAAAGTAAGGGGTGATGTTCCTTTTAGTGGCCCTTGAATATCTACTGTTTCTGTGGTGATTTGTTCAGGACTCACCAGAGATGCACACACGACTGCGTCATAGGACAAACCTGTGTCATACATTCCTGTGACTGGTTTGCCATTCACAGTCACTATCTCCTGTGTAGGTGGGTGATGGAGGCTATTCTGACTCACAGTCAGTTCCTTCCTAACAGAAGTCCTCACCTGTAGACATGCAGCATGATGAAGGGGTTTTTTCCTCCCACATTCATCCGTGTTGTGGTTGCTCATCTTACAAAATTTGCACCACTTAGCTCCCTGTTTGTAGGGTTTATTTTCCTGAGTCTGAGGGTTCTTGTCCTTATTATCAAATCTTGGCTTGTTCTGTATGGTTGATCCATCTGGTCAAAATTGGTATTCTGCGGTGGTGGCTTATATCCTTCTACCTGCTTCCTTTTTGTTCCTACCAATTCAGCTTGAGCTGCTTGGTATCTCTCTGCACATTTCAAAATGTCTTCCAGCCTCTCTGCTCCTTGTTCCATAAGGAATTTCCTCATTTCTTGAGACATGGAATCTTTGACTTGCTCTAACATAACCATTTCTTTCAGATCCTCGTAGGTTTTCTGATACTTACCTAAACTACTCCATTTCAACAAATACGTTTCTAGCCTAGCTGAGAACTGGTTATATGTTTCTCCAGGTAGAAGTTTAGAAGTTCTAAATTTCTTCCTATATGCCTCAGAGTTCTTTTCATACCGGATCAGTAAGGCTTGCTTTAGTATTTCATAATTTTCCTGATCTTCTTTGGGGAGTTTCAGAAACACATCATATGCAATACCTCTCAATCCCTGGGATAACTTTAGACTCCATTTTTCCTTTTCCAGTCCATATGTAGAGGCTAGCCTTTCATACCTATCCAGATACGACTCAATTGCGTCCTCCTTTTCAACAAATGGATCTAGGTGGAAGTTCATGGCCCCATTTGCTGGGTTCTGAAAAGAGCTATTCGCAGAATGAGGTGAGCTATTACCATGGGTGATAGTCCCAGCCTGAAGTTCAAGATCAAGCTGTCTCATTTTCAGCTCATGGTCTCTCTCTGCTTGTAGCCTCCTTTCTTCTCTCTCAGCTTCCAATTTCTTGGCTTCTCTTTCTGCTTCCAATTTCTTGGCTTCTCTTTCTGCTTCCAATTTCTTGGCTTCTCTTTCTGCTTCCAATTCTAATTTCTTGGCTTCTAATTGCTTTGCTTCTCTCTCGGTGTACTTTTCACATTCCGTCGTGACATACCGGATCAGAACGTCACCATCCATGCCAAGCTCTTTTCCCACCTGCAGTGTAGCAGACCTAAATTTGACCAAGTCAGCCATGATGTATCTGTAGTCTAGTAGGGCAAGCGATCTTACTCCAACTAATTTACTACAATATAATTAACTTAGTTAAAATTAAAGTTAATTAAACTGACTTCACCATATATGAAACAGCTTTCTTTATCTGTACTCAATGGTACTCCTAAAAATATAATTATTTCCTACTATGTTTACTCTTTCCAAAAAAACAAATTTCCAAAAAAGAAAATTTCCTACACAGGAGAAATAGAAAGATGGCTCAGGAATATCAAAGATATATCCCGGACGAGCCCCCACTGTAGCGGGAGGTTATTTAAATTTATTTATTATGTAAGAGTATGCCAGTAAATAGTTCTGACCTTACAAGTAATACCCCAGTCTTAGAAATAAGCACTGGTGTATTGTTATCATAACAATAGTCAGACTGTGAAAACCCTGGCCCAGTTGGTAAGAAGTAGTACCAGGATTTAAGGTGTCTCCTCCCTGTGACTATCTTATGATTACTTATATGCTAGGGGATAAGTAAAATGTACATTCACTGAACCCACAAAATGGAAAAAGTGAATAAATCCTCAGGTACCGTTAAATTAGTTTAATGATTACATTAATATTCTATTTCTACTAGTTGGAAAAGAGTATACACATATATATAAAAATATTCACACAATTACTATTATTGTCTGTTTATACTTCAAGATCTTAAATAATAAATTTACTGAAATCACTGTTATTAGTCCTTTGAATTTAAGGATAACTGTCATCAGTTGACTGAGTTTATGTATGGTTACTTATTGTTTTCAACTATTGGCTGTTTCACATGTATAGGTGGTCAGTGTCAAACAGGACACTTATCTTTCCAACTTGATACTGCTGAAACTGTCCTTTGCTGGTATCAGACTTGGTAGGCCCAACAGTAGGGATGCCAATGACCAGTTGAAGTTCACTCTTTGGGGTCCTGCACTTTTGTGGGATTGCCTCGGGTAAACTGCACCGGCTTCTGATACTGGACAGTCTGGTTTGAGTTATTTCATGGAACCTGTAACATATCAGCCTTGGCTAGTATCTGGCTAGACTTGTAGCTGACTAGCACAGATGTCAGACCAGTCAGTCATCAGATGTCACCGTTATACAATCATAGTAAGTAAGGACATCATTTCAGTGATATAGCATTAATATTAACATTTCAATTAAGTATAACTGACTAGCACATAAGTCAGACAAGTCAGTCATCAGGTGTCAAAGTTATACAGTCATAGCAAGTAACATCAGTTCAATGATATAGAATTAATATTAACATATCAGTAATAAACATCATCTGGTTTAATCCGCTCCTATACATCCCTTCATATTCTATAACTTGATCCTTCCAAATCATATCAAGTACAAATTCAAATCTGATGCTATCTTAGCAACTACCCAAAATTAATACATAAAATAAATAAAGTGAGTGACCACGTGATCAGGTTGCTTTCTACTGAAACTGGCTGTAGAACACTCCAGTTTACCAGCTGTAAATGGGTACAAAGTTGTGCGCTCGAACTAGGGAAGGCAAAGGCAGCGAGGAAGGGGACTAGTCACCTAACCTCGTAAAAGCGGTATCTTCCATGCTGAAGCTTCTAACAATTTATTTCCCTAAGACAATCTCTGGTCATGGGACTGCCTTTATCTTCGTAAGCGATAATGCATTTAATATCGACGAGATACAGCATTAATATAATAAATATTTTCTATTTGGCTGTGGGGCTAGTTTTGATACGTTTTTGTACAAGCAACCATCTTCCACTAAGCACATGAATAAATCATATTAAAATAATAATACGTTATATCAATGAATATTATACAGGCATATTTTGTGAATTCTAAATGAACCTGTAATACAAAATAAAAGAAATTATTATACAGGATAGCTATCGTAAATTCGCTTACCCTCAGACTCCAGACACTTAGACTGAAATTTTCTGGCGATCCGCTCACACTTCAGATGGATTTAGAGTCGTGGCGTTATCTGCCCTCAGTCTTGTCTCAACCTCTTGCGTTGTGTATCTCTCTCGTTGTTGTTGTTGTTTTCTTCTACTATGTTGCTGTGATACCCTGTTCAACCTGAAATTTGGTTATAATTGGGGTATATAGGGTGTTATCGTCTTCACTGGTATCTCGTTCGTAGTCCTGGAGGTGACTGGTCCTGAAAAGGACCACTTGCTGGCTGTCTGGATTCCTCTTTGTCCGTTTGTGGTGCCGTGTCGCTCTCATGGTGTTTTTTATGTCCTGCCTCAACTATCTGGCTCGTTTAGTTTTGTGTGTTTCTACGCTACTAGTTTCTGTTGCTTTTGTCTTCTTGCTCTCCTGTATCTGTGACAGTGCTTTTTCAATTATCGTTGGTAGTAGCTGTTCTAGCGTTTCTGGCTGCTAATGCTCTGTCTTGATTGAGTAACATTTGCTGTACGATGTCGATTTTCATTTTGTCTTTCGTTTCTTTGTTTTGTTCTCTAGTTTTTTGTAAGGATATCCTCAACGATCCTTCTCTCTGATTCAATTCTTTTGAGTATTTGTTCGTTCTCTGCCTTTAGCTCTGTGAGTTTGGCGATGTCAACTTCTATCTCGTGTTTGATGGTTGTTTCAATTCTTTTGAGTATTTGTTCGTTCTCTGCCTTTAGCTCTGTGAGTTTGGCGATGTCAACTTCTATCTCGTGTTTGATGGATTTTGTTTCCTGTAGCATTGCCTGGGCGCTCTGTAACATTTCTCTGGCGCTCTGCATATCTATTATGTCTTCACCGCTGTCCTTGTCGTCTACGGGATCCTGCTTGTTTCTGCTTTCGTTCTGCTGTTTCCTTTTCATTTCGTTGATTTCAGCGGTCAGCTTGTGTAGCTGTCTTCTGTCAATCGTGCGCTGTTTTTCTGTAGCATCCGCATTCACTCTGTGTTTGGCCTCTTTGAAGGGTATGTTTTTAGACACGGCCTCCTTCAAGATGCTCTTAGTTTCCTGGAACACAGGGCATCCTCTGTACCTTGCCCCGTGGTTTCCGTGGCAGTTTGCACAGATACGGTTTTCGTTAGTTTCTTTGTAGTTGCGGTCCTCCTTTGCCCTGGGGCAGTCGCCATATTGGTGACTACCCGCACAATACCGGCAAACTGCATCTCTCCTGCACGTCTTTTTTTGTGTGCGAGAACTGCTGGCAGTTGGAGCACTGCATCACCGGAGGGATATAGGCTTCTGTCTTTTTGGTTGTGGTTTCGAGCGTCAGTCTCTCGGGTCTTGTCGATCCTTCTACCGTGACTATCATCAGATTGGTATCTTTCTTGGCCCAGGTTTTTAGCCTTTCGACCTGCGTGTTTTTAAGATTTGTGTTTTCAGCTTGAAGGCGTCTGTGGACGTCGCCTTCGGAACATCTTGTATCCACCCCTCTGATGACCAACTTCTTTGTTGTCTTGTACTTTTCCACCACCACTTTTATTTGGTGGGGCAACTGGATTTCCTTTGGACCGGATTCCAGTTCGATCATCAGCGAGGTTGTTTTGTCTGTGTTGTTGAGAGAAAGCACTACTCCCTTTTCGTGCCTCCCTACTTTGGCGATACCTCTCCGTCCAGTTATCACCTCGAGGATGTTGATCACTTTGTTGTCGGGTAGGGCCCTGAGTGAGACCTCACTTCCTGACGTCTGGGTGATCTTAACAATCCTCTCCTGTATCGTTTCTGAGTAGCTTGTATTTTTAGTGTTTGGTCTTTGTTCCTTCTACAGGCTTGGTTCGAATCTTGTTCTTGGTTATTCGGTGTGATATCTTGCGTCTGAGCCTTTGAGTTGTCAGCTGTTTTTTCCTCAGGATCAGGAATGGTAGCTTGCTTCTCAGTGGTTTCGATGTCCAGCACGTCTGGAGCTACTTCTACTGTTGCTTCTTGAAGAGTGAGCCTAAGGGACTCGTCTCCGTCTTCAAGTCTTCGAAGTGCATCTAAAATGGTCTCTGCGACATCTTCCTCTTGTACCTGTCTGTGTTGAGGATCTGCCTCTATCACTTCCTTCATAGTGCTTGCAGGTGGGTCGGCTGTCATCTCGGCATCGTGCGGCTTCTCTGTCATAGACCGGGTTACTGCTGACGAGTCGGGTGGGTGCAGCCTGGATAGAAGCGCTTGTTTTCTTTTCTCCAGCTGTCGTAACGCTCTACATATTTCTTTATGTTCTGGGTCTTCTTTATCTAGGCAAGGGGTCGGGCCACTCTGACTCTCAGTCGGGTCGACGCATGTCACAGCTAACTCAGTCGTGTCCGGAGTTATAGAAGGGCCGGTCCCGGCACGAGTACTTGGGGCAGTCTTGCTCTCTGGCTGTCTGTCATTGTTGATTGTGATATTGCGATTACGCTGGCTGTTCTGCGCTGGTGGGCTGGTGTAGACCTTCCTCTTTTTAGCGTGTGGCCTATGTCTGGGCATTTTGACGATAACGCGATCTTATCTCGAGTAGTGGCGTCCTGAAAAGGACGTTGGTGTCTTGTCACGATTGAACCGAAAACGTCTCAGAAAAAACGTTAAACGGATTTTATCGTGGTATCAAACCGTGTGTTCTCAGAGTTTTACCGAAACGCTTATATACGCATAGCGCGAGCGTATCGGAGGGTACTGACGTCACAGCTAAACTAACCTAAAAAATCCTTTCCCGAACGTGATTTCAGCCGATCTGTGCGTCGACTGAAATTTTGCCTTTCTCATTCTCAGCATATATAATATCCATATTGTTCCATCTTATCTAGTTTTATACAGCTGATAAAACTCTATCTTCCTATCCATGTAAATTCCCAAACTGTTATTTGTTGATTTTAATATTTCGAACAGAAGTGGGTTTACCAGCTGTTAGCATAACTGTGGGCAGCCGAAATACGCATATATCTCCGTAAATGAGAACTTCCTACCGTTCCATCTTATATGCAGTTATACACCATCCTTCCCTGTACTGAAATGTAAAATCCTTTTCATACGGGTTCCCTTCTATTTTTAATTATTGTTGGCGATTCCCTCTGTCCGATACACGTTTCGCTTATACGCCGCCATTTTGAAAGCGGTCGTTCGATCGTAGACGGGTTATAAATCTAACTGATCCCGTTTGCAATGACTTGAAACCAATTTTGCGACAATCCTACAAAGGAATATGTATAGTACATATATTTGGATAAGAGATTTGGTGCCCAGCCACATTAAAAAATATCCTGACCCAATAGTGTTTATTAATTATGGCTCTGCCCCCAGGGTGTAGATTTATGTTACTAAAACTATACAACCCAATTAAATATTACAAGAAAAATAACAACAGACTCTGTTATGTAAAGTTTACAAAAATGAAGATTATCTCACATTATATTCAAATGTACAACTATATGTTCCCTAATCTATGAATGGTTCTGAACCATGTCAGAATGAATTTGTCATCATAGGACAATGGGAATATTCTGTAGTGGTTCTGCTGGCATGTTCAGATATTCATCTCAGATGCTGAATTTATGTAGTCTTGTTGCCAGGGGATCAATATGTCCCAGCACTCCAGGTCCAGCAAGTTCTTTTTAGGGTTTCAGAGGATGGCAAGTTGCTTTCTCCTTCTTGACACAGGGCTCATCACCAACTGGGATGGAGTATGTCTGCCCTTGAGAACACTGCATATGTTTAAGTCTCCTGGTAGGACAACCTGGTAGGATCACCTGGTAGAATGCGCTCATAACCACTGCTGTTTTAAAATGACCGGGCTTCTCTCTGTATTTGCCTTGACCGGACCATCTTGTCCTCCAGGCCTATCTGCCGGCTAGGGAGAGAATGCCGCTCCAGAATCATGCGCTTTAGAATCCCGCCTAAATTCTCTCCAGGGTTCTGTTTGGTGGCTTTAATTTGCATACGTTAGGGGTGGTCCCTGAACTGCGGTTGACATTTTGTTCCTACCAACAACAACACACACAGTTGGCCGGTACTTGGGAGGTCAAAAGTCAAAAGACAACATACTGCTGCCTATCCCATTGGCTAAACTGTAATTATTCAGGGAAAAACCCCCGTTCCTTTACCGCGGTTTGAAAGTTCACAGCGAAGTGTCAATGACTTTTTGCTGGTAAAACATAGATTAAAGAAAAAAGAATTTCAGAAGAAAATGGGAGATCTCCTGATGTGTTTTGACGAGTGGTAGATAGATATTCTAGAGAATTTAGAGAGAAGGAATGAATTGGTATGAGAAAAGATTGACATAGAGAAAAGAAGGCGAATACACTTCGTAACAGTGAGCAAGGTAAAGCATCAGAAATGATAACCACTAGCACAGAAGAGGAAACAAATGGTGATGAAGATGACATAAAGATGGAAGAACTGAAGGCAGCACTGCAGAAAATCAAGATGGGCAAAGCAGCAGGGCATGATGGTATAACACCAGAAATGGTTAAGTACATGGGAGCATCAGGCGACCTATTACTCTTAAGGGTCCTACATGCAACGTGATGCAACAAGACCATACCAAAGGACTGGGAGATTGCCATCATAACACCAATTTTCAAAAAGGGTGACAATCGACGATGTGGAAACCATAGAGGCATATCCCTTCTCAGTGTCCCTGGTAAAATCTATTCTAGAATCCTAGAGCAGAGACTCCGACGCCTAGCTGAGCCACAATTGGATGAGGTCCAGTGCGGATTCCGAGCAAACCGAAGTACTCAAGACCTAATCTTCACACTCAGACAGCTGAGTGAAAAGGCCCTTGAGTATAAGTGTGAGATCCATCTTTGTTTCATAGATCTGGAAAAGGAATTTGACAGGGTCCCCTGGAGCAAACTTTGGGACTGTTTGGCAAGGAAGAACATTCCAGCACCTCTGATTCATGCTATACAGAGCTTCTACAAGTCTTGCAGAAATTATGTGAGGACAGCAAACCATAAGTCAGAAGAGTTCAGGACCACCACTGGTGTAAGACAAGGTGATATCCTGTCACCATTTGCTGATGATGTTGCCCTGATTGCTAAATCAAAGGTACATCTCCAATCCAAACTGCAAATCTGGAAGGAAGAGCTGGAGAAGAGAGGGATGGTCATAAGTAGCTATAAAACAAAATCCATGGTGATATCACGAGAAGAAAGAAGACTTCAGATTAAGCTGGGAGAACAGGTCCTGGAGCAGGTCGACCACTTTAAATATCTCGGAGCTATTATAGACCTATTATCGAATCGGTCGGTTGGATCGGAGGGTTGATCAGTGAGTTAACAATTCACTATCGTAAAACAAGCTATTGTTACCGAAACAGAACCAGGCTCGACAGTAAACATGACTCACTCTAATATCTTGGGGGCTAAGGAGATTTTTAAAATTGGATACTGGAATGTAAGAACTATGTATCAAGACGGAAAATTGGAAGAAGTAATTAAAGAAATGGATAATTATAAGTTGGACTTATTGGGTGTCAGCGAGTGTAGATGGACGGGGAAGGGCATAAAATATATTTCAGAAGAAAAAAAGCAAATTATATACTCTGGTAGTAATGATAATCGTCACACAGAGGGAGTAGCCATCCTAATGACACAGAAAGCAGCAGCATCGCTTATCAGCTGGGTACCTATCAATGAGAGGCTAATATTAGCTAGATTTCAGACACGATTTTTCAAGCTCTCAATTGTACAATGTTATGCACCAACTAACGACGCTCTTGATACCACAAAAGATGACTTCTATGAAGCACTTCTAAGTACCATCAACACAATACCCAAGCATGACATAATAGCAGTCATGGGTGATTTTAATGCCAAAGTAGGTGACAACAACGATGGAGTACAAAGATATCTCGGTACTCATGGCATAGGCTGTATGAATCAAAATGGCGAAAGACTTCTAGAACTTTGTGAAATATCAAACCTCGTTGTGGCAGACACCATCTTTCCACATAAGAATATCCACAAGATAGCATGGAATTCACCTGATGGCAGAACTAAGAACCAGATAGATCACTTCTGCATAAGCGCTAAATTTCGCTCATCAGTTCAAGACGTCAGAGCATACAGAGGTGCAGAGATCGGAAGCGATCAAAACCTCTGCATAGCTAAACTGAGAATTAAACTGAAGAAGTTATACCAACAGAATAAAAATAGAAGAATAGATGTACACAGACTGCAATCAAATGATATAAAGGAGGAATATAATGTCAAAATGGACAACTATTTCGATGCTTTAGGCAAAATTGACAACGATATCACCACCAAGACAATCGATACTAAATGGGAACAACTGAGAACAGCAATGACAGAAGCAGCAGTAGCGACCACCGGATACCTAGTACATAAAAAGAAAAAATGGATGAGAGAAGATACTTGGGATAAAATACAAGAAAGGAAAACAGCAAAACTTAAACTACTAGCGGCTGTCGCATGAAAATATAATTAATAGTAGGTAAAGCTTGACAGCTGTATAGGCGTGATGGACAATAGTGCACACGGACGTGTGATAGTGATGCGCAAGAGAGATAGGCAGAAGGCACAGGCTGAGTCAGTGAGTTCTTCACTAAGAAAACCATACACACAGCTCTTCTTGTTTTTTTCTGGCGACAATATTACTCTTTTGCACACACTGTGTCACTCACAAATAGTAGGGTAAAGGAGTAAAGTTAGATTGAGGATTTGGTAGTCTGAACTGAACGAACAATCCTATCGAGGTTAATTCAATTTTATTCAATTTAGAAATGTAAATAAATCAATAAGGATTTTTACATCAAATAATAATAAAGATTATCACGAGAAAACAAACTCACAACAATTTGATGATTTTAAAGAAGAAAAAAATTATTACACCAAGAGTGAAAACAAGGATTATGAATGAATTGTGTTAGTAAAGTTCCCGGCAGGCCTGATAGGCTTTTGCTGGAAAATATGTGAAATAATGTTTGTGTGTAAATGAATGTTTGTTCCTTTGTTCCTTTGGTGTGAATGTTGGAAACAACTTATATCCTGGGGGTCTCTTGGAAAAAATATATCGTAATCCAATGCTTGAAATTAACTTCACTGTTCTAATAAGGTATCCACAAAGGGCACAGAATCTGAACACGATTTTATAAATCCAAGATTGGGGTAACGACTTCACTGTTCGAATAAGGTATCCACAAAGGGCACAGAATCTGAACACGATTTTATAAATCCAAGAAAGGTGTAACGTATCCACAGTTGATGCGATATCCACAGATAACGAATTTGCTTCCAAAGGTGGGATGGAGGGTTAAAATGGGTGGAGTATGGTAGGGTGATGGTTGTTAAGGGTAATATCTGGTGTTGAGAATCGTTGCAATAATTGCAGTAATTGAAGTAATTGAAATGATTGAAATGATTGAAATAATTGAAGGGAATTATTGTGACTGGTGGACGAGGACTATATGGCCACTGGCCAAAGGTAACCTCTTTTCAGCAATACGAGACAAGACTTGCACTGCGTAAATCTGTTAGACAAAACAAAAATACATGTGTAACTACCCCCTTCTGCTGCAACATGCAGATTACAACAGAAACAATTTAAGCAGTGTCCAGCGTCGGCATGTTGATATCCATGCATGCGTCTCATTCCTAAAATAGGTCAGTCCATTCTTAAACATTCCTGTCTGCTGTGAATGAATTAGCTGGCCAGTCCAGATACATACACAATAACAAGACTTGCTTCCTCCCCTGTCAGACAAAGTTACATGAGGGTCCGCTAGAGAATCCTTCTTTGCTTTCCACCGTTCATTCCTTCCAGCATTCATAATAATATGCTCATACATTAATGTTACAAACATTGAAAAGTAAAATGATCATTGAAATTATGAATGATACAAACATTGTAACATAACATCGCTTTAAAATACAAGCAGTGAAAATAAATGAATTTTCGTAAGCATTTATGATACATACATGATAAAGGAAACCCGTTTATATAATACACTTAGACTTTCACCATGATAGTAATATATTTCATTAGACTTTCACCATGATAATAATATATTTCATATCTATATATATTTGAGCTAATTTCCTATATACTGGAAAAGCGAATACATACCCGCTCCGGATTTTAGTCTGTTAAGTTAAACTAGAGGGCACTATGTGTGTTTAACTCAAGTCTCCCTATGCATAGTTTTTTTACTTTACAAGGCTAAGACGTGCGTCTCTCTCTTACAGTATGCTATCACCAAGTGAAGTCTAAACTAGTTTCTTAAAGACAGAAAAAAGAAAGAAAAGAATTATTTTCGATTTACCCGCTACATTTTAAACGTTCCCACGATAGCAAAAGTCTCGCTGCAAATTAGTTTTTGCATAGAATGTCACTAGTACGTGCTGTGGTTCCGAGCTCAGAAGTATTAACAATGAGGAAGAAGACAGGCCATAAATTTCTAGACAGACGAGTCTGGAAATTCCTAAACGAACGTGAACGCTGGTTGACCGTATCTTCACCTGGGTTAAGGTGGGGAAAAGGCAAGTGCGTGAGAAACATTTTTTTTCCAGAAACTTAGGATAGACAGAAAATAAGGCAATATACAGGAAGGACAGAAAATGTCAAATAAACAAATTATCTTCACTCTGCGACAGATACCCCGAACTTAAGTTAGTTGCCCAACTAAATCAGAGAGAGATGATAATTTGGCTAGTGTGTATCATTCCCGGTGTCGTCCATTAGTTCCTTCTCTGTACTTCTTCCGAGGTTTCCTCAGATTGTTTCTTATCTGCTGGCGTTAGAAATTATTTTCTCCGTCATTTTCTCCACACTAGCGAGTTCCTCTACTGAATGTCTGCTTAAAAAATCGGCTCCTACATTTTCAGGACCTGGGATGTACTCGACCCTGAAAGAATAGACACTTAGCAAAATAGCCCATCGCATTACTTTTGCATTTTGGTTTTTGCAAGCTGCTAGAAACGTGAGGGGTGCGTGATCCGTTTTACACGACAAATGAGACTCCATAAAGAAATTCGTGGTGCCTTTTTACTCCCGCCACTAGAGCCAAGCATTCTTTTTCAATGGTTGAATAGTTGCGTTCTGCAGCGTTCAATTTTCGGCTAGCATAGGCCACGGGAAAAAGCATTTCCGGGTAGTTTTTTCAGCTTGAAGCAACGTTGATCCTATTCCAAGATTACTGGCATCTACTCTTAGCACAAAGGTCTTTGTGAGGTCAGTGGGAGGCGTAATATGGGCTTCGTCGTCAGCTTTTCTTTGAGTGTGGTGTAGGCGCTCTCACATTGAGCCGTCCATGTTACCTTTTCAGGTTGACCTTTCTTTGTGAGGTCAGTCAACGGTGCAGTCAAACTATTAAAGTTCTCAATGAACCGTTGATAATAACCACAGAGTGACAAAAACGACCTAGTGTCCTTTTTCGTTATGGGTTGCTTTGCATTTCGGATTTTGTCAACGTTTTTTTCTACTGGCCACAAGCAACCATGAGTGATCGTATGTCCTAAAAATTCAAGTTCTCTGAATCCAATCAGACACTTGCTTGGGCGTGCTGTTAAACCAGTTTCCTTGAGCCGCCTGAGGAGCAGGGCTAACGCTTCTTCATGTTCTTCAAATGTAGCCGTTGCGATGAGAATATCATCCATAAAATTATGAATGGTATTGCTTTGTAAAGGGTGTAATAGTTTTCTCATCATCCGGGTAAAAGCTCCAGGTGCGTTATGTAATCCAAAAGGCATTACATTGAACGTGTAATGTCCGTCACTGGTACTAAAGGCGAGCAATGGTCTAATCTCTTCCTTTACCGGAATTTGGTAATAGCCTTTACTAAGGTCTATTTTAGAGAAAATGGTTGCTCTGCTCAGCTTTGTAAAGAGTTCATTAGGGCTCGGTAATGGTTCTGGTTGGAACTCTGTTACAGTGTTGAGTAACCTATAATCGATGCATAACCGAGTTTCCCCGTTGGGTTTCTGTAGAAGCACTACACTCGAACTGTATGGGGATGTCGATTCAGAGATTATGTTATCTTTGTTACGTGCAGTCTTTGATATCTTACAATATTATACATTGGTATTCTTGTTATCTTCGCAAATATTTTGAAAGCAAAATAGTGCTTAAGGGAAAGTCATTATTGTGTTACTTCCCTTGAAAGTTGTGTCGGCTCTTTCGATCAAACTCCGCGGATAAATCCATTTTACTGCGATTTATTCGTTGTTTGGGTAATAATAGATTGTTCTTGCTTCAGAATATCTATGGCCTGAATTTATGTGTATTGTTTGTCTGAGTAGGACGAGTCTGTCTTATATCTGTATATCTTTACATATCTAAGTTGAACTATATGTTCTGTTGTCTCTGGAGAGGTCGAAGGCTATTCGGCGGATGTGTCGCTAGAGTGTGGTGTGATTTGGCTTCGTCCTGATAGGGACTGTGTGTTTTCCATGTCGGCCTGTCGCCGGGGAAAAAAGTGATCTCAGTATTTGTGGGGAAGGTGATAGTTGTCTAAACCTATCGTGTATGCTTTACCCCAGTGTTTAGTCGTATTGCCAAGGAATGGCAGTTTCAGATTTCCTATACCAAGGTAATCAAAGATACTCTTATGAACTCTCGATCGAAGCCACCATTTTCGATAGTTACGATTTGAATGTCTAAGAGAATATATTTGACTCGATGAAAACGACTTCGATTCCTAGCAGCACTATATCCTGTAGATTGCAGTCAATTGTTCATGATCAAATCTACAGAGCAATGAAATGTTTTATGAATGACTAACTTTTGGACAGATTCATTATCTGTATCCAAACGTGAGTGACAGCTCACGAGTGAAGCCATCTTGGAACCAAAACATGTAGTGACTTTCAAGAAGAGAAAAGGGATGCCCGTATTATCGCTTGTTTAGTCCAGAGATCACTGCTACACATGAGAACCCATTGCTAGCGGTTCAATATTATTATATGGCAAAATATGTGCTGAACATTATGTTGAAGAATCGTCGCTAGACGAGATTAGGTTTAGAAGCCATCTGAAATATTGTTTATAAGCTGACGTGCTCAGTCAGTGAAGTCAGATGATATATGTATGGGCGATACTGAGTGCTTGGCTACTGACAGTCCATTATACACTTATTCTACATGAGTGCCCATGTAACATAACATTGCAAGACCATCTATCCACTGTACTATGATGTATTATGCCAACCTGTGATTTGTCACTATCTGTGCTGTCGAGTGTGTACGTCCAATTAAACTTTAGAAAAGGTACACAGTCGTTGGTGTCGATGACTTCCAGTCATACATGAGTGTGAGAAAAGAACATTTGTCAACAACACGAACCCTTATCATCATTCGCACATTGTACACTCAATCCATGTCTACACACCACTGCGTAGGTCAAGTTGACATTCCATACACTACAGTGGAGCAAACAACACCATAGAGATCTTATCAACTGATGATGATGATGTCTGCTTCCATCCACTTATATCTATCTTTTGGTGGATATCATTAACGGGAATAAAAATCCAACTTTATCCAACCTTTATCAATCTTGCTGTAGCTTGTCAATCTCTTCTCGTAAAGCGTTGGCTTTAGCGTATGGGACTGGGTAAATCTTAGTCCTGACAGGCTTAGGATCTAATACTTTTATATCAAACTCCAAGAGGTTGGTTAGTCCCGGTTTATCGGTGAGCACTTCTGAATATTCGGCTAACAGTTGTTTGACATTATGCTGTTGCAATTCAGTTAATGTTTCACAAAGCTTCACATCCGTGTGTGATTCTTCCTGTTTTAGCGGGTATTCAGCATATTCGTGGGGGTCATTATCCGCTTCCATTGCAACCGCTAAGGTCAGGAGATGTGCTTGAGGAGCAGTGAGGCGTTCCATGTACTTTTTAAGTAAGTTAACATGATAAATCTTTTCCTTCCCTCGTATGGAGATTTTGTAGTTTGTTCGAGAGATTTTCTCGAGTACTTCAAATGGTCCCTGCCATCCTATCTGAAGTTTGTTATTCCCTGTTGGGAGTAACAGCAGTACTTTCTCTCCAGGTTGTAGTACTCTTTCCTTCGCAGTCTTATTGTACCGTTTTGCATGCTTGGCACGAGCTTGTCGGAGGTTAGTGTTGGCTAATTCCCAACCTATCTTTAACCTTTCCTTCAGTTCTTGCACATATTTTGATGCAGATACAATAGATTCGTCTGCTTTCTGGTCGGTTAAAGACCTAAGCAATGCTTCCAGGGGTCCCTTTATTGGCCGTCCAAATAATAATGTTGCAGGAGGTAGACCAGTGGAGGCATGCGGCACTTCCCTATAGGCAAATAAGGCAGCCGGCAAGAATAAGTCCCAGTTTTCTGGTCTTTCTTGTGCTAATGTTCGCAGCATGGTGATGAAGGTCCCGTTATATCTCTCTACCTGTCCGTTTGCTTGAGGATTATAGGGTGAGGTGTGAATATGCTGAGTACGGAAGATCTTAAAGACTTCTTCCATCAGATGTCCTCTAAACTGCGATCCATTATCAGTGAGTATTTGCTGTGGAAATCCGAGCCTTGTGAAAATACTCACGAGCGCTTCTGCGACATGCACAGAATCCGAAGAAGGGAGCGCCACTTCTTGTTACCATATATTACAGGTGTCGACTATATTAAAAATACAGCAATTTCTCCGCCTTGTTCTTAAGAGTGGGCCTACTGTATCTACAGCTACTCTTTCGAATGGCGTACCGACAATAGGCATTTCCCCCAATGGAGCAGGGGGTGTCCAGTGTCTTGGTGCCACCCTTTGGCACTGCGCACAGGATTTTACAAATCGGATGATGTCCATGTTCATCCCAGGCCAGTAATAGTGCGCTGCTATTCTTTGCATGGTAGCATTTTGTCCCATGTGGCCGCTAAAAGGAAGAGCGTGTCCCATCTCTAAAATTTGTGATCTATAAGTAGTTGGAACAACCAACTGGCTATGTTCTTGTCCAGTGTTGCCCGACCTACGGTATAGGAATCCCGATTTTGAATAAAAGTTTCCCTTTTTCAACGGGTTACTGGCAAGTGGCAGTTTCTTAAAACATGGTCCCAGTGTTGGATCCTTGTGTTGAGCATCCTTCAATTCCCGTGGTAGCAGGTTTGTCACTGGTCCTGGTTCCTGTTCTGTCCTTGCCTGACCTCTTGTAGTTACTGCTGCAGCTATCAGAGGTTTTCTTGGTTCCCCCAAGAACACATAACGACATCCAAGAATTACGTCATAGATTGGATTCTCCATAATGGCAGCTCGAATCCATCCTTTAACAAATTTTGAATCAATATAAACGTTTGCTATTTTCAATGTCATAGGAGTGTCTCCTTTCACGGCTCCACACAGATCTACTGTCTCCGAGGTTATCTGCTCAGGTGTGACCAAATGTGAAGCGATTATACAGTCAAACTGTAATCCTGTGTCATAAAGACAGTGCACACATTTCCCGTTTGCGATAATTTGATCCGTTACAGAATTCCGTTCTGGTTTACCACCTTTTGTTCTGTCTTGACGCTGTTCTGGTGCGTCTCCTTGTAAACACGCCGCCAAGTGCGGGCTGGGCCGATTTCTACATTCTTTTGTATTGTGCGAGGTCTGCTTACAATGATGACAATATTTCCTCTCCCTCCTCATGAAGTAAGGGGGGTTTTCCTGTGCATTTTTCGTGTTTGAGTTAGTTGACCGGTCTCTGCGTGTATCTTGCGTTGGAGCGTTTACCTGTGATCGCTGATTTTGGGTGGGCTGGGTGATTGGTTTAGGTTGAAGTTCGGCAGGTTTCCGTTTGAAGGTTTGAGTCTCTGCTATAGCATTTTGAAACCTTTCTGCTAACGTAAGGATTGGTTCGAGTCGGTCTGCCCCGTGCTCTACTAGGAACTTTCTCATCTCTGGTGACATTGTTTCCTTGATTTGCTCTACCAGGAAGAGTTCATGTAATCCTTCGTAAGTCTTAGGAAATTTTCCCAAATCGCGCCACTTTTCGAGATATGATTCAATCCTAGCAGCAAATTGGCCAAATGTTTCTCCTCCTTCTTTGTGAGATCGGCGAAAACGTTTTTCTGTAATTGTCGGCTGTAAGCTGAAAACGTCGTAACAGTGCTTGCTTGAGAGCGTCATAATCATTCTGTTCTGCTGGGGTTAATTTTGTAAAAACTTCGTAAGCCGTCCCTCTTAATCCTTGAGAAAGTTTAAGATTCCACATGCTTTTGGGCAGGCCATACGATGAAGCAGTTCGCTCATATCTATCCAGGAACAGATCAATTTGTTCATTTCGCTCGCAAAATTTTTCCATTGGGAAAGTCATTGCAGGTGAGTTGAGTGCTAGATCAGCAGAGGCGTTGTCAGGTGATGAAGCGTTAGTGGGAGAAGCGGGACGATTTTGAACCTCTATTTCTTTGAGCCGGAACTCATGAGCCCGTATCCTTTCGTTTTCTTCTCTTTGTTTTTCTATTTCGGCCTCTATGAATGCATTACCTTCTACTTCACTCATTCCAACCTCTTTAGTGTATTTTAAAAGACCCATCCTTAGTTTTAGTAAATCAGTCATTTTCTATATTTCTGTGCAGGTTGTTACACTCTCTCAGTATGTTACACTAGTTTCTGGGTATTACTAATATTTCTAAGAAGTATTGTAATACAACAAACCAATACAACTTAACTGATAATCAATTTACTAAGCCCAGGGAGTACTATTAATTCTATGAAGTAATGTAACTCATTAATGGAAGTTTAGTATAATTGGATTTTTGACAATTCCTTATTTCTGCTGAATTAAGGTCTTATCACTTGAGCAATACTCAAGTATAAACAATTCCCTTCAATATCTCACACACATACACACTCTACTGCCTGTTAAATGTACCACTTAATTACCTTAGTTAACTATTTAACGTAATTATATAACCCTGAATTAAATTAGTGACAGCAACGTTCTGTTACTTTAAAATTATAATTGTTCTGTTCAGATACTACCAGAAGTGTCGTTGTCTAGGGCGTTATAAAATTATAGTCCACAGTATAGACTAATAGTTCAAGATTCCTTACAGTTTCTGCAGAACAATTTAAAGACAAGATTCCATGTAGTCACTGTGAAATAAGAATCCAGAAATTCAAATCCAAGGACGAGATTCCCAATAATTGTCGCATGAAAATATAATTAATAGTAGGTAAAGCTTGACAGCTGTATAGGCGTGATGGACAATAGTGCACACGGACGTGTGATAGTGATGCGCAAGAGAGATAGGCAGAAGGCACAGGCTGAGTCAGTGAGTTTCTTCACTAAGAAAACCATACACACAGCTCTTCTTTTTTTTCTGGCGACAATATTACTCTGTTTTGCACACACTGTGTCACTCACAAATAGTAGGGTAAAGGAGTAAAGTTAGATTGAGGATTTGGTAGTCTGAACTGAACGAACAATCCTATCGAGGTTAACTCAATTTTATTCAATTTAGAAATGTAAATAAATCAATAAGGATTTTTACATCAAATAATAATAAAGATTATCACGAGAAAACAAACTCACACAACAATTTTGATGATTTTAAAGAAGAAAAAAAATTATTACACCAAGAGTGAAAACAAGGATTATGAATGAATTGTGTTAGTAAAGTTCCCGGCAGGCCTGATAGGCTTTTGCTGGAAAATATGTGAAATAATGTTTGTGTGTAAATGAATGTTTGTTCCTTTGTTCCTTTGGTGTGAATGTTGGAAACAACTTATATCCTGGGGGTCTCTTGGAAAAATATATCGTAATCCAATGCTTGAAATTAACTTTACTGTTCGAATAAGGTATCCACAAAGGGCACAGAATCTGAACACGATTTTATAAATCCAAGATTGGGGTAACGACTTCACTGTTCGAATAAGGTATCCACAAAGGGCACAGAATCTGAACACGATTTTATAAATCCAAGAAAGGTGTAACGTATCCACAGTTGATGCGATATCCACAGATAAACGAATTTGCTTCCAAAGGTGGGATGGAGGGTTAAAATGGGTGGAGTATGGTAGGGTGATGGTTGTTAAGGGTAAAAATATCTGGTGTTGAGAATCGTTGCAATAAATTGCAGTAATTGAAGTAATTGAAATGATTGAAATGATTGAAATAATTGAAGGGAATTATTGTGACTGGTGGACGAGGACTATATGGCCACTGGCCAAAGGTAACCTCTTTTCAGCAATACGAGACAAGACTTGCACTGCGTAAATCTGTTAGACAAAACAAAAATACATGTGTAACTACTCTTCTGCTGCAACATGCAGATTACAACAGAAACAATTTAAGCAGTGTCCAGCGTCGGCATGTTGATATACATGCATTTGTCTCATTCCTCAAATAGGTCAGTCCATTCTTAAACATTCCTGTCTGCTGTGAATGAATTAGCTGGCCAGTCCAGATACATACACAATTAAACAAGACTTGCTTCCTCCCCCGTCAGACAAAATTACATGAGGGTCCGCTTGAGAAACCTTCTTTGCTTTCCACCGTTCATCCTTCCAGCATTCATAATAATATGCTCATACATTAATGTTACAAACATTGAAAAGTAAAATGATCATTGAAATTATGAATGATACAAACATTGTAACATAACATCGCTTTAAAATACAAGCAGTGAAAATAAATGAATTTTCGTAAGCATTTATGATACATACATGATAAAGGAAACCCGTTTATATAATACACTTAGACTTTCACCATGATAGTAATATATTTCATTAGACTTTCACCATGATAATAATATATTTCATATCTATATATTTGAGCTAATTTCCTATATACTGGAAAAGCGAATACATACCCGCTCCGGAATTTTAGTCTGTTAAGTTAAACTAGAGGGCACTATGTGTGTTTAACTCAAGTCTCCCTATGCATAGTTTTTTTTACTTTACAAGGCTAAGACGTGCGTCTCTCTCTTACAGTATGCTATCACCAAGTGAAGTCTAAACTAGTTTCTTAAAGACAGAAAGAAAGAAAGAATTATTTTCGATTTACCCGCTACATTTTAAACGTTCCCACGATAGCAAAAGTCTCGCTGCAAATTAGTTTGCATATAGAATGTCACTAGTACGTGCTGTGGTTCCGAGCTCAGAAGTATTAACAATGAGGAAGAAGACAGGCCATAAATTTCTAGACAGACGAGTCTGGAAATTCCTAACGAACGTGAACGCTGGTTGACCGTATCTTCACCTGGGTTAAGGTGCGTGAGAAACATTTTTTTCCAGAAACTTAGGATAGACAGAAACTAAAGCAATATACAGGAAGGACAGAAAATTTCAAATAAACAAATTATCTTCACTCTGCGACAGCGGCAAGTACACATAATGCAGTTGAATCTTGCAAACTAACTTATAACTTGTTAAATAAAGAAGTGAAGACAAAAACTCGAAGAGATAAAAGACATTTCATCAATGAACTGGCCGTAGAAGCTGAAAATGCTGCAAGAACTGGTAATAGTAGGTGCCTTTACCAAATTACAAAACAACTATGTCACCAGCCTACTGCTATGGAAACACCTGTTAAAGGTAAATTAGGGAATTCAATACCAACAGAAAAAGAACAAATGAAGAGATGGGCTGAGCACTTCATGGAGGTGCTAAACAGACCACCACCAACAGTAACACCTGATTTTAATAATGAAACACCCACAACCACCTTGCCAATAACTTGCGATGAATTCACGCTGGACGAGATCAAACAAGCCGTTAAAAGATTAAAAAAATTTTAAAGCTGCTGGAGTTGACGAAATTTCAGGGGAAATGATTAAAGCAGTTAATGACAACAACCTCTTGAGAATTTTAGATATTATAAATGAAGTATGGAGAGAAGAACAACCACCACAACAATGGAAAGACAGTATTATTGTAAAGTTACCGAAGAAAGGTGATCTATCAGACTGTAATAACTGGCGTGGTATATCTCTATTATCAGTACCTGGAAAATTATTATGTTGCATGATGTTTAGAAAGACTTAAAATTGCATGCTGACGAAAAGATCAGAGAAGAAACAAGCGGGTTTCAGGCCGAAACGATCATGTATTGATCAAATATTCACACTAAAAGAACAATTATAGAAGAATCAGTGGAAAGGCAATCGCCACTTATTATCACCTTCGTCGATTTTCAAAAAGCCTTTGATAGTCTACACCGCCCATCATTTGTGGAAGATACTTACAATCTATGGTTTTCCAACAAAATATGTGAATATAATCAAAGCGCTATATGACAATGCAAGATGTTGTGTTAGAACAAATAAAGGGAATACAGAATGGTTTACAGTAGAAACAGGGGTGAAACAAGGCTGTATTATGTCACCACTACTTTTGGAATAGCTATTGATTGGGTTATGAGAAACTATACCCACAATGAACAATTGGGTATAAAATGGACAAATGGAAAATTCCTGGGGGAACCTGGATTTCGCAGATGATGTAGCATTCTTAAGTTCAACACCAAGACAATCCCAAGAAGCAATAAATAATTTGTGTCATCTCTCGGTTAACTCTTTAAGTCCCAATCGACTCTATAAAGGCTCATGGGTTAGACGCGCTTGGCCCAATCGACTTTAAAAAGCCTTTAGTATATGTGCCTCTGTTTGATACTGTTTCTAATTATTATACAACTACCACAAACCACCCCCAAAAACGTCATTTCTGACTGCAAGTACATTCTTTTAAATACCGCACGTGTTTAAGAGTGAACTTGTTTCTGTTTTGAGATATTTATTAAAAACGCACTGGGGTGGCCATTTTTGCTTGGGACTGAAAGAGTTAAAATAGGTCTCCAAATAAATGCCTCTAAAACTAAAGCTATGAACTTTTCTAACGAGACCTTTGATATCATCTTGAACGGGGAAAAACTACAGAAAGTTGAAAGTTTCAATTATTTAGGCAGTAAAATGACTCAGGATGGTGACACAACAAGAGAAAACCATACTAGAATTGCTTTGGCAGCTAGCGCCTTCAATAGATTATCTAACATTTGGAAATTACGATCATTGAATATACATACCAAGCTTCGTCTGTTTAATTCAAATGTTATCTCAGTGTTAACATACGGCTGTGAGAGTTGGAAAATAACAAAATCATTGGAGAACAAGCTGAATACATTCGAGAACAAATGTCTTAGAAAACTCATGAACATCAGTTGGAAAGAATTCAAGACTAATCGACAAATAAGAGAAGACTCTAGGCAGAAATATGTCTCCGACTATATAAGGAAAAGACGATGGTCATATATCGGTCATGTCCTACGAATGCAAAACAACAGAATACCACTACAGGCGCTCACTTGGGTTTCCTGAGGGTAAGCGGAAAAAAGGAAGACCAAAAGAAACACTCAGAAGAACAATAATAAGAGAAGGAAGAACGTTGGGCCTAAATAATGTGCAAGAGCTAAGAGGAGTGGCGTCACAACGAACAACCTGGAGAGCACTGGTTTCTGCCTTATGCGCCGTGTTTGGTGCTTAAAGAATTTATTATTATTATTATTATTATTATAGACCGAAAGGGGGGCATCAAAGAAGAGTTGGCCACTCGAAAAGCAGCAGCTGGGAGACTTTTTCAGGCCATAAATCGAGGATTCCTCAGCAAGAAAGAGATTGGTAAGAAAACGAAGATGGCTGTATACCGCTCCACCTATGTCCCAGTCTTGACATATGGATGCGAGTCATGGGCAATGACTACAACCCATAAAAGCCAGATCCAAACCTCAGAAATGAGGAAGGTGGTTGAAGTAACAAGAAGAAACATGGTCTGCAACCAGACGATACGTCAAGGCCTAAAATCCCACCCCCTGCAGACCCAAGTAGAACAGTCCCAACTAAGATGGTTTGGCCATATCTGCAGAATGGGAGAAGATCGGCTACCACGACAAGCATGGGAAACAAAGAGCCAGGGATCCAGACCCCAGGACGACCCAGAGTCCGCTGGGAGGACAACATTAGACAATCTTTGAAGGACCGAGGACTAGAATGGAACCAGGTCAGGAGGAAGACAGCCGATAGGATAGTCTGGCGCTCTCTCTTCCAAACCTCTACACCTCACGGTAGAAGGGGAACGACTAAGTAAGTAAGTAGTATATGTTTCGAGAACTTCACTAAACTTTCACTTCCCCGCCACACCCCCACCAATCATTATATATTAATTTGTGCTCTTGTTATATACTGTTTTACTATTTTGAGTAGTTAAAAAGAGAACACCTGTGATGTCGGAAGACTGCCAGTGTACACGGTATAGCAACAAATGTGTACCCTGATACACAGACTGAGTTTGTTTATACTGTAACTGTCGATGCTTTCCGTGCCTCAGGGCACTCGCTCATTGTTCTGACTTGTAACAATGTATAGGACCTAAAACATATAATCGCTAAAAGTCAGTGTATATTACAAATAAGCAATAAATATATTTCTTGCCCCTTTCGTGTTGATGTTTTATTAGAAAAACCTTGCAATCATGTTCACTGGCAATCTTGCATGATCCTGCCATTTTTAATGTCTTTTCCATATTGCTAAGTGCCTCTCCCAACCTTGGTATTTTGATGCCTTCCCGCTCCGCATAATTGTTTAATGCATTCTTTCAGAGTGTTATACACATCACTGTTTTCAGCCCTGACATATCAACTAGTTACATTTAACGTGTTATCAATGAAAATGTGAACTGCTCACGGCGACACAGCCTCGTAAACTGCATGCTTGACATTTTTTTGGCTTTTTGATGCAAATCAATGGAAAACAACGACCGCTCCCTTCTGTGACCTGTTTGACGTCACACACAAAAGTAGAACACAGCGGCAATCAGCAGTCGGCAGACGTCGAATATGTCAGTAATGTCGCCTAAGACTGCGGCGTATTTTCTGTCAAATATTTCGGATACTGCGAATTCAAGATGAGTGCACCACATAAAACAATTTTGGATATTAAAATGAATCAGGGCAGAGTTATTCGAAAGGTAAGTACGAAACGCTGTTAATGTTTTGCTTCTGTTTTCAAAATTGTTTCTAGCGCTTTTTTTCTCTCAAGCGATTGATAGCTTTTCTAAACGTAAGTACAAACGATGCAAGAAGATCAACACACTGGAACGCCTTGTATGCAGAATAATTATTGTATTTTTTCACCCGCCTTTTGTTAGCAGTCGACGGCACTGGTGTATAATCTTTCATATTTTGCCTTATCGCCCCCAATGGAGCATGGGACCATCACCACAGTTATTCCCTTTTACAGAAAGCCCTTACCAAAGCATGAGCTCTTGCATGGATGACTTCACTAGTTTTACACGATGTTGCCAATCAGCCCAATGCAACGGGAACATTTTATTATATGTATTAACAGTAACTACATATAACTAGAACCACCAGGCCTTTACACCCCTCCTATTTTTAATATTATACTTGTTCAGAGTTTCTTCTTAATTTTGTTTGTTTTTTTAGTTTATTTTTTTGTACTATTTATTTAACGTATAAGCACAATTGTGATTGTCCCTATTTATAATGATTTGACAAATGTGATGCCACTTTCTCATATCGGCAGTTGTTCATATTATTTAGAATTGAAAACAATATATATCCTAATTATAACCCATCAGAGGTTGAACGGGATTCTTTTTTTTCATTAATTAAAAAAAAAGAAAAAAGTAGCCAACTTGGGCCCGATGAAAAAGGTAACGGACGGAGAGAAAAAACAAATGCGGGGAAGAGCTACCTTATAGAAGAATAGAATATTGTTGAAAATGTTTTATGAAAAGCTCAAAAAAAAAAAAGCTCACCAAATTCTGTGATTTCCAAAATTAGACTTTTAAAAATAAAAGTTGTGTATAATAATAACGTTGCTGCTTTCTTTCCGCTTTAGTTCTGTGGCATTTTAATTTCTCACAAAATGTGGTAATTTCATTATTGAGGTGGCACTTACCTGATAACTACGATCAACACTTTTTTCGTCAAATCATAACAGCTTGATTCATTAACATGATACAGTTGTTTTCAAGTTTTTTGCTGTTTCACTTATGTTTGTTTTGCTTTGTACAGGGCTTTTCCTGAATTTGATTTGTAATAATTGCAGTGATCCTACTACAAATAGTGTTGGAAGAATCGCAGTGATCTGTGCTCATATTCTAACATTTGTCTGTGTTATGCAAACAATGATTTATTGTGGTGCATTGCATATTTCATGGAAAGGAACTTAAAACTAACAACTCTTTATAGTACTTTTTGCAAGAAGTGGTGAGGGTTGCAATATTACTTGCACAATACAAAATGTATAATCTAGATATTATCTTTTTAACAATATAATCACAAACAGGAATTAAAATGAGAAATAGTAAGGTATTATCATAAATTATTAATGTATTATTAATACATTACTAGAAAAATTATTATGTTGTGTCATCAGAATATGGAATTTCTCAGTCTAGATTAATAGTAGTTGTCATAACTGACTATGGGATTACGTCCCTGAGGTGATAGCTTCAGCTGTGTTTTTGTGTGGTATTCCTTTTGGCGTGTTCTTTTCTCTTCTGCTTGTTGTGAGAGCTTCTTGTTGCCCAGTCTGAGGGGCGCTGCAGGGAGCATCACCACTTGGTGCGATCTACAGCTTCATCCTCCCAGGTTGCTGGATTTATGTCCAGTACCTTCATGTCTTTCTTGTACACATCTGTCAACCTCAGCTGTAGTGGCCTGACTCATCCTCCCAGGTTGCTGGATTTATGTCCAGTACCTTCATGTCTTTCTTGTACACATCTGTCAACCTCAGCTGTAGTGGCCTGACTGTTTCATCCTCCCAGGTTGCTGGATTTATGTCCAGTACCTTCATGTCTTTTCTTTCTTGCACACTGTTTCATCTGTCAGAACTTCACCTCATCTGTCAACCTCAGCTGTAGTGGCCTGACTGTTTCATCCTTCCAGGTTGCTGGATTTATGTCCAGTACCTTCATGTCTTTCTTGTACACATCTGTCAACCTCAGCTGTAGTGGCCTGACTGTTTCATCCTCCCAGGTTGCTGGATTTATGTCCAGTACCTTCATGTCTTTCTTGTACACATCTGTC
Organism: Oreohelix idahoensis; assembly: GCA_024509875.1. NCBI lineage: Eukaryota > Metazoa > Mollusca > Gastropoda > Stylommatophora > Oreohelicidae > Oreohelix > Oreohelix idahoensis. The sequence goes on from JAMPIV010012160.1 coordinate 28,863, forward strand.
AACCTCAGCTGTAGTGGCCTGACTGTTTCATCCTCCCAGGTTGCTGGATTTATGTCCAGTACCTTCATGTCTTTCTTGTACCCATCTGTCAACCTCAGCTGTAGTGGCCTGACTGTTTCATCTCCCAGGTTGCTGGATTTATGTCCAGTACCTTCATGTCTTTCTTGTACACATCTGTCAACCTCAGCTGTAGTGGCCTGACTGTTTCATCCTCCCAGGTTGCTGGATTTATGTCTAGTACCTTCATGTCTTTCTTGTACACATCTGTCAACCTCAGCTGTAGTGGCCTGACTTTCATCCTCCCAGGTTGCTGGATTTATGTCCAGTACCTTCATGTCTTTCTTGTACACATCTGTCAACCTCAGCTGTAGTGGCCTGACTGTTTCATCCTCCCAGGTTGCTGGATTTATGTCCAGTACCTTCATGTCTTTCTTGTACACATCTGTCAACCTCAGCTGTAGTGGCCTGACTGTTTCATCCTTCCAGGTTGCTGGATTTATGTCCAGTACCTTCACGTCTTTCTTGTACCCATCTGTCAACCTCAGCTGTAGTGGCCTGACTGTTTCATCCTCCCATGTTGCTGGATTTATGTCCAGTACCTTCATGTCTTTCTTGCACACATCTGTCAACCTCAGCTGTAGTGGCCTGACTGTTTCATCCTCCCAGGTTGCTGGATTTATGTCCAGTACCTTCATGTCTTTCTTGTACACATCTGTCAACCTCAGCTGTAGTGGCCTGACTGTTTCATCCTCCCAGGTTGCTGGATTTATGTCCAGTACCTTCATGTCTTTCTTGTATGTCACATCTGTCAACACCTCAACCTCAGCTGTAGTGGCCTGACTGATTTTTCATGTTTTCTTGTCCTCCCAGCTGTTGCTGGATTTATGTGGATGTCCAGTACCTTCATGTCTTTCTTGTACACATCTGTCAACCTCAGCTGTAGTGGCCTGACTGTTTCATCCTCCCAGGTTGCTGGATTTATGTCCAGTACCTTCATGTCTTTCTTGTACACATCTGTCAACCTCAGCTGTAGTGGCCTGACTGTTTCATCCTCCCAGGTTGCTGGATTTATGTCCAGTACCTTCATGTCTTTCTTGCACACATCTGTCAACCTCAGCTGTAGTGGCCTGACTGTTTCATCCTCCCAGGTTGCTGGATTTATGTCCAGTACCTTCATGTCTTTCTTGCACACATCTGTCAACCTCAGCTGTACTGGCCTGACTGATTTTTCAACCTTCATCCTCCCAGGTTGCTGGATTTATGTCCAGTACCTTCACGTCTTTCTTGCACACATCTGTCAACCTCAGCTGTAGTGGCCTGACTGTTTCATCCTCCCAGGTTGCTGGATTTATATCCAGTACCTTCATGTCTTTCTTGTACACATCTGTCAACCTCAGCTGTAGTGGCCTGACTGTTTCATCCTCCCAGGTTGCTGGATTTATGTCCAGTACCTTCATGTCTTTCTTGTACACATCTGTCAACCTCAGCTGTTCTTTTGCCATCTGCCAGTTGCCTGTAGAAAATATCAGCATTGTGAATCACAAAATACATCTAGTTTTTTTGTTGTTATCACCACACTGTAAATTTACTGTTAGCTATTGTTATGATGCTTATTCATTTTCTTGAATATGCTGATGGCCTGGGGATAATATTTTGATATGCAGAGCTGACGTATTGGGGAAATACATATTTTGTTTAACAGAGTGGGTGTTGGGATGACATGTAGAACCTCTTCCATTGCAAGAATACATTTTGTCTTACATAAGTTGGGCATAGAATGTCTTAAAATATTTTCATTGAAATGAGAAAGTTAAGCCATGTGTCAAATCCAGATTGTTTCTTATACTCGCTTAACCAAAAGAAAAAGAAAATAACAAAATAAGAAAGCGGAACATAGAAACTGGTGGGGAAAACTTAACATTTCACAAACATGCAAAATATTTATTTTAGAAAAAACTCTTCAGTCTCTTATTTGTGGATCCTAGTGTGTCCAGTATTATTTTGATACCTTCTTGGAATTGTGTTTTATTCTTATGTCTTATTGCCTTTAGTGTATCTTTTATTCGGTTGTTGCCACACCACTTGAGGTGATGACTGTGGCAGAGGCAAATAACTGATGTGCTAGAAACCATAGAATCAATATATGTACGAGTATTTGTACTCCGTTAAACTGAGAGTTTTTGTTTAATCTCCCAAAAGTATAATTTATTCTGTCAAATCGGTAGAACATAAAAGTTATTTTTACAATTCTAAATTCCCTATAAAAACCTTAACTGAATGAGACTTGTCAATTTAGTTGGATTACACATGACGAAATAGAATTTCTGTGCATATTCCCTTAAAAGCATAAAATTAGAAAATAAAGCAAAAATTAGGAAAATAAAATAAATTGAACTCTGAATTTGTCTTTTGAGTGTTTATTTCTAGAAAAAGCTGTACAATTCGACTGTTACACACGTTTGCAGTGCATTCGTTTTTCAGTATTTATTTCTTCTTTTCAATCTCTCTCTCTCTCTCTCTTCTCTCTCTCTCTCTCTCTCTCTCTCTCTCTCTCTCTCTCTCTCTCTCTCTCTCTCTCGTGTGTAAACGCAGAAATTCTATACTGTTCAAAAAAAAGAAACGCATAGCTACTGAAGGCACACACATAGCCATAATTTTGACATTCAATAACTTGTTTAATTTAATGAGTTAATTGTTCAAATTGCACACAAGAATACCTTAGGGTTCAACCAATCAATTGACAGTTGTTTTGCATCTGGGTCACGAGAGTTTTTTGGCGTACGGGCTTTCCCGTTAGTATGGTGTGTGGCCTCCTCTTGCATCGATCAGCGACTGGCATCTCCTGGGCATGGATGCGATCAGACGTCTGATGTGGGCCTGTAGGATGGCTGCCCACTCTTCCTGGAGTGCCTGGAACAGATCACGACGATTGGCTGGAGCAACGTCTCGGCGACAAACACGTCTATGCAGCTCATCCCACAGGTGCTCAATCGGACTCATGTCTGGAGACAGGGATGGCCAGGGAAGGGTGAGAATGTTGTTGGCAGTCAGGAACTGCGTGGTCAACTGGGAACAATGGGGTCTGGCGTTGTCCTGTTGAAACACAGACCTTTGGGCAGCCAAAAGTGGAAGGACATGGGGTCGAATAATTTCATTGACGTATCATTGCGCATTCAAGCCTCCCTCAATGTGCACCAATTGACTCCTTCCGTTGTAACTGATCATTCCCCACACCATTGCACTTCCACCACCGTGCGGCGGAGCTTCATCAACGCAATTTTGGGCAAAACGTTCATTTCGCCTACGGTAGACCCTACGCCGTCTATCATGACGCTGCAACAAAAAGAGATTCGTCACTAAACCAGACACGTCTTCATTGATTGTCAGCTGCCCAGGGACGATGCTGGTTGGCCCAAAGAAGTCGATTTTGGCGATGGCGGCGCGTAAGGACAGGTCCTCGGTGAGGTCGTTGTGCCCAAAGTCCAGCGTCATGCAGTCTATTCCGGACACTTTGATCAGACACATTACGTCCTGCAGGCAATGACTGGGCAGTTGAGGAAGCTGTTGTAAACCTGTCTCTGAGGCGACGAAGCCGAATAAAGTGATCCTCCGCTGCTGTTGTCACTCTGGGTCGTCCACTGCGATGCCGGTCTTCAACTGAGCCAGTGCAGTGGCTTGGAACCGGTGCCAAAGTCGACTGATGGTACTCTGATGCACGTTTAGATTGCATGCTGGCAAAATGAAATAGCACGTTTGTTGCACAGAACATGTTTACAGCAAAGAAATGAAATATTTGAAAGTTCACTGGCTATTTCATGGAGTGCTCACACTCTACAATTGAATAATGTATGACACATGACGTGTGTTCATTTTAGTACTTTTCTGAAATAGTTCATACATTTACATCTCCATATCTCAAGTCTCCTTGTATTGTATGTATATTAGTACCACTAGTACTACTGTATATAGACTTGTATTACTATACATTCCTAGTAATCTTTAAACGGCTGTGATAAGTTCCTTGTACTTTTATAAAACATAGATAACGGGATAGATTATGTGACTGATATGACAGATAATATAAGAGCCAAACCTGGAAGCCAGGTGCGGAAAACGTTGACCTGTGAAACTAGTTGTACACCGAGTAACGTGCCAGCGACACAAAGTAAGGATACGGTAAACATATTCGTGGAAAGTTAAATCTCGGACAGACGGTTTAGACGGCATTGCGGGTTAATTGATTTGGCTATTAGATTAGGAAGCAACCAATTAAATCGACATTGTACCAGAGCTTGAAGATTGAAGGGCTTCCACGGAATAGTTTTATGTACATGTACGTAGTATTTGAAACATGCCAGAAACAAGCATCCTAACAGTAGCTCAGGTCACCGTACCTGCCCAATAATGCAGCTGCATTCATTCAACGTTTAACAGCAAAACTAGTGAGAAGGGCCAAAAGATTAAAAGAGAGATTACTGGGCAGTTTGACATCATGGCATGGAAGGCGGTCAACGACAGAATTGATACAGTATTGGAAACAGGAAGTTGTGGAATGATGTGATCACCAACGCCACGAGTCATGGTATTTGAAGAAGATACCCAATAATTGCCTGATGTAGATAATAATTTCGGTTGAATGTATTTGCCACGCCATGCAAATATTTGTCAAAATACAGGACTATCACAGTAACTCAGTATTCAGGGTAATCGTAGCGCATTTGTGTAGAGCAGTAGTTCACAGAGTGTGGGGCACGTATTCCCGGCGGTACGCGAAAGAAGTACACGGCTGAATTTTTGTCTTTAGAATCTATCACACATATCCGCTGCCTTGTCAAAGTATTTGTTGATGTTCATTATCACTTACGTTATTTTAATTATTTATGTTATAATAATTATTCTTCTTCTTCTTCCGTCCTTAGCCAACGACCGGCAAAGCAGTCAGTGGCCATTACGCCTAGTGGCGTCTTAAGGGCAACAGCGAATAGATTTTCTTTGCCGCTGTTCCCATCACGCCTAATGGCGTCTTTAGGGCAACGACAAATCAATCCTTTTGCTGTTGTTTCCGTAATCAAAGTGACTGGCAAACGGGTGATCAGCCCGTTGGGATAATAATTATTACTTACTTCATTTTCCTTCCACTATTTCCTTCACAGCTTGTCGCGAGTACGGAAATAGTGAATGTCTGAGTTTAGACATAACATGAATGAGTAATGAGAAAATAGAGTCACTAATGAAATTATGGGGAGAGATATGACTTCTGGAGAGTAGTGAGATATGTACTGATCTCTAAAGGTCTACTTCTCCACCATACTCCGACTGTGTTTAAGATGTCAATCTCTCACCCGTCCTCCAAATGCTAAATAGAATAATCTACTACAGTAAGGACACACAGCAAACATCATGTGACAGTTAGAATAGTAGGGATTCTGACCACATATTACATTTAAATGTGTTTGTTAAAGAAATCCACAACATCGAAGCAATAAAGTAATGTCTCCACTAGCTTTGTAAGACTAGTGAATTTATCCCATTAACACCAAAAGAACAAATGACAACAGACTTCACTCAATCACACACAAGCAAATCACCTCACTCCACATTACCAACAACCGTACACTTTCTCACACCAATGTATTGCCCAATTAAAGGGGTTAGGCCCCCAGTTCTCAATAATGAAAACGACCAGTCCTCTAATGTCGACAGTGCTTGGCAGGTAATCTTCTCCGCTAGGAAAACTCACACAGTTCCACCTATGTTTGGTATACTAAGGCTATGGAGATAAGCTCCCTCTGGAACAGCTTAATAAATCCTAGGGGTTAACACTCTGTTGCGGGTGGGCCACCACAAATAGGCAAAAAAAAATTAAACAAAGGCTGAGACGATTGCGCTCACTGATCGAGATATGTAACTCCAACACGAATCAGTGATTACAGTTGGCAAACTGGGTATCCAGAACGACCCGAGGGGTATGCACCTCTGATACGGAAAAATGAAGAATGGAACACACAGGTGCCGAGTACTGGAAATCGTTGGCTTCTTCTTGGCTTTTACGTCAGTATACTCCAAGGTGACGTAAATGGGTGTGACGATGTTGCCCCGAAGCATGGATGGCAACGGCAACAGCCCGTATGCACTGGCGATATAGATCTGTATATTACGATAGGCGGTGGGTAAACAATCCACAATGACCACCTGGTAGGCTGAACAAAAGACAGAGCGATTTGTCTGCCGTGAGATCTGAGTATTAATTGGTGGTAATGCAAGGGCAGTAGTGATAAACCTCTAAGGGGCACGTTATTCCAAGTGCCAATTATATTTCTGGAGGGTTGCTTGGTGCCCAACAAGAGAGCACATTAACAGTCTGATCAAGCTCTGAAATACACAAACAAGTCAAAAACATCATTAACAACTGTACAGCCATTTCTAATGTTTACCATCAACCCCCCCCCCCCCACACACACACACCCTCATTCTATCTCTCTCATTAGATCACAACACACCTTTAATCACTCAATACAGTATCAAACCCAACGGGCTGATCACCCGTTTGCCAGTCACTTTGATTACGGAAACAACAACAAACGGATTGATTTGTCGTTGCCCTAAAGACGCCATTAGGCGTGATGGGAACAACGGCAAAGAAAATCTATTCGCTGTTGCCCTTAAGACGCCACTAGGCGTAATGGCCACTGCTGACTGCTTTGCCGGTCGTTGGCTAAGGACGGAAGAAGAAGAAGACAGTATCAAAACATTACACCGTAACCCCCGTTCTCACTTGCTGTTCTTAGCCTAACCATTCACACAGGTAAACCCAGCCCTGCATGAACGCTTTCCAAGCCGGGCGAAAATTGCCCCCGCGGCTTCTAAAGGTTAACATATTCACACCCACTCCTGGCCCTACCCACTGTGGTAAAAGGCGAAACAAACGTTAAGTATCCAACAAGTTAAATATAAACTAGGAATAATACCGAATGTGAATTGAGTGAGGGCCCAATTGATATTTACCCAAAATCAGGATTAACATTGAATGAGTTTACAAAATTAGCGTTTCGCTGATCCTCAGTATTTATCCCATAGAGAAAAAAAAACTCTTTACAGAAAATATAATACACCTAACCAAGTGGAAAACTTTGGTCAAATAAAATATACATCAGCTCTCACATCTGTCTCACGAAAAATCCCCTCCTGGCGTAACTCTTATCGATTTTTAAATTGGTAGCACGCTTTAAAAAAATCAGAAAATTCCAGTGACATAACAATACTTTACTTTAAGAAATATATATATATATATATATATATATATATATATATATATATATATATATATATATATATATACATATATATATATATATATATATATATATATATATATATTAAAGAGGAAATAAAGTAACGCAGGATTCCGACTCTATATGATTAAGCTAAAAAAAACCCCCACTGAAATTTAAAAGAAAATGGTTTGCTTACCAAGCAAGGAATCAAAGTCCACAATACAACTGTTATTAGCTTTCAACTGAATAACACTTCACTAGGCGGCAAAGATCCTCTAGAGACAAATGGTACTGAGTATATAGACATCAGGCTTTACATAGCAAGAAAAGTCTAAGATGTGCTGCTAACACCAAATTAAGATTATATGAGAGCTGTGCACTTTCTGTGCCTCTCTATGGTGCGGAATGCTGGAGAGTGACAGAGAAGGAAATGTCGAAATTGTCCTCTTTCCACACAATCTGCCTAGGGCAAGTTCATTGAATTTTTTGACCGAGTGCCATCGCCGGCCAAGGGCTGCTTACTCGGAGCAACCAAGAGGTCATACACATCATCATAGCTAGCAGACGCCGGAGTTGGGTTGGCCACGTCCTCAGAAGAGACCCCGATGCTGTCACGGGAACAGATATGATTTGGATCCCTTGGGGAAAGCGAAAGAGAGGCTTACCAGATACAACGTGGGGGGGGGGGGGGGGGGGGCCCAGATGCAAGAGGTGAACCGGAGCTGGGGCACTGCACAAAAGATGGCCGCCGACCGAGCAAAGTGGAAGCAGTTTGTTGCTGCCCTACAAGACGCCACCAGGCGTCATGCCCACTTTCAACTTTGACAGTCGGCGGCTAAGGATCAAAGAAGAAGCCGTCTGTCAAAGGATCTTACACTTACAAACAGGATTTTAATTATATTTCGTCCTTATCCGAGACGGCTTGAAACCGCCTTCATTCAGGCGTCATTCCAGTTAGCATAGATGATCATGTCTCTTCACAACTTTCGGCAATTAATAATGTTTATGTGGCCTGTTTTTGACTTTCTTCTATCCCATGTTCAGAGTTTGTATATTCCGGCAGTTTCCAATATTGTCTGACTTTCTGCTTTCATATTGTCTGTTATCGCAACGTCCTCAAGGCGCCCCTCCCTCCCCCCTTAAATCGACTGTGTTGCTCTAAAGCTATGCTGCCCTGTGACTACCAGGATTAAGCACTAAACCTTGTCCAACATTCACAGAGATTCTCCCTGGCGCCTAGCCCTGTCGGTAATACTCGTCCTTGCCCTGTTAACATTCTTTATTATGCAACAACTGTGAGAAACTCGCAACTACACATCCCAGAGCAGCGTAAGTCGTATATTTTGCCTTAAGCAGTTAGCTGGCTGTATCGCTTGTTCACCAGAACGGCACGTTATTTAAAAATATTTTGTAGACTTAAATCACAGGCAGAGATTAACAATCGTCGAGATATTGTCTTCACGCTAGACGACTGCGGCATTAAATATTAATATGTCGAGTTTTCCACCTTCCCGTGTACATGAAAAGGGCATTGTTGACTGGCTGTCAGGTTAAGTAGTAGATGTCGAATGAACTATAAATCTCTGGCAGACCAGGTTTATGACGAATCACGTACACCTTTCAGCTGGAATGTAATTATATATACGCTAGGTCACTAGCCTTCAAATTTGTTCTTGCTATAGGTAATGTCATGGCCATGAACGACATGGCACGAGATGTTACCTACCATTCTGTTTGCTTACATTATATAAAATTAGCAACGTTGAAATGTTTCAATATTTGCTTAACACCCGTGAGGGTATGGGGACGGGACTTGTGTCCAGGAAAAATAAATGTGACTACTATCCACATTCCAGTCATGTAAGAGACTAGTACAGGCATCTTCTTCTTCTTCTTCCATCCTTAGCCGGGAATGCGCCCCTGAGGTGGCAGCCCTCAGCTGCTTATTTTCCTGGTGCTCTTTTCGACGTTTTCTCCTCACCTCTGCTTCTTGTGTGAGCCTCTCTTCGCCCAATCTGAGGTGGCGCCGTAAATAGCATCGCCACTTAGTGCGATCGGCAGCTTCATCCTCCCATGCTGCTGGATCCATGTCCAGTGCCCTCATATCTCTCTTGCACACATCTTTGAACCTCAGCTGTGGTCGCCCAACTGTTCTCTTGCCATCTGCTAATTGTCCGTAGAAGATATCTTTTGGGATGCGACCATCTTCCATGCGGCGAACATGGCCAAGCCAGCGAAGTCTGCGCTGTCTAAGCAGCGTATACATACTTTGAAGGCCAGCACGTGACAACACCTCGACATTTGTCACTTTATCTTTCCATGAGATGCCGAGGATGCGGCGTAGACACCGCAAATGGAAGGTATTGAGTCTTCTTTCTTGCTTAGCATAGGTCGTCCAGGTCTCGCTGCCATATAGGAGTGTGCTGGTGACGCAGGCATTATATACCGCAGCTTTGGTCTTTATTGTGAGTTTAGAGTTTCCCCAAACACGCGGTGTGAGGTGGGCAAAGGTAGCTGCAGCTTTGCCAATGCGGCTGTCGATTTCTGTATCCAGTGAGAGTTTGTCATTGATGGTAGACCCTAGGTATGTGAAGTGGTGCACCACTGCCAATTCATAGTTATCGATAGTGATAACTGGTGCAGCACCCACATCCTGACTCAGCACCTTCGTTTTCTTTAGACTTATTGTGAGGCCAAAGTCCTTGCATGCTTTAGTGAAGCGATTCATCAAGCTCTGAAGCTCCTGTTGGCTTTGAGTGACGACTGCAGCATCATCAGCGAACAACAAGTCTCCTATAGTGACCCTTCTGATTTTTGTTTTTGCCTTCAGCCTTGAAAGATTAAACAGACGGCCATCTGACCTAGTGTGAAGGCATATTCCTTCAGTTGCATCTCTGAATGCATGTTTCAAGAGTAAGGCAAAGAAGATTCCGAAGAGGGTCGGAGCCAGAACACAGCCTTGTTTAACGCCACTTCGTATATCAAAGGGCTGTGACGTGCTTCCAGCATATTGGACTGTTCCCTTCATGTCGTCATGGAATGACTTTATCATTTCCAGCATTTTAGAAGGGCAGCCTATTTTCAGGAGGATTTTAAAGAGTCCATCCCTACTAACCAGGTCGAATGCTTTTGTGAGGTTTATAAAGGCGATATATAATGGTCTTTTCTGCTCTCTTGATTTTTCCTGAAGCTGGCGGAGAGAGAAGATCATGTCTGTTGTTGATCTGCCAGCTCGGAATCCACACTGTGCCTCTGGATATATGCGCTCAGCTAACTTGTGTAGTCGCATTAAGATGACTTTGGCAAAAACCTTACCAACAATACTAAGAAGAGAGATGCCTCTGTAGTTATTGCAATCACTTCTGTCTCCTTTATTTTTATTCAGTGTTACAATCTTGGCATCTCGCATGTCTTGAGGAATAGTTGTCTCTTCCCAGCACTGGCACAGCATCCTATGCAGGGGATGTAATAGCGTGCTCTTACAGCATTTGATTAAATCAGGAGGAATCCCATCACTGCCTGGTGCTTTGCCAGAGGCCAAGCTATCAATGGCCTTACTGAGTTCCTCTAATGTTGGTTCGGCATCCAGCTCCTCCATAGTTGGCAGACTATTGACAGCATCAAGGGCTGCAGGCGTAACGGTATTGTCTCTAGCGTAAAGCTCAGAGTAGTGCTCGACCCACCTCTCCATCTGCTTACCCTTATCGGTTAGCTTCTCTCCGCTGATGGTTTTTAGCGGTGCCGTCTTACTTTTATGGGGGCCAAGTGCTTTCTTTATACTGTCATACATTTGTCTAATGTTGCCTGTTTGCGCTGCGATCTGGATGCTCTCACTGAGCTGGAGCCAATAGTCATTTGCACAGCGTCGAGCAGTTTGTTGAACTTTGCTTCTCGTAGCCCTCAGGATCTGTAGGGTTCTGGCACTCGGTGAACGTTTGTATTCATTCATAGCACTGCGCTTAGCTTCAATAACAGGTGCCATCACATCTGATGAAGCGTCAAACCAGTCATTTAACTTTGCTGTTTTCTTACCAAAGGTGGCAAGTGCAGTACTTTGAATGGTGTTCCGTAGATGCTCCCAGTTCTCTGTAATAGTATCACCATGCTGAGGGCTACTGAGCACTTTCTTGAAGGTCTCAGTGAATTGAGCGATCATGAAAGGGTCTGACATCTTGCTGGTATCAATGCGTGGTTTCCCTTCATGTCTGACACGATAGAGTTTTCTTGGTTGTGCTCTGATTTTGCAGCAAACCAAGGAGTGATCTGTGTCACAGTCTGCACTATGGTACGAGCGCGTGGAGAGCACAGACCTGAGGAGTGGCCTTCTGACGAGAATCAGGTCAAGTTGGTGCCAGTGCTTGGATCGTGGGTGTCTCCATGACACCTTATGCTGGGGTTTTGTCTGAAAGTAGGTGTTGGTCACGCAGAGGTCATGGTGGACGCACAACTCTAAGAGCCGTTGTCCATTTTCATTCATCTTGCCAATACCAAACCTGCCCAGACATGAAGGCCATGAAACATTATCGGCACCCACTCTAGCGTTAAAGTCACCAAGGAGAACAAGCTGTTCTTGCCTAGGTATGCTTTTGATTACTGCTGCTAGATTCTCGTAGAACTCATCTTTAGCTTCTGAGGCAGAGTACAGAGTAGGAGCATACACACTGACAAGGGTGATGGGACCTGTGCTAGTTTGCAGGCGGAGCGTTAACAGGCGTTCTGATCCATTCTCGCCTGGTTCAACCATGTTAGTTAGCGATTTTTTGACCGCAAAACCTACTCCGTGTTCTCTAGCTTTATTAAGATCTTTCCCTTGCCAATAAAATGTGTAGTCCTTCTCGCTCACCGTTCCAGAGCCCGCCAGGCGCGTTTCCTGAAGTGCAGCTATATCCACCTGAAGTCGTTTAAGCTCATCATTAATTATGGCTGTCTTCCTTACATCGTTTACATCCTGTAGGTTTTCGGATAGTCCAGTCAACATAGTCCGGACGTTCCAGCATCCCAATCTGAGAGTTTGCTTATTTCTATTTTTTCGATAATTGCTTGGTGCAAAATTTTCTGTCCACAGTTCGGGTTTGACCCTAATCCCTGTAGTGGGTTTGATGGTATTGTATGGTGGTGATGGTACTACGTGTGATGCATGAGGTCAGCTGTGAAGGCTCCTGAGATAAAATGTAACTGAGAGTTGTCAGAAGGCCCTTCTCGCTACCACTACGACCTCACACTTATCTTTTTTTTTTTTTTCTAATGAATGTGGCTACGTTAAATGTCTAGGGTAATGATATGTAATGTGGTGTGATGGTTTATAGACACACACACAGATATTTACTAAGTCTAATAATATTAACAAATGTTATAATACACTAAACTAACTCAAGTGTGTAAAATTTTTGATAGAAATTTTTTACATTTATTTTGTTCTGGATCAAGTTTTATTTTGACCAGAACTTATAAAAGATTTAGAAATTATGAAAGAAATGCATGGAATATTACATAATAAATGCAAGAGTGTACATATGTAAGTACTAGACTATTTAGTTTTATTAATGTTTATACTAGTCATCTAATTGGGAGGATAGTTAATGGTTGTGCTGTTGGGGTGGCCTCATCACTCCAGTCTATATTGACTACACCTTGTCCAGAAATGGCAGGAATTTTATGGGATTGTTAGTAACTAAATGGAGTTGGTGAATTTCCAGCAGACCAGAGGCTCACTCAACTCTGAAGATGTAGCTCTGGTGCTGAGATCTGGTGGCCCCACCTCTCCGTGCTTGGGGGCAATAATAGTCTGCTCTGACACAACGTTACTGCACGGATCCACTCTGGTAAAATCACCAACTTAGTTTACACCGCCTTGGTGACAACTGAAACTCACAGCTCTGCAATCAAAGTATTGGCTATGTGTCAAAATTCCATTCTCTAACCATGTCTGGACACAACACTACACAACAACAACACCATATAGACAGGTCAGATCTCTCTGACCATACAGCACATTTTACCATGGTGGTTTCACATCAGATAGGTCCTCCCAGACTACAGATTCTGAAATATATTTATTAGTTTCCTGCCCTAACATAGGATAGGTAATATGTTTCATTGTTCTCAACACTTGATCTGTCCTTCCTAACCCTTGCTGGAGTTTATGTATATTGTTTGTCCCTAGACCCTGAACTAGGGCGGGGGGTCTAGAGCAAATCCTTACTTGTTTGTAAGGCTAGATTTCGATATGGCAGTATCAAATCACTCGAAACCTTAAACAATATTCAAAATATGCAAAGAAATAATTTCAATCTTACCAGATTATGAATAAAAAAACACAGAAATGCTAGCAAAACTCAGCTGAGCTGCTGGCTATAGTATGGCGTCCCTGAACTTATTTCAATTTATTTCATTTGGAAATCACCACACTTGAAATTTACTGTGTCTATCACTGGACAACTATTGAGGAATGGCAAAAAAGCTCGTCCGAGCGCGGATAATATGATTGTCTGTGGCCAATCAATGCCTTGGTTTTTTTAAATTCAAATTTCCTACACTAAAGTCATATTCAGTCATGCTTCAGTCAAGTATGGATTTTTATCTGTTAGTCCGTCCGTCTCTACTTGCGTTTTCACAAAAACGTACTTGTTTTTTAAACCAACCTATTCGTCCCCTCTACACTTTTTGTCTGTAAAGTTATTTTTAGCCACAGCTCCCACCAATTCCCCTTCTCTTTCATTCTAACTAGATTTGGACACTTGAGTCTTCAAGGTCGCGATTTTTGTGCAAATAGTGACTTGTGTGATTCAATGCAGTCTTTCGCTGATGTGAACAACAGTCTTTTGTCATTATCTTCATTATTAGCTATCCGTCTGTATAAATAAAAGCATATTATTTCACTGCTCAGAATGGGCCATCCGGCCAGCTAATTTTTATATCCTAACATTAATATTAAGAAAAAGTTACTTTTTAAATTTTGTAATATTTCAAGCATCTGCGTTTAGCCGCTGAATTCAAATCAAAGGCTTGGTATCGCAAAAGCGTCCAATGAATGACTGTGGCGTATCATATCCAAGGAGGGGGGGGGGGGGGGGGGGGGGGGGGGGGTGGGGGGGGGGGGGGGGGGGGGGGTTACTTTATGTCAACAATTTTTGGGGGGGGGGGGGGTGGGGGGGGGGGGTGGGGGGGGGGGGGGGGGGGACGTGGACGATTTTTTCCTCCTTGCCCCACCAATTTGCGTCCATTAACCTCGCTAGTTCAAGTACGCGTTCAGTCAGATTTTTGTCCTTTGATCCTCGTTCCGTTTTGCCTTCAAGTCTAACACCTGATGACCCGCGGCGCGGGCGATCATGTATTCCAGCAGCTTACGCATTGGTTTTTATCCTTACATTTTATTCTTTGGAGATATTTTTACGTTGTATCACTTGTTAATTTTATGACAATCCCCATGCACCCAATGGGGAAAGCAGACAGTGGCGGGACAACACCTTATTGACTGGGGGCTGCCCAGCTTGAAGCGGGCGGTAGCTGTCCAGTGAGATCCTAGAACCTCTCCCACTGTCGGAAGTAGCCCCTGGCGCCATGCCCTACGCCAATTGGGCAAAATGCTTATAACCGGTAACTGCTACTTCCCGTGTTTTGCCGACACCTATAGGGTGAAGCTGGAGTGTCCTCTCCAGGGCGCAAGCTTGGGCACAGTTATATGGAGATCAAGCTGTTGCCCATGCAGCATGTTCCCCCTCTCCACACAGCCGGTAGATCCAAAGGAACGGCAGTAGCCGATACAGTTTGGTACCAGCCATGTCGCAGGAGTTGCCAGAATAATGTCGAATCGACATTAGACTGCCTTAGGGACTCCGACTCCGGATTTATCCTCAGGGTTTACTCCCGAAGCCAATTCCACAAATGGATATTCCCGCAAGGCAGCGGTGGTTTGAATTCAGAGTTCCTTCTCTTAGATAAGCTACCAACCAAGGATCACGAGCCCTATCTGCCCGAAGCTGCTGGTTTTAAGGCGCCAGTCGCTCGCCTTTGCCCCTTCTCCCGTCAGTGGAAACAGTTCCGCCGGGCTCAAATTGAGCCACACGTGAAGGCCGGGAGCTTGGCCTCCCTTATCTAATGAAAGAACAGGTTACTCTACACACGCACAACAATATGTGACACCAATGACACACAAACGTGAAAAAAACTAAGGATAAATGGGTATGGGTCTGACCAACACACAAAGTTAAGTTTTCTTGTTGTTTATTATCACTAAACTGTTTTACAACATCAAGTTACCCAAAGAATATCAAGAAAAAGCATTTACATATAGAGGAAAATAAAGAAGGATGGTGTGCCTTCACCGTATAAAGGACAAATATAACCCAAAGAAAATATTTACCCAAAGGTTGAAGGTGAACACTAGGTTTACAGAATAACATTATTGGTACAATAAAAGACGAAGTAAACAGAATCAAATCAAACCACCAAAAATTAATAGATAATTTCCAGCAACAATAAAGTTAACACATGCTCTCTCATTCATGTGGCCACCTCTCACACTCTTACCTAATTTGTATTTCTTCCCTTGGGTCTGGGTTATCCCTTCGTACATTTATTCCATGAACATAATCCCTACTGGTTCTGTTGACTAATGTATCATCCCAGCTGTCGAGGATACAAATTGGCCCCAGTTTATCCCACAAAAAAACTAATGAGGTGAACGCCGAATAAGTTTACTTCCACGATAAATCCTGGTGACGATATGAGTCATAAAGGGGTGTCTTCACTGTTCTAAACAAAGCTAGCACTGTTCCTATGATGGGTGCACAGGGGAATGTGATTCTAGATACAGGAACTACAACTGAATAATTTCGTTGTGACAACTCTTGCAGTATTGAGGGCGGGCGGGGAAAATAGTCCTGTTTCCCGCTCGGCTGGAACGTCTATTTGGATATATATATATATATATATATATATATATATATATATATATATATATATATATATATATATTTATTTATTTATTTATTTATTTATTATATATATATATAGGGTTTACTACAAATATTGAATATGTGAGGGTCCTTGGAGTTTACCGTTTTAAGAGAGGGGAACACTTCTAGAAAATATGGAAAGATCCGGTTCTTACAAATAATGATGATGGATTTTCTATCTGCCGACTCTTTGTCAGAGTGCCAGTCCTGCACAGCGTATATTTTAGTACTCCACTTGGATTACAACTGTCAGGTGTTGGGAAAAAATAATAATAATGTTTCAGGTATACGCCACTGTTGGCTGATGAAATAGTATCCTGGATTTTGTAAGTCCAGTAATATAAGTTACAGTCATACAGTATCTCTGCTTGTACACACTTAACCATGGAAAAGGAAACGAAAAGAAGACCGCTGGTTCGTCCACTTGGATCAGGTCTGCTAAAAATATAAGAAACATTTTATGGGAAAATGCTACCACTCTATGTAAATATAAATATGTATAGACGGGGACACGATTTTCTCTCCTCCGCTGTGTCAAATCCTGACGAATTTAAAAGATACACGGTGTTTTTCCATACGCCTTACACACAGACACCGCTGGCCGCGGTGGTGGGTCAGACTGAGCCGATGAAGACTCCCGCCTCTTCTCGTAGCTGGCTGGGGTCACACGCACAGTGTGTTATTTATTATTTATTTCTCACAATGCGCCACGTACAAATTATCACATCATTTAGTAGCTAGTAAATTGTCGGTATCTGTTAATTTGTCGTATGGCATTTAAAAAATTAACAGACGCTTTAATAACAATAATTATAAAATGAAATATAAACAACATTTATTTCCCTCCTCCCTATCAGTCGTTCTAACACCTCTAAGTTCGGTCTGGTTAGCCGTCTACACTGTAAACACAAATTACCGTATCGTCTCAGCTAGGTAGCGGTCGTGAACGGTATAACATTTTAATTGAATATCTGGTTATGGAAATCGCTACGCGTTATTTTAGTTAATACGCCTTACTAGCAAGAAAAAAGATCTAAGTGAAGTATTTAACTGTATGTTTATAGTATTTAAGTGTTTAACTTTAAATGATATCACTGTAAAACACTTCTAACACTTAGCACTATTTACCAGAAATTCCAGAATAAAAATCTCCACGAATCACTTTTTAACCAGTAATCCAAAAGAAATGGTTTAAGGCTGCGCTGTAGATTCTTCTCAAATTCTGAGTGACGACTGATAGATGGGTTATAGAAACAGTAGTATATATATCATTAAATTTCTTTCATCTCTAATGGCGTTATTTCGCATTACTGTGTGAGACCAAAAATTCAGAAGCGAAAGATGAAAGTTCAAAGGCTTAAGTCTCGGTCTTTCCAGCGGTTCTCGTCTGGAGTGGTGACCGATATCAAAGACTTTCGCTCTCCTAGCGGTTTTACCTGTAAAATGCCCGTATTACCAGATCAAAGAAACTAGGGATTCCTATACTTTCCCTGGACAACTTCAAAGGGTCATTTCCACCTTTCTCACGTGCTGTCTGTCTGTCGAGTATTATATGATTGACAGATAAGCTCGCGTGAGTGGAAAGGAGTAAAATAAAGCGTGATTTGTTTCCTGTTATGACTGACAGGTCACGAAGATGCGTAAACACAGCGTTGGCTAGTGTTTAAAGAAAAGAGGGCGGGAACAAAATCGTACATTGCAAAAATAGACAGTTGGTATAATGCATGTTTAGCTAACGAATCAGAGAGCAGCTAGAAGGTTACAATAAGCTGTCAGATTACTGTAGGCTCTTTTCTAGTCCACGTCACAATCATCTGAGCCTTCAGCGAATCGTAATCTTTTTGCTGGTGGAGAACCAAAATCTGTCGGAAGAAGAAGGCACGTTCTAATAAATAAATATGAATAATTTGAAAAAAAAAGCATAATATCTGCGAAGCGCAATAAAGCGAGGTATGCCTGTACATGAAGGGTGAGGGCAGGCAAACGCTTAACTGTTTAGAAAAATAAGATAGTCACATAAGCAGCAGCAACACACAAGAAGTGGTACCGCTACGATTTGTCTAACTCAGGGGATTACGATGTTTAAAAAGTTTTTTATTAGCAAAAGAGAAGTACCTGAAAGACAGTGACACTTATAAATACTGTAGGAAAATCTGGATTTTGTTGATGTTATTGCTATGATACAGTTACGAATACACGTGGAACACAATGAATGCACTAAACTAAAAAGTATGATTATTTGGATCGTAGATAAAAAATACGAGTTTATACAGATGAAAATCGTTAATAACATAAAGTTATGTTAAAAGAAACACATTTAAAAATCTGTTAAAAGATGAGGTGAATTCAACAACGTTGACCTAGCAGTGGGCGCAGATATGGTGTCCAGAAATAAATATTATTAGAACCTTTACTGTTCATTTTAAAACAGAGTTTATAATTAACTTCTTTTTCGTCGGGGAAAAAAAAGGGGGGGGGGGGGGGGGGACGAAGGTTAGCGTTCTGATAAATCTGTGCACATTTAGCGTTTGAGGTGTACCTTTTACTGATCAGAATTATTCAGAAGAAAATTAATTCCGTAACCTTAGTAGAGTTCATCAAGCTGTCTCCAGAATATAATTAAAGTTTTCCATGGCTGACAGTGAATTATAGCTTCCATGGTGCTGCTGAAGTTGTACTCAAAGGACTTAATTGATGGAGCATGTCCCAAACACAGGTTTTAGCAGGCATTATTATGGGTATCTTGTGTACACTGTTGTGACCCCGCAGACTGGTCTGATTGGCCACGCGACAAGCATTGCCTGACAGGTTCCCGCATTCCGTGGGCATTCTTTTTCTAGAATTTGTATCTGGTAAACGAGCATTGGGCTGTCCAGAACTACGATATAAGGAGTATGCCTAACTAGAGATAGCCATCGATATTACATCTTCGGAAACGATTGCATATGCTCGTGACAGAAGGGAAGACCCAACGAGACAAACGTATAAATGACGGGGAGGGGAGAGGGACTAGATGTGCACGAAGATGGGCTGGACGGGGCACCTTCTAAGTCATCATATACGCAGCAGAATATCGCAAAGAGTACCACTTGATAATGCATCTTCATTGTCACATAAGTAGTTCTGTCAGTGTTGAAAAAAAATGTTTCTCTCCTTCCTCCACCACCCGCAAACGATCATGGAGCACCGATGCAGTAAACCTCTTGCAGGAAGTTAATGAAAAAAGAACTTGGATGTGAGCTTGCAGTGATGCTATCTGCAGTAATTTCTTGTACATGATGAGTTAACTAACACCGTTCTCAACCTAACGACTTTCCTCGTGAAAAGAGTGATCATGTCCTATCTTTGTCTCTCCAGAAATCCACGTGGTGGCTGTAGAACACTGTACAAAGTAACTCCAAGTGAACATCGTAGATTTGAGGAGGCTAGTTTGCTTGTACTCAGTAACAATAAATCGTTGATAACGTTCTTCGAACGTTCTAACAGATTGCACCTTAATGTCGTAGTTTAAGATAACGTGTTTTCTGTTACAACTAGATCTTTATCAAGAACCAGATGGTGGTTGCGACTGTGATCTAGTCCCGATGACACCAGTTACATTTAAAGGAAAACAATACATCGGAAATCTGAGAATTAGATTTGGTGTGGCAGAAGAAATTAACTGGAAGATTCCTTCGGTTGTTAAAGATTTTACAAACTCTAATGTGTACAACATTTTGCGCCATTTAGATTACTCCAATTAAAAAAAGAAAAGCAAAGATACTATTATAATAATAAGTACCTATACAGTGTGACTAGATCGGCATAGAAAATACGCAAACCACAAGTTACAGGTGGCGTCTGAAACCATGAGCGACAAAGGAGGAACCCAAAAAAGATAACATATCTGAATTACACAGCAGAACAACATCATGGATAATTCATTTGGAAGAAATCCTATGAGTGTAAAAAAAGCAGCGAGTCTGTGGCGTCGTCTGACTGCTGCAGAGACCTGTATAACTAAAAAAGTGGCAGCCTAATAGACACTGCACATTGGGTGGGGATGGGGGCTGTCTTAGTAGTGAGTGTGTGAAAATAGTACAACATGTCTATAATCGTGTAGTTGTGGACTAGGCATATGTTTAAAATCTCTGGTAGATCTTACAGTCATCTAAGATACACTCAAGGAACTCGGGAACTCAGTCCCAACAAAATACTGCAATAACTCCGGTGTTCTGTAACCTCAGAGTTGTTGTGATATCGTAGTATGTATTCGTCTAAATACATAATACTGGGGCTGTGTGGCGTGTTTGTCTCCCATGCTCTGCAGCGGTGGTCCAACAATGACCAAACTAAGAGTATACAATGAGGGTCTTCAACGGTATCAACCTTCACTCAAGATTACTCTTGGCAGAGATTATGTGATAAACGAGCGCCAAAGCCTTATCGCCCAATCTTGTCCTACATCTTTCTTATTTTATTTTCTCCCACATCGTGCTCTTTCATCCCACGTTTTGCTATTTCATCTATAAACTGTAATCTTGATTACTCGCATCTGGTATCTAGAGGACCAAATTTGTTCTTTCATCGGTGGTAAAGAAATTCTTTTGATTCAGTTCCCACCTTGTTAAACACATCTGGTTTCATAAGGAGAGCGTGGCTGACACAAAGGATTAGTCTAAGCCGTTATTTAAGCAAAACACGGTCTCCGTCTCGCACAATACAATAGACCCGGCAACAATGACCCTGGGAGTGGGATATCAAAGGCCCTCGACACGGAACAACAACCTTTGCTTCCAGATGGAATACAATAAGTCCGGCACGACAAAGGGACTTGTTAGCTGGCATGCAAGAGACAAGGAACAGTCAGATTTGTGACAGTTAGTGGACAGGTGAGTTTGTCTAGCTGGCCAATCTCCAAACACTGTGCAGTCTGACAAAGACTGATTGGCAACGCAGTCAAAAGTTGGTGGCGGATAGCCCAACCCACTTTAGCCCGTGGCATGCTTTGACAAGGGGAGCAACCAGATGGCTTCTTAGCTAGTGGGGAGAGGTGGAGTTTCACGTCACAGGCAAGATTTGGGAACAAATGGGGGTGTTAGGAATATAACGTACGGCAGACTTCATCAGAGAGCAGTCCAATTTTTTCAACATTGTGATGTAGAGAGAAATCCCTAAAGCCCAGCCTTAATCAACACGTGTTAATTCAGTGTGGATAAAATAATTCATTTCTGTGGTGTATTGTGTTCTTAAAGGATTTTGCGAAGGGAAATGAAGGTTAGTAGATCTTATACAGATTATTAATACTTTTTATTTATTCTTTATTCATTTTAACCTCAAAGCTAAATGTGCGAAAGATAGTTTTTCAATTAATTCTTTTCATAATTGATTAATAAAATCAGAAGATTTTCCTCTAAGATGATATGCCGATAGGAAGTAATTAATGGTTCATACATCTTCATCTAGCTTGTTAAATCATCATCACATTTTTCCATGCGCACACACTCTAATGCACAATATAGAATTGAACTCATAGAGATCAGTAGTGAGGAGTAGTATAAATGAAAGTCAACCAGGGATATTAAGTGTGAAAACTTACGAAGACTTTTGTGTGTCTTCAGTCCATCAGAAGTCGCTCATATTCATTTGGCCCATACACAATGACAAGGTTGACTATGGTTTCTCCTTTTAGTTTTAGGACCATAATGCGTTCTGGGACAAAGTTCCATCCCTTGATACTATCCCTTTGGTTTTTGGCCATAAAACAACCCACGCCCCCTTTAGCTCTTTCAGATGTGGGGACACCACTGTAGAGCAGAGTGTCGCCATCGAGATCCATAACTCCTTGTCCTTTTTTCTTTGTTTCTGTTAAAGCCAGGATTTCTAATTTGGCTTTCCTCATCTCTTCCACCAGCTCCTCTTCCTTCCCATTTATACTTCTTGTGTTCCATGTTCCGTAAGTCGAAGTCCATTCCAGTTCGTCGCCTTTAGAATCAGTCCGGTTTTCTCTCTTATGTTTCTCGTAATCTGGTTTTTAAGACAAACAGGTGATTGGCCTGTTGTGCCTTTGCATGATGGAGGGGCTGCCTCCTTACGGCCTCCATGCAGGCTGCCCTCCTCCTTTTTCAGCCGGGCTTGGTGGGGTTATCAATATTCTTCTGGGTATTAAACTGGAAAAATATGTGCCTGGACAGCGCGAATGCAATGATTTGTGCCAGAACTACAATTAACAAGGTACGTATATCTCACAAAATGATAAAACACACTTGATGCACATGGGATGTAATCATCACTCATCACTGCTCCATTCGGAGCATGGGGTCACCTCTGCTGTCGGTTTTCTGTACGACTAGCAATAAGCGATCACCAGCGCTTGCTGTAGTGGTTTATGAATATACTATTTTAATATGTTGAGGTTGCCAGCCTCATATATAACCACTTAGCAAGAAAACATGTCAAATTCACATTTATAAAATATAGGTTCACAACTTACCCCAAATGAGAGCAACAATCTCCTGGCACAGTTAGAATGAACACAGCAACTTAGGTTAGATGCTTTCGAATCACTTGGTCTGGGAAAGGTTAGAATTCATCTTATGACGGATGAACTGATTCCTTAGGTCTGCAGTTTTTGTACTTAAAAATTAGGGTTTACTTTTAAGTTTCAAAGTTGCCCAAATACTCTGTCCTGGTCCTTTAAGTTTCCAGTTTTTGTATTTAAAAATGCGGGTTTACTTTTAAGTTTCAAAGTGGCCCAAATAAGTCGATCTGTCACTTATAATTTTGGAATTCTTAGTCCGATGTCTGTCTGGCTCCTGGGAGTTGCTAATTTGACGTTGCGATGCAGTCTGATTTGTGACTCCGATTTTGCTAGATTAAATTGCCATTTCTCAGGTCAAGTCCCAGATTGTACTTTTAGACCAACTTGCCAATGAAAGTTAAAGTCTACTCCGGCTCTCAAATCAGCCAATGGTAAGCTCTTTAGAGCTATATGGGTCGGGGTGTTAAATCACAATATCCCCCAGACGATTATGTTTTGGCCCAGCGGGGAAACGAAAATATGCTAGACGACTTAGGTGATAAACGTATTACCCGCTGACCTGTCTAATTAGCTTACGACGATTCACAGGGCAAAACGTAAACAAGTCTAGGAGAGGCTCAGAGCAAAAAATGTAAGGGCATAAAATATGTCAAATAATAGGACAATGAGGGAGAGAGAGAAGGGCGGAAACGTACATGTACAAAACGTTTTGTGACACAGACCGAAGATTGTTTCATATCCTAATGCCTAATTTCCTCCCTTATCATATTGGCCAATCGCTGTGAGGCTGGCTAGCCCTTCACATTTATATTGTTATATGCACTTATTTGCAGTGCACCGAAAATGACGCATCGTGGCTTTAGAAATGATTTAAACAACCAATTCTTTTTTAATAAAAAAAATGGCGGTCTCGTACTTGTGGTAACTTCCTTACGAAGTAGAGATGGCTACTGTGTGTATGTGTCGAAACAATGGTTCGAAACAGCAGAATGTCCGAAAGATTCGACACACAGCCTGCGTTTTGTTTCGAAACTGTTTCAGTTCCTGTCTGCCTCGCTGTTTTGCAGAGACACACTGTCTCACCATCCGTGGGCCTTTCTAAAATTTGAGTGAACCGTTCAGAACATTAGTATGGAATATAAAACATGTCATATTTTTCAGGGATGTGTTATGATGACTTGATTTTACAAGTGATATTATTTTTGCTGAGAAGTTATAGACACGAGGGAGCATGAGAAACGGCTACCACATCCAAGGAAGGCAGCAGGCGCGCAACTTACCCACTCCCGGCACGGGGAGGTAGTGACGAAAAATAACAATACGGGACTCTTTCGAGGCCCCGTAATTGGAATGAGTACACTTTAAACCCTTTAACGAGGATCTATTGGAGGGCAAGTCTGGTGCCAGCAGCCGCGGTAATTCCAGCTCCAATAGCGTATATGTAGAGCCCTTTTCGTATACCTCTACACTCCTTTACAGATGAAGGTAGTCTTATATTATTAATACGTTGTCCTACCTCTGTAATAAACTTTACGCACCGACTTACATGAGAGTAAGTCTTATTGGTGAGTTTGATTTCATTAGCGCACGGTTGTGCACTAAGGCGTATAGGGGGTTATCCTGTCCGCACGTGTATCTAGACAGTCGGTTGACGTCATGAATGGGTTGGAGAAGCAAGAATCCCAAGTTCCAATAATGAAGCTTTGGGAGTTCGAGACCCGTGTTTTGGGTAAAGTATTTTATATTGAGACCCGGTCCTGCGGATTAGCAGTCGTAGCCGGTGGTCATCCACGTATGTGCTGAGTCGTTGGAAGAGCCAAGTATGTACTTATTATAATAATAATGATTGTTCTCCAAAGTCGTGAGTATCTAGTCGATAACAGGTAACTAGCCTGTACCGAAATGGATTCACAGCTGAAGATATATTTTTGTATGCCAGTAAATGCCTATCAAGGGGATCGGCGGTAACTACCGTGGATCTACGTTATCTATATAATATTAGGAAGCCGTTGGGGTCAGTCACGGCTAATACAAGAGGTAATTCAAGTATCAAGGCCTAAGTAACTATACATGCCTAGAAGGTATTTAGTAGGAACCTGCACCTACGTTCTACTATGTTTAATTGATGAGGACTTCTTTAGAAATGAACATACTAAAGATCGGGATCTTAGATACTACCAAGTATAATGAGAATCTCCTGTCCTTGAGGAAAGGTCAACCGTGATCAATATAACCTTGTACTAACTACTTTATGACCTTTATGACTATTGATGTATTCACTCAGAGACCTAGTCAGAATTTGCTGGAGGATTCTTCTGAGACTATTTATTTGAATTTTTATTGAGGACATGCGTCCACAATCATCATGTTGAATTATCTATTAACCGTCAATGTTGAATGTTTCGTCCCGTATGATGTGATGTCAATAAACAATGTATGAACTTTCAAGTAACGAGTTTGGACTATCACAGTATTGGCACTTGTTGATGTGCCTACGTTGAGTTTGCATCTTACTGCATCCAGAATTAATATATTCGCGAAATTAGCACGATTGACTCAAGAACACAAACAGTCCCAACAATATAGTCAATATACATATCCACCAGCTTCAACAATAAAAAAAACAGTCTCAACAGTATATTAAAGTTGTTGCAGTTAAAAAGCTCGTAGTTGGATCTCAGGCGCAGGCGGGCGGTCCGGCTCGCGCAGGTTCACTGCCCGTTGTCTCCTGCCCTACCGTCTGCCGGCTCTCTCCCGCGGGTGCTCTTCGCTGAGCGTCCCGGGTGGCCGGCGCGTTTACTTTGAAAAAATTAGAGTGTTCAAAGCAGGCCTCGGCTGCCTGAATAATGGTGCATGGAATAATGGAAAGCCGTAGGCGACCTTTTGTCTTTACTGACTGTGTGTGGTACACCACTCTGTGTGGAGACCTCCCAGTACCAAAGACTGCTGTGCCTGTTTTCAGATTTGCTCCTTTCCTCAGACCTACGGGTCCTGAGAGTTCCTCTATAAATGCCTTTGTGCAGATGAGGAAGGACATCCCTCGAAACCTTCGGGTATATGAGGCTCTGTCCATTTTGGCTGGAATGACGTCTCGAGGGTTCGGAGGTTTTATAGCGAATATGAGTACACATGAGGGCAAGTTCGGGCACAATGGGCTAATCACCTGTTTGCCAAGTCACCTCGATTACATGTCCCACCCATGGGCCTTGTGCACTTGGGTCCCCTCTACACCTCGTTTCACGGGGTAGAAGAGGTTCCGATTACGAGATGAGTTATAGACACTGGAAACTGTCAGTGCTGCAGTTGTCAATGTTTTAGGCACTATGTTAAAGTTGAAAGTGTCCGTGTGTTCGTATAAATGTAATGGACACTTTATTAGCTCTGCTGATATCTGTGTACTCGGTGTGGATTTGAATCATTGTCTACCAAAACTAGCTTACTCTAGTTTGATATCATGTGTTATTATTACTGTTATTATTATTGTTGTTTTTTATTATTTTCAAATATACTGCAGCTATCATCATATCTCCGTTTTATTTCATCATAATGAAGACTTGTGTAAAAATATTGAATTGTGGTCACACGAAATGCCATAGATTTTCATACACGACAGTAGCGCGCAAGAAAAAAACAGTTCATGTATAGTAATGTATACTGTCTATTAGAGACTTCTTTCTCCCCGATACGGGCAATAGTGCCGTTGTGTCGACACACTGTTTCGACACAGTTTAAATCACTGAGCCGACTGTCTCAAAACAGCGGAGTGTGTCGATTTGCCCACCTCTATTACGAAGCCTCATATGTCATCCATGTCACAAACCTGTATGTTCATAAGACGTCCATAAGCACGTCTGGTATATAGTCTTCGTTATTATTTCCACATGTTGAGTGTGAGTATTGTATATTTGTTCATGCTTTGATTAATGATTTATTGTTCATGAGAACACCATACCCAGTTTCTGAACACGAAAGTTCAGTGTCAAATTTTCTCACCAAGCTAGCAGAATAGACTGCACTTTCTCATCGGAGTAGAAGCTATTTGCAACATAGAAGATATACGAGATGTTGTGTGAGCGAGAGTGAAGGGTGTTGTGTAAGGTTGTCTGTCAGATTTTTTAATTTTTAATTTGTACTTGCTTGAGACTCTTATTCTTTGACGAGGTTGACGCTTGAAATTATCCAATAACTTGACACCTGTCTTCTTCGCTATAGTGCACACTCTGCGGTTGTAGAAAATGTTCTGTCCATAGATCTGGCCTGTAGTTCTGCCCAGTTCAACATAATCTAATCTAGGCAGAATCGCAGTTGTCAACGGGTGAAAATACGGCTTTACACAGTAGATAATTTCATCTTCCAGCCTTTCTGGCCACTGAAAACCTTCAGGGCACTCGTTGGTTTGTGTGGGTTTCGTTCAGATATGGCCCATACGTAGCATTGCTTCACTGTATGGGTGTTTAGAATCCCCGCCTTATTGTGTGTGTGTGTTTATCATTTTATTGAAATGTCTGTGACAAGGAAACGTTGGGGGGGGGGTGTTTAATTCTAAACACTTTTGTCATCCTCATTTCAGTTCTTACTGGACATGTGGCTTTTCTTAACAACAACAAAAAGCTGAGCTACATACACAAGAGATTAGCATTTTTATCTTGTTGATGCCGCTTACAAGTCAAAACATATAACTGGGGTGGGGGGGGGGGGATATGCACAGAAAATGGATTTTGATATAGAGTGAACCCAACAGGGAATTAAACCTGTGTTCCTTTCCGTTCCCTAATACAATGTGTAGTAATTATAGAGATATAAACCTCCGGTTGTCTGGATATAGTCCACGAATGCCGCTCGATTTCAGATTGAAAAAAAAAAATTGTTGTTGTTACTGAAAGTAAAACTGGTACAGCTGCAGGGATGTGGAGTCAGACACAAATATTGTTAAAGAAAGTAAGACTGATACAGCTGCAGGGATGTGGAGTCAGACACAAATATTGTTAAAGAAAGTAAGACTGATACAGCTGCAGGGATGTGGAGTCAGACACAAATATTGTTGAAGAAAGTAAGACTGATACAGCTGCAGGGATGTGGAGTCAGACACAAATATTGTTAAGGAAAGTAAGATTGGTACAACTGCAGGGATGTGTGGTCAGACACATGTTTTTGTTAAAGAAAGTAAGATTGGTACAGCTGCAGGGATGTGGAGTAGGACACATGTTTTTGTTAAAGAAAGTAAGATTGGTACAACTGCAGGGATGTGGAGTCAGACACAAATATTGTTAAGGAAAGTAAGATTGGTACAACTGCAGGGATGTGTGGTCAGACACATGTTTTTGTTAAAGAAAGTAAGATTGGTACAGCTGCAGGGATGTGGAGTAGGACACATGTTTTTGTTAAAGAAAGTAAGACTGATACAGCTGCAGGGATGTGGAGTCAGACACAAATATTGTTAAGGAAAGTAAGATTGGTACAACTGCAGGGATGTGTGGTCAGACACATGTTTTTGTTAAAGAAAGTAAGATTGGTACAGCTGCAGGGATGTGGAGTAGGACACATGTTTTTGTTAAAGAAAGTAAGATTGGTACAGCTGCAGGGATGTGGAGTCAGACACAAATATTGTTAAGGAAAGTAAGATTGGTACAACTGCAGGGATGTGTGGTCAGACACATGTTTTTGTTTAAGAAAGTAAGATTGGTACAGCTGCAGGGATGTGGAGTAGGACACATGTTTTTGTTAAAGAAAGTAAGATTGGTACAACTGCAGGGATGTGTGGTCAGACACATGTTTTTGTTAAAGAAAGTAAGATTGGTACAGCTGCAGGGATGTGGAGTAGGACACATGTTTTTGTTAAAGAAAGTAAGATTGGTACAGCTGCAGGGATGTGGAGTAGGACACATGTTTTTGTTAAAGAAAGTAAGATTGGTACAGCTGCAGGGATGTGGAGTCAGACACATGTTTTTGTTAAAGAAAGTAAGACTGATACAGCTGCAGGGATGTGGAATCAGACACAAATATTGTTAAGGAAAGTAAGATTGGTACAACTGCAGGGATGTGTGGTCAGACACATGTTTTTGTTAAAGAAAGTAAGATTGGTACAGCTGCAGGGATGTGGAGTAGGACACATGTTTTTGTTAAAGAAAGTAAGATTGGTACAGCTGCAGGGATGTGGAGTCAGACACATGTTTTTGTTAAAGAAAGTAAGATTGGTACAGCTGCAGGGATGTGGAGTCAGACACAAATATTGTTAAGGAAAGTAACATTGGTACAACTGCAGGGATGTGGAGTAGGACACATGTTTTTGTTAAAGAAAGTAAGATTGGTACAGCTGCAGGGATGTGGAGTCAGACACATGTTTTTGTTAAAGAAAGTAAGATTGGTACAACTGCAGGGATGTGGAGTCAGACACATGTTTTTGTTAAAGAAAGTAAGATTGGTACAGCTGCAGGGATGTGGAGTCAGACACAAATATTGTTAAGGAAAGTAAGATTGGTACAGCTGCAGGGATGTGGAGTCAGACACATGTTTTTGTTAAAGAAAGTAAGATTGGTACAGCTGCAGGGATGTGGAGTAGGACACATGTTTTTGTTAAAGAAAGTAAGATTGGTACAGCTGCAGGGATGTGGAGTCAGACACATGTTTTTGTTAAAGAAAGTAAGATTGGTACAGCTGCAGGGATGTGGAGTCAGACACAAATATTGTTAAGGAAAGTAAGATTGGTACAACTGCAGGGATGTGTGGTCAGACACATGTTTTTGTTAAAGAAAGTAAGATTGGTACAGCTGCAGGGATGTGGAGTAGGACACATGTTTTTGTTAAAGAAAGTAAGATTGGTACAGCTGCAGGGATGTCGAGTCAGACACAAATATTGTTAAGGAAAGTAACATTGGTACAACTGCAGGGATGTGGAGTAGGACACATGTTTTTGTTAAAGAAAGTAAGATTGGTACAGCTGCAGGGATGTGGAGTAGGACACATGTTTTTGTTAAAGAAAGTAAGATTGGTACAACTGCAGGGATGTGTGGTCAGACACATGTTTTTGTTAAAGAAAGTAAGATTGGTACAGCTGCAGGGATGTGGAGTAGGACACATGTTTTTGTTAAAGAAAGTAAGATTGGTACAGCTGCAGGGATGTGGAGTCAGACACATGTTTTTGTTAAAGAAAGTAAGATTGGTACAACTGCAGGGATGTGGAGTCAGACACAAATATTGTTAAGGAAAGTAAGATTGGTACAACTGCAGGGATGTGGAGTAGGACACATGTTTTTGTTAAAGAAAGTAAGATTGGTACAACTGCAGGGATGTGGAGTCAGACACATGTTTTTGTTAAAGAAAGTAAGATTGGTACAACTGCAGGGATGTGGAGTCAGACACATGTTTTTGTTAAAGAAAGTAAGATTGGTACAACTGCAGGGATGTGTGGTCAGACACATGTTTTTGTTAAAGAAAGTAACATTGGTACAACTGCAGGGATGTGGAGTAGGACACATGTTTTTGTTAAAGAAAGTAAGATTGGTACAGCTGCAGGGATGTGGAGTCAGACACATGTTTTTGTTAAAGAAAGTAAGATTGGTACAGCTGCAGGGATGTGGAGTCAGACACAAATATTGTTAAGGAAAGTAACATTGGTACAACTGCAGGGATGTGGAGTAGGACACATGTTTTTGTTAAAGAAAGTAAGATTGGTACAGCTGCAGGGATGTGGAGTCAGACACATGTTTTTGTTAAAGAAAGTAAGACTGATACAGCTGCAGGGATGTGGAGTCAGACACATATATTGTTAAAGAAAGTAAGATTGGTACAACTGCAGGGATGTGGAGTCAGACACATTATTTTCGACTCTGACTCCAGTAATTTATAATAAAACCGATTCCAACTCTGACTCCATTAATTATTAATTGCATCATATATGAGCATATCTTTTAGATATACACAGTGACTAACTAAAAAAAAAAAACATAGCACCCATACTGCAACCCCAAGTGTCATTGGGTTTTAACATAATTCTTGTACATACATTTTGGCGAAAAATTCTTGTAATTAATAAGTATACTACAGGTAAGGCAAATAAATAAAAAAATCTTCTTTAACATTAACAGTTATCATTTGTTAAATGATGCGGAAAACTACTTTGTTCTTAACAGGTAAAACATACAAAATAATTTTCTTTTTAAACTTAACAATGAGAGCTTCATCTCCCGGGGAAAAAAAGAACTTTGTAGGTTGACTTTGTTCTAAGACAGAGAATCGCTTCAATTATATCTTCCTTTCTTGTTGCTGTCAAGTCGGATCTTATGATTTGGAGGAAAAACAAGCTTCTACTCAGCTATTAGATCAGCGGTTCTCTAAGTATGATCTGCGAACCCCCGGGAGTCCCCGAGACCCTTTAAGGGGGTCCGCGAGGTCAAAACTATTTCCATAATAATCTAAGACGTTATTTTCCCTTTTCACGGTTATCCTCTCACGGTATAACACACATAAACAACAATTATTTGGGGTCCTCAATAATATTTCAGCGTGTAAAGGAGTCCTGAGACCAAAGAGTTTGAGAAACGCTGAATTAGATCATTAATCAAACATCGTTTCAAAGGAAATTTTCAAAAGATGTAGAAGCATACAACCCCTGACCGAGAAAAATCAGCTGATAAATTTGAGAGACATGGCATTGCAGAGTAAAATGGCATCAATTCAACAAACTACAGAACAGAACAGAAGCAACATACAAAGAATTTCCTCCAGGAATATCTGATGTACGAGAAAAGCAGTCGGACAGCATAAACTTCGCCAGTCCCCTCCTCCCCCATTTTAAAGGGAGACAAGAATATGACGACACGAGAAACCTGAGACAGACCAGTCTTTAAGTTAGATAAATGTGACAGCATTAAATCATAGCAAGAAATTATGCTCTAGGTTATACACTTTTTCTTCCTCTCTTTTCACAGTATGTATTTGTGTTTATGTATTTCCTATCGGGTGCTGACGTTTTGCCTTTCTGAGCCCGTTATTGTTATTATTAATGTCTGAGTCACGTGACAGGGGAAGCGCCCACTCTTTAGCTTGCATGGCTGAGTATTAATTTGGGTTTGAAGAGCACATAATTATCTGAAATCGCTGTATAATTATAACCTTCTTGTAAGAGTTCTAGGGGACGAACCACAGTACATACGTTGCACAGCACAGAACCATAGTATACACATTTGAAGTCTTTGCTGTTCTTCTTCTGATTCTTCTTTCTTCTCATGTTCTTTATCTTCTTGTTCATTATACGCTTTCCTTGTTTCCCAGGCTCCACTCGGCGTGGCTAAGCCGTCTTTGCCTGTTCTATCTCTGTCACTGGTTGCCGCCCCCTCCCCCCTTGATCTGCAGTGATGGTCCAACAATGGCTAAAACCTAGAGTATCGATTGTGGGTCTTCAAAGGTATCTACTTTCGTACAAATTACTCTTGGCAGATGTGCAGATAGAAGGATGATGATGCTTCTACCTCGAGGTAGTCTTCAGATATTCAGAAATCAAGAGCAGTGCTGAATGAGTCTTAGCAATGTTAATTTTTTATCTGCCTGCTGCCTTTTGTGAAAGTTTGTCTGTAATTTATTATTAGCTCGTACAAGCCCCCAACTGATTTAACAGTAAAATTCTACTTTATTAGTTCGTTTATCTATGGAAACTGCTGGTTCATACGTGTGCACTTCTCTCTGTAATTATTAAATCAGCTATGAATTCGCAAAAAACATATAACAAGTTTAATGATCAATTATCTTTTAACAAAGGTAAAATAAATAAATGATTGATGAGTTAATATTCGTTTCTTCACTGAAACTTCGCTGGAAATGTATGATTAAAGTGTTCATTTGGTTCTGGCCTGATAAGTTTAACTTAGCTGTCAGATTGATGAAGTGTTTCTGTTGGCTGCTGACTGCTCCGTCGATCTACGATGTCTGTGGCGAGGGCACGTCTCAAAAACGCGAGTGCTGGGGTAACCGCTCCTGGGGTCAATTGCAAATATCTTCACAGGCCGTTGAAGGTAGGCGTCTCGTATTGACTACAAGCTGTGAACCACAGATTTTTCTTCCAAACTGGTATTGTGGACTGGTACCGCAAATGGTCTTGTAGACTCGTGTGACGTACGTCTAGTTCGACAAGTGAATTTTCCCTGATATGATGGATGATTAAAGGGACTTTTAGCTTTTCATAACATTAGAACCCCTGAACATTTGTTGTAACTTTTCGTTTCGCCAGAGCAAACCGATTCCACCGGGACTCATTTAGTATGCGGCACGAGATCAAAGACACTGAGACGATCCCCGAGCAGAGAGCTAGTTTCTCGCAGGTATTTATCATCTCCGCGCGAACACTAAACCGCTCGCAAGATGGACCAGAGCGATCAGAAGAAAGACACTGGTGGAGATCTCAGGAAGGACGGGCGGCATGCTATCAAAGACAGTAGTGGTCCCTGAAACGATTTCGCATCTCGGTGTTAAGCACGGAACAGATCGCAGCCAGAGCGAACGGGGAAAGCTGACGCAAGCAGCGAGCGAAGATACGAGAGGCCAGGGGCGGCTTCTCTCTTTGGTCTGGCGGTCAGATCCCCAAAATCCTTCCGAGATCAAAAAGGCTGTCAAGTTTCTCATGTCCCACTCATCTTGCATTCCAGTTGTAGATATACAGATCACGTAGAAATACACTTCATCACTCGCTGGCCAGAACTTGATAGAAGCACTAGCGATATTTGAAATCTTGCTAGATTATCCCATGGATTTTCATTTATATTTGCAGTGAATTCTATTTCTGTGCAAAACGGTAATATATATATTGTGTAAAGTGATCAGTGGTCTAGTTCATTCATTCATTATATTTCATTGGATTTTGTGTTAATTTAAACCTATTAAATTAAACCGTCTCAATAGTTCCAGTTGTAAATGTAATGATATACCTGCTATACTATTTCCAAAAAGATAATAGATGTTTAATGCTTAAATTAACTTTAAAAGTCGCGAAGGAATTTATAATTAATAAATTTAGTTAAGTCCTATATTTATAGATGTGTGATTTAACCACTAGAACTCGCGCAGTGTTTATTAAATATATAATTAAATACGCGAGCGTATATATAATAGGCTTAACGGGAAATTTATCGCGCGCTTAGAAGATTATTTGATTTTTAAAGTATGATTATGTTGTTATGGGTTTTCTATCTTTTTCTCTAGATTGATCACCTTTTGCAATCCCAGCAATAACGAAATCTTTCAGAGTTTCCATACTCGGTTCTTAAACTTCCAGACAGTTTGATGAGACATTTTTTTTTTAAAGTAAATCTTGTGGTGGTCCGGTGCGGCCTAGCTAACATAATTACATGAAAGAAAGCCTACCCAAGATCATTTGATTATTATCATCAAATTAAATTACAATCTGTAAGATAAACTGGAAGATGAACAGTGCCAGTAGCGATAGTTTATATACTGCTCTATTGTGAGAGATTACCGATTTACCTGACTGTGACTGAGCCTAGTTTTTCCTCACTGGATTAAAAAAAAAAAAAAAACTTACCGGTCAGTTGCTGTCATCACGCAGTGAAGGAATATTGCCATCACCTCATTTTCACCCCTGTGTTGAATTGTGTCAGTGCCATCCCATAGACTCCTTTTATATAATAAAACACAAGAACTCTTTAAACTTCAAGTCCGGCGATAAGCGGGAATATTTGCTCTCAGTAAAAACTCGCAATATCTGGGGCGGGACATAGAAGTGCTAGACAGTTTCACATGTCAAGAGTTTAATCAGTGTGTTTATCATTCTAGGGATTGTCTGATGCTGCAACTCGGTAAGTGTGTGAGTATATATGAGTGTGGATCCGCACAGTGTCCATGAATGACAGGAGATTTATTTTTTTGCAAAAAAACCATTTGTTAACTTGCCTACCGGGTAATACGTTTTCTGTATACCCGGCATTGTTCCTTTAGTGGGATAATTTTGTTAACTCTGTTTCATCCCCCCCCCCCTTTTTTCTTCTTTGTTTAGTAAAAGGAAGACACCAGTTGGGATAACAGTAATTTTTTGTCTACCACCATAACTAATATTGTAACACCTCTTTCAGAGTAATTAAATTCACTGTTGGGTTAACTTTCCTATGCTCCCGATAACTATCTATCTTGAGACTGGGTTTATCTTTGTCTAATACAAGCGGGAAGGGCTTAGTCGATACCAATCTTCTTCACCCCCTCCCTACCCCGTTATGTGCATTTGGTTCTTGTGCGTTTATTCACCGGTTAAATCAAATTCTGGAAATTTATTACCAAAACTGAGAACCGTACTTTTTCTTGACTGAAAAATGTTGATTTCACATTGTGATTTGGGAGGCAAGTTAAAAAAAAAAAGCGTTTCTCTTGCATTCATAGTTGACACGCTTACGACAGACCCGCCCCCCACCCCTCCCCCCCCCCCCCCCCCCCCCCCCCCCCGTATTTTTAAAAAAAAGTTTATAAACCAATAGAACGGAATTGAATCAGTTCTACAAGTTAACGGTACAAAGGAAACAAGGGAAATCGCTGCCGTTGCCTTCTCTAACTCAAGATCAGAGTCAGGCACCCTTTTACAGCTGGTTTGACTGATGCGTGACACATGTTCCCTTCCTCGCTGCCGTTGCCTTCTCTAACTCAGGATCAGAGTCAGGTACCCATTTACAGCTGGTTACGGAGTGTTAGAGACTTCACCATACTAGGTCCAGCATCGAGAGGTGGGGAGACCAGTTTCCTTCCTCGCTGTCTTTTCCTTCCCTAACTCAAAGTTAAGTACCCATTTATAGCTAGGTAGACCCCATCTCTCGATGCTGGACCTAGTATGGTGAAGTCTCTAACACTCCATAACAGCTGTAAATGGGTACCTTACTCTGATCCTGAGTTAGAGAAGGCAACGGCAGCGAGAAAAGGAACAGGTGTCACGCATCAGTCTAACCAGCTGTAAAAGGGTACCTGCCTCTGATCTTGAGTTAGAGAAGGCAACGGCAGCGAGAAAGGGAACAGGTGTCACGCATCAGTCTAACCAGCTGTAAAAGGGTACCTGCCTCTGATCTTGAGTTAGAGAAGGCAACGGCAGCGAGGAAGGGAACAGGCCACCCCCACCTCATAAAGCTGGGACCCAGTACATCGAAGTCTATAACACTTCACTCCCCTACGGCAGAATGTGCTACGTGACTACAACCTTACGAACGGCAGGCGTGTTTAAAAAAAA
The DNA here is from genome assembly GCA_024509875.1 of Oreohelix idahoensis. Lineage (NCBI taxonomy): Eukaryota > Metazoa > Mollusca > Gastropoda > Stylommatophora > Oreohelicidae > Oreohelix > Oreohelix idahoensis. The sequence goes on from JAMPIV010012160.1 coordinate 64,824, forward strand.
ATTCTAAGCAACGGGGGAGGGGGGAGAGGACAATGACACTTTTTCAGTCAAGAAAGAGTACGGTGATCGGTTTGGGTAATAAATATCCACAATTTGATTTAACCGGTGAATTAACGCACAAGTACCGTGCATTTTTCTGTACTTATGATAATTTTATGTAACACTTGATATTGGTTTTTTTTTGTGATTTGATCTTTAAGGTTAATAAACATCATAAACTTATATCGGACTGTGTTGGAATACCCAAAAGCCCAAAAATTCCCTATTTGTTTAATATAGCTGTATCCACGTCGTCTGAGTGTTTGAAGCAACAAATCGGTGTGAGCGCAGACGTGTGTCTGGAAAACTGGCAAATAATTGTTTGACCAGGAGAGTGGAAGAGAAGATTGAGAGAAACGATTTGTCGTAAATAAGTCTGTCTTTACTCTCCTCCAGCACTCTGTGGAGCATCATATTTAAATCTATACATTTCTATCACTGAGTTTTCATCATCATTCTACACTCTAAACCGGACTACTATTTCTAGACTCTTTCTCTCAAAATAAATTTACGACAACTCGTACCACGAACATTAGAGGAAAACAAAGGTCTCTGCTAAGTTTTATGTTCTCTGATACTAATCAGGCGCTTCCCGCTGTCTCATCCAACGACCCTTTTTCTCAGCAATTTTATCCCCTCTGAGTATACAGTATAGCTCATTGGATATGATAAAAATTCACCATTACTTTCAGTTAATCTGAGTGAAATATATATCTAGGTGAACAGGTCTAAATATGCATATAACTTATTACAAATGATAACAAATATATACACATGATGTCATCATCATCTCCTTGCTCCATTCGGAATCTGGGGTTACTTCTGCTTTTGGTTCCCTGTGAGAACTAGCACGAAGCAATCACCACCGCTTTGCTGTGGTGGTTCATGAATATATCATTTTTACATGCTGAGGTTGCCAGCCTCGTTAGGACCTGTATAAACACCAGCAAATTCAAACATGTCAAATTCAAAGTATAAAATATATGTTACAAATACCAGAGTGTGACGCTACCAGGTTTCGAACCCAGAACTCGGTAACTTTGCTGCAAGAGGCAAGCGCTGTAACCACTCTGCCAATCGGGCACACCCATGTGATGCACATAGAAAGCGCATATAGCCATCGCTATCGTCAGTTCATAAACAAGTATATGGAGATGTTAGCAACCTGGGGTTGACCGCTGCTTTCTGCCAGCTTATTCAAGTTGACGAATGAGGGTGGTCGAAGAAGAAGAAGAAGAAAAACGCTGCTTTAAAAGTTGAAGATTTGTTAACAACAGTGGTTCTCAAGTGCAGTACCTACTGGCACAGTCACATCTTTATAAAACCTAGCCAGACCACATTGTCTTTTATATTTGGTCCCAAATATAACCGACAGCCTTGTGTCTAGGTTGAACGGATCATCCGATTAAATTTACCACAGCCTCTTATTATGCCTTTCTTTCAAGATATATGATCTCCCTCTACCTCTTTTACAGTCAAGTATCCTCATTGAGATAACTCCTCCTGCCCCTCCTCATTCTCCTCAAGAAAATTTGACAGAAGTGGTCTGGCTCTTGCTGTGAGACTACTTGAATTAATCTCACATACAGCTGTAAAAATGATGGCATACATGAACACAGAATAATGATAGTAATGGCGTGAAACTTTACAAGTTGCAAGCTTAGGAGCAAGGCATGTTACTTTTTAGTTGGCCTTTAAATAAATATCTGCACTTTAATTATATTGAACCTGCTCATCATTGTCGTTTGACTAGCTCGATTGTTACTGATCAACTGCGATTCTGGCGGATGTGCTACCGCCGGATTATTATTACATCATGTACACTAGTCCTATATATTAGGATCCACTCTAGCTGAAAAAAAAATTCAAACATTTTCTGTACTATTTTCCGAACGCGGTATCTTTAGATCTTGAGGCAGACGCCACACCTCTTTACCACTCCAACCCCAACTAAATTGTAGCTAAATCGTGACATATATAACGAAATATTTAAAGAACGAAGTTAAAAAAAACAGTAAAACTGCTGCACATGCGTATAATTTCATTTAAAAAGAACCAAGAATGGTAGATGATCCGTTATACTTATCGGTACCAGATTGGCTAACATAGTATACAATTGGAATTAAATGAGACAAAACAAATACAAAGAAGATATATATAGGAGTTTTTAGTCGACTCCCTGAATTTTCCAGGGGAGATCACTCTAATCTCTTTTGAGGAAAATAGCCCATTCTTTTAATTTCCATACAATAACACAATTTCAAACAGAAACTGGAATTAAAACAAAATCAATAAATTGCGATTAATAAAATATATCTGTATGTTTATTAAAGTAGAAGTTTGGTAAAGATTGCAGATACTTATTTACACAGTTCACAAGTTGGAAAATTATAAAGTGTCAATGTCTTTGTACATCATTTCAGGCAATTGATGACTTCTGGATCTTGTATCTTCAAAATAATGAGTACCTATTTAATTAAGGTCATTTCACTGCAGACACTTCTTGTCATACATCAGGTGTTGATGTCCAAGATACTTAAATCACCTAGACAGGTAGTCACAATTCTACTATCCGGCGAATAGCAGAAGTGGTCCTTCAGTCACACACTGCAGCCTTTTATGCTTCTTATCAGAAGCCTGTGTTGTTACTCTCGGATAAGCAGGTCAGCTTTGCTTTTCTCAGCTATGGGATGTGGCTTCGACAAGCATATGTCAGTCCGCTGAACATCTTTTCAGGTATGAAAATGTTGAGAGTCCATTGTTGAATCTGAGCGGGCTTATATATCACAGTCTAAATCTAACCCTTTTCTTCTTGAAGATCCGCTCCTGGGTTCACTTTTCTCTTTGTAACTTTCGTGAGATTTCAATGCTGTGCTGTTTTCCGACAAAGTAATGGTTTCCTCGTCAATTACCAAAGATAATAATTTCCCACTGATAATTTCCCACTGTCATAATTACATGTATTTGTAGTTGCTATTCAAATCCCAAGAAGAATTATTCTGTTCGGAGCATTAACCATAAAGTTATAGCAAATTACTAGTGTGCGATTAATAATTTATCATAAAGATAAACTAGGTTATGTGGCAATTCCAGAATGTCTTGCCCGTTTCGCTACAGTGTTGTATCATATGTGGGTGTAGTGTTGTACCGTCGTTGATTGTAGTGATGTCTCGTCGTTGGGGGTAGTGTTGTACCGTCTGTGGGTGTAGTGTTGTATCGTCTGTGGGTGTAGTGTGGTATCGTCTGTGGGTGTAGTGTTGTATCGTCTGTGGGTGTAGTGTTGTATCGTCTGTGGGTGTAGTGTGGTATCGTCTGTGGGTGTAGTGTGGTATCGTCTGTGGGTGTAGTGTGGTATCGTCTGTGGGCGTCTTTTTCTTCTTTGATCCTTAGCCGCCGACCGTCAAAGCAGTCAGTGGCCATTACGCCTGGTGGCGTCTTGTAGGGCAACAACAAATTGATTCCACTTTGCTCGGTCGGCGGCCATCCTTCGTACAGTGCCCCAACTCTGGTTCATTCTTTGCATCTCAGCCTCCACAGTAATCCGCCAAGTTGTTTTTGGTCGGCCTCTCTTTCGTTTTCCTTCAGGGGTTCATAGCATAGCTGTTCTTGTGATGGCATCGGGGTCTCTTCTGAGGACATGGCCAACCCAGCTCCAGCGTCTGCCAGCTATGATGGTGTGCATGTCCTCTTGCTTGCTCCGAGTAAGCAGATCTTGGTTGGTGATGGTATTCAGCCAAAAGATTTGGAGAATTTTTCTTAGGCATGTTGTGTGAAAAGAGGACAATTTCGACATTTCCTTCTCTGTAACTCTACAGCTCTCCGCGCCATAGAGAAGCACAGAAAGCACACAGCTCTGATATAATCCTAATTTTGTGCTTGTGCTGTACTGAGAAGACTTCCAGATATTGTTTAGACTAAAAAAGGCTGTTCTTGCTTTGTTCATTCTGTTGTTGATGTCTTAGCTTGCTCCGCCGTCTGGTGTTACTATGCATCCTAGGTATGTGAAGGCATCTGTCTGTTCCAGTTGCTGATTCCTTACTGATATGGGCTCAGGGTTGCTCACATTGAGCGTCATGACCTCTGTCTTCTTTAGGTTGATGTTCAAGTGTCTGTGGGCGTAGAGGTGTATAATTGTGGATGTAATGTATCATCTTTGGGTATTGTGTTATATCATTTGTCGGTAGAGTATGCTGCTATCTGTGGGTGCGATGGTGCGTCACTTGTTGGTGTAGAGTGAGGATATCGATGGCTATGAGTGATGTTACATCAACTGTGGTGTGGCGTTGCGTCATCTGTGGTATGATGTTACCTCATATAGGGGTGTGATGTTACGTCATATGATTACTTTTGTGTATGGTACTACTGTACATTATCTGTGGGTATAGGCTGACATCATATGTATGTGTGGTATTACATCATCTGTGGGTGTGGTGATTTTTAAAATAATGCATTTGCTACACAGTTTCTTTATTTCTAAGTACATGCATTCTCCTATTTTCCCATGTCCATACACTCTTTCAGCCTCATGCACACACAGAATTATGACAGTCATTTTAGTTCTGCAGATCAGTAATCAATCAATACCCGTTAGTTCCACAAGGAGCATATGCCTTCAGCAAACCCATGACCTAGTCTTCCTGTCACGTGCCAGCAGCTCAGGTTCTTTCCGTGTCTTCCCCTTCATTTTCACCTCTGTCTCCAGTTCTTTTCTCTTTGTTTTTGGTCTGCCTCTCTTTCCCTGGGGGATTCCAGCACACGGACTACCTTGTAATGCTATCAACTGGTTTCCTCATTGTGTGCCATGTCCATCGCCAGCATCTTCTTTCTCCAGATACTAGCTTGAAACACTGCGTATTTTGTCTTGTATTACAATAAATGAAACAAGCAAGTCATTAATTCGCCCGTTGATAAACGTGTTGCTCATTAGTATGACGTAGATTACCCAGTTTAATTAATTTAGAGAACCACCGTGTTGACTGTCATGTTCACGCAACTTTGGTCACCGACTTACAGGTCATGTCTGCCCAGCTGTAAACGGATACTCGCCACGGCTGTCGAGTTAGGGAGGTCAAAAGCAGCGATGGAGGGAATAGGTCACCCCCACCTCATAAAAAAGCTGGACCTAGTATGAAGTCTCTAACGCTTCACTCCCCCACGGCACAGTCTCTGCTATAGGACTACCTTTACCTTTATCTACTGCTGGAGTCCACCAGTCGTAAATCATGTGGCTACAGGCTGGTAGAAGTCAACGTCAAACTATGACCATTGACATTCGTTTACCGTATCTGTATGCCAGTTGAGAAGGTTCTATGTGCTTGGCAAAGGACAGTTCTTGAAATCCATTCAGGCATGTGGACGATTTTGCAACAGATTAGCAAGGGGGGAATGTTTGGCCCCTTAGACGTTTAAAACATCCGCGTAGTTCACACTGTTATATTTACCCAGGACACAACTGGGATTGCCAGTCAATCAAAGACATGTAACACTGCCAATTTTCATTTTGTCACACCAACAGTGATGGTTTCTTTTTCAATTTTGTCCTGAAATTTGACTTTGAAGACACTGAGTTTTTGTGATTCTTGTGGCCATAGCTGTTAGGATAGCTATTTAGCGCTGTTACTTCTGCGGATTGTTTATGCCAAGCCTTAACCAGAACTATTTGTTTATTTCTTTTCTTTTTTCATGTTCTCCTTTTGACTTTCGTTGTTTGTTACATTTCTTGTCTTGATTTTTCCTTCTTTCTGGTTCTATATTATTACTTGCTTATTTGTTGTACTTTTACCTCACATCACTTGTGTTATTCAATTTTTTTTTTTTCATCTTTCTGTATCGCTCATCTTATCTCTGTTTAATTTCTTCATATGTTTGTCGTCATATATTGTTGCCATAGCAACATATGTGGAAATGACGTGAAAGGCAGAAAATGGGAAGCACAAATTGTCCACCAAATTTTTTTTTTTTTTTTTTTTTTTTTTTCGTACGCCCGCTAATACTCGAGGCGAAATCTCAGGTTATTATTTATGTCTAACCTGACATTGATTTTACGTGAGTATCCCTTTTTCCTTGTACAGAGACAGGTATCCCTCGCCATTCAGGCAAATACTCTCCGATTTCGGAGGTACCCATTACAGCTGGGTCGGCTCAGGAGCCGCCAATCCCTGGTCGACGACACTCCTTCAAATGTCCTCGCCAGGTCTCAAGTTAATCCAGTACAAATCCCGGTCGACGAAAAATCCTCAAATGCCGTCACCCGGGTTTGATCCTGGATCACCCGGTCGCCAGAGCGGTGTGGTAACCACTACGCTAGCGCGGCTCCCTCCACCAAATTGAAATTGAATGTCAGTTTCCAGGGATAGCTAAAACATCATCATCATGTGCCATTCCTAGTGGCGTAGGAGATCATGTCTCTCCACAACTTCCTGTCTCCAGTACAATTTATCAATTCTGTTGTTGACTTCTTTCCGTGCCACGATGTCAAACTGTCCAGTATTTGCTCTCTTTGTCTTCCTCTATCTCTTTTTTCTTCAATCTTACCTGTTGTTACGAAATATTCCAGCTTTCCTCTTCTCATACCATGCCCAAAAAAGTGGATTGCTTCTTTGTAACTTGTAAAACAAGTTTCCTAAATGCATTGGCCTCTTTCGGGACATCCTGATTATTCTTTTTGGCTGTCAGTGGTACTTTTAACATTCTTCTGTAAAACCACATCTCTGTGGCCTCTAGTGCTTTCCCTTCGTGTTTACTAAATGCTTATGACTCACTCCCATACGTCAGGATTGCTTCTATATAACACTGAAGAACTCTTTTTCTTACTTCCATTGACAAAGAATTGGTGCATAAAATACTCTTCATTTTATAGAATGCTGTTTTTGCCTGAGCTCTTCTGCTCTTAACTATGTCCAACGACTACCTGTTAATTACCTTTATTTATTTATTGACTTATTTATTTACTATCCACAGGACTCAGGTTTCCTTCATTATTTATTTAAGAGTTGACCCATCCGTAACTTCAACCTCCCCGTCTATTCTTTGTTATTCGTCTTCCACTACACATTACTGGACACAAGTATTTCGGCCTTTATTTGGTCTATACTTGCTGATAGGAAAGTTATATTAGTGATTGCGTCTTTAAAACTGTCTGGGTCGTCCACGGGTCCTATACCATAGTTGTGTGAGTGTCACGAGAATGACCTCAGCCAATAATGCACTTTTTTTGGGGTGCAAAATTGGCTCAGCGTCCATTCACGATGTACTGTCACAGCAAGGCGATGGCGCCGTCTGGTTGGTCCTAGGTTCGATTCCCGGTAAGCCTATCACTTATATTTTCTTTTCTGTTGCCTAGTGCCACCCTTTATGTCCAACGAGTACCTGTTAATTACCTTTATTTATGTATTTACTTATTTATTTACTATCCACAGGACTCAGGTTTCCTTCATTATTTATTTGCTCTTAACTTCTGAGATACATCTTCCATCTGTTGTTATTAATGTGCCCAGGTATTTGAATTTATTGACCTGTTTTTAAACTGTTCCATTTACTTTGATAGTGCATTCTGGGGAAGCCATTTTCTTTGAGACCACTATTACTTCTGTTTTTTTAGTATTAAGGCTGAGGCCTTTATTTTCACTTTCTGTCACTATTGTATCAACGGTTTCCTGCAGCTCCTTTTCACTTGTTGCTATTAAGACTGTATGAACAGCCTATACCAAGTTGTTTATATTGTCCGCCAAATGATATTCTTGGCATGTCCTTTAGGGATCTCATTATAATTTCACTTTACAGATTGAACAGATCCGGTGACAGCACACATCCCTGCCTAACTCCCTTTTTTACTTGCTGAAACGTTCCTTTTTGGCTGCTAACTCTTACAGCTCCTGTTTATTGCCAGTACAGTCTTTACCATCATTGTTGATGCCTTCTAACATTTTGATAATTTCCCCATGTTTCACTTTGTCAAATGCCTTAGTGTAATCTATTCCATGAAGCATAAGTACAGCTCTGTTTTTACTTCTATGGCTCTTTCTATTAATGTTCTTAAAATATATATAGCATTGTTTGTGCCTTTACGTTACACGAATACACAGTGTTCATCGCCGATTTCTGGTTTAATTTTATTTCTCGCTCTTCTCATGATACTTCGTAATAATATTTTGGTCACATGACTCTTAAGACTAATGGTGCGATGTTCTTCACATTCCATGGCTCCAGGTTTCTTCGACAAAGCTATGAATGTGAATTTAGCTAAAACATGCATTTAAAAAGAATTATCCCAGCGACATCCGAGGTGACCCGACATAGCCAAGAACGCAGTAGAAATGTACCCGTGGCGGTTAATATCAACAGTTGTAGTGGAAGGAGCATTGTTATCTGGACAATGTTACACGCAATAGCTAAGTTGGTATTAACACCTAACATAAAGGTGGTGGGGAAAGGGGAGGGAGGTTATATGCGAATGAGCGTATCCGGTTTGCCAGTTTGGCTTTTTTCACGCCAACTTCCACAAATCTGGCTTTTTCAAAGATCGTTTAGCGTCAGAAAATTCGTTTGGCTTTATGACTAACATTGTTTATGTTCTTTCATAATGATGCCATTTACGGCAAGACACCTGTTATCAGACAGTTCACTTCAAAAACATTTGTGTATCTTGGTTCAGTTTTTGAGTGAAATAACAAATACAAGATCAACTGAATTTGTAAGTTTAATTCCAGGTAGGAAATGTAGTTAGCCTGAGATAAAGTAGGCCTACTCATAATTCCTGTGTGGTCCGAATGTCTTAAAACAAAACCAGAGAGAAGATACAAATGTTGTTCTAGTATACTGTTGATCTACTGTCACATTCTACGCACGGCATATTCTAGAGCAGACACAGTGATGTCATGGTCATTGCTGAAAATGTATGCAAATATAAGATAACAACATGATCATTTTCGTATACTCTTCAGTCAGGGATCCATCTTTCATTGATACGAAGATCTAAAAGGTTTAAGTATTGCCTGACCCACATATCCCTATGACGGAAGCGGACAGTAGTGCCACATCGTTCTATCTATATTAACGAACATTTGGTTCACCTCACAGGACATCACTTGAGTCTGGATCTATACTTGGTCAAAACCACCGGGCATTTAAATTGTCATTCCTTTTTAGTGTTATACTATCAGTAGCAGTCCCTGCCCCAGACACGGTCTTTCGCTCAGTGAGCTACGGCAGAAACTGGCCAGATAGTTACATGTAGATTTATGTTTCAACATTTCTTGTCTGATTGATTTAAATTATATTGTGGCCGCTTAAAACTCTTTAAAAAAAAACGTATTTGCTTGCCCTGCGCCATCCACTCAAGATATTTCCAAGTCTTCTTGATCATTGTCAGTGCTGTATCTAGTTCTGTTCTCCGTGTTTTTAGTCTCCCTCTTACCCTGGGCATTCCAAAACGAAGACAGTCACGATGAAATCTCACAGGGCTGAATCTGTTTGTTTAAAATACATTTCCTATGGTTTTGTTAATCCTTGACCCGAGAAGAGACAACCTTTAGTGGCATATAGACGCGACAAGAACCTGAAGGACCTCCTTGTTCACAGCCGTCTCCCAACTGAGGTTGCCAGTCACATTGGCACACTACCTTGTGGTCGGACACGATGTACGACATGCAAGTATATCATCTAAACCCACAAGATGGCCTCTTTTCCGGAGGCCAGGTTCACCATCACCAACATGTGAGTCACGCAACGTCATATATACAATCATATGCAAGCGTTGCAGTAAAACCTATATTTGCCAAACAGGTAAACAACTGGGGACAGATTCAGCCATCATCTTTATGGCATCTCCCGGCAAAAATCAGCACCAGTGGCCATTCACTTTAGTGGCCCTGATCACCAGGGTCCCATCGACATTCAGGTCACTGTGATCAGACCCTGCTCCACGGATACTGCCAGCCGAGTCCAGCTCGAACAGCGTCTCATCCACCGTATGGGGTGTCTCAAACCAGGCTGTCTTTAACACCCTGCACTCATTTATTTGAGGTGACCCTTTCCACTACTATTCTATTTCTCCGTCGATCGCCCTCTTTTGAAAATTTACTTATACTTTATGTTTTGTTTATTTATTTAATGTTTCCTATTCATCTGTCCTCTTCTATCTCCAAAACTCATTATTATTACATTTGGGTACCTTCTTGTTCAGTTTTGTTTCTTAGCTTCTTAGCAACTACTGTTTACATCCGGAAATGGCAGCCATTTCATTTTCTCGTGGCGCGCTCTCCTTTCGGCGGGAGTGCTAGGTCTTAGCTACCTTTAGGGAAGTGCTCAGTTTTTATTTTTATTTAGATCCTAATGTGTCCTACTAAGCTCTCACTTTCTTTCCTTTGCATGAGGAAGGCCTTGTGGCCTCAACGTTGGCTATTTTCTTTGTCTTCTGTCCTTGTAAGACGAATCACCTTTTGTTTCGATTTTTTCAATACCCGTCCACCGTTCATCCTTGTCCCCGTCCCTTCACTGTTCTTAACCAGAATTAGTCACACTCGTTTCCCTCTACCACACCCACCCACCACCAGCCAGACATGGAGATAATAGATAATTAACTCTGGGTGCTCGAGGCAACCAAGTATTTGTAGATCTCCCAGCCAGGTGAGCGGACCTCCAGAGGGAAATATGAGGTGTTTTTGTGGTCCCAAGGCTATCTCTAGCCATTGTGGGGTGTATAGACGGGCTGATATCTGAAGTGTTGTTATCTTAAAGCGTAGTATTTTGTGTCTGTCTCGTGTTGGTCATGACCTGGGATCGATTGCCTTAACTGTTTCAGGCATGGACTGAATGGATAACTAGCCTGTATGGTTCATTTGTTATGAGCTTTCATGTGGTATTTTTATATTTATTTGTATTAACGCCTTGACCTTGATTTGTTCTGAGAGAATTTGGCTACTACAGCATAGACATGTTAGCTGTACAGTATTTATAAAAGGAAAACCAGCAGACTGGCTTACGAGTTTCTTATCGTAGCGGAGTCAGGATGTCGCATTTCTCTAGGAGAACCCTGCCATTGTTGACCTTTGATAGTGTTACGGAAAAAAAAAAAAAACCAGGTCGAGAGCTTTTATTTTCTCTGACATGAAGGAATGTTGGTGCCCAATTTTACATAACAACACTTGAACACCACTGAGGTTTTCTTTTATCGTTTTTGAATCTTGAACATTAGTTAATTCCTCTCCAGTTGTGGCAGAACATTAAGTTTAATATGTTTAAATATAAATTATATAGACATCGTCACGTTTTATAGATGTCGGACATATATGTATATACTTTAAGGCATTTGTGCGAGCTTCTCAAAAGAAGATAACGGGTCGAAACACTTGTCCAACCGGGGACTGCTTCTGATAATCAGATTGCCTCCTGTTGTATCGCTTTGTACATTCTCCTATCGTGTGTTAAAATATCTATTCATAAATGCAGTTATGGTATCTTGTAGGCCATGTCGTTAGACACGTACTAGTGAACACGTAATCTGTAGCAGCATATTTATGTCAAACAAAACGCTGACCTAAATGGTGGTGACCAGCAGTATCCATTACTCTTGTGTATCCCGTGGGGCACAAGCCTTCTACTGTTTTACGCTAAGGTTTCCTGTCCTGTGTGATCCGATCAAGTTATTTCACGTGTGTTTTTAAGGTCTGACTCCGGTTCCATTCTCCATGTGTTCTTGAATTTTCGTGTATCTCTTTTATCCACGAGATACCAGAACAATGTCTGCTCTGTCATGCTGGTGTACTCAATGTGTGCCTTCACGTCTTTTCCTCACCTCCTCTTAAGTTAAAGACAAAGATACTGCCGTAGTTGAGTGAAGTGTTAGAGACTTCACTATACTGGGTCGACCTACCTGTACTTGCCTGGTTCTTCCCCTCAGATCCACACCAGTGATTGTATAATGCTATTTTAATCGTTTTCTGCGCAGACAAGCAGTATCACCATCATATATCACAATATTACGAGGGGCATTCAGAAAGTAATGCACCACATCGTTTTTCTCAGCTAATAAGGAAGATAGAAGCATGACATTTTGCACACTTCAAATATGGCATGTGCCAATTGTGTGCACCAAATTGCACCGCAACCGGCCAAATAATACGGCTGCTCTAAACCGTTGAAATGGAGCGTGTTAGCAACTTGCGTTATGGAGGGAATTGTGATAGAATTTCTCGTTGCAGAGAAGGAAACTGTTGCGAACATTCACAAGCGTCTATGTGATGTGTATGAACGTTTTGCAGTCGACAGGAGTACAGTCAGTCGCTGGGTTCAGAGAATCAAAGAATCAGGAAGTGGAGATACGGAGCTGCTTGATCGGCCGCGCTGTGGACGTCCTGCCACAGCCACCAACGCAGAAATGTTGAAATGCGCTGAGGGCATTATTCTTACTGATAGGCGAATCACTACTCAACAATTGGCCTTACAGCTGTCAGTCAGCATTGGTAGTGCAAATGCAGTTATAAAAACTCTTGGATTTTCTAAGGTTTGCGCAAGATGTGTTCCTCGAAGTCTCACAAATGACCACCGATTGCAAAGGAAAGCAATTTCTTCTGAATTGTTGGAGCGTTTCAATGCTGATGGAGATAACTTTTTGGCTAAGGTCGTTACAGGTGACGAAACCTGGGCACATCATTTTGAACCTGAGACAAAAAGACAGTCAATGGAGTGGCATCATCCGCAGTCACCACGAAGAAAGAAATTCAAGACAATTCCTTCATCTGGAAAGGTCATGATCACTGTCTTTTGGGACATTGAAGGTGTGATTCTTGTGAACGTTATGCCAAGAGGAGAAACAATCAATTCGCGAGCTTACATTAAGACATTGAAAAAACTCAATCAACATTTTCGCAGAGTTCGGCCGTACAAGAATCCAGCAGACCTGCTTCTCCTTCACGACAATGCGCGACCTCACACAAGTCTGGCAACACGGGAAGCAATCACCAAATTGAGTTGGACTGTACTACCCCATCCACCCTATAGTCCCGATTTGGCACCCTCTGATTTTCATCTATTTGGTCCACTTAAAGATGCACTCCGTGGGATAAGGTTTGAAGATGATGAAGGAGTGATTCATGCAACGAAGAAATGGCTACATGATCAAGACAAAATCTGGTACGGGCTAGGAATACATGCACTTGTTTCGCACTGGCATAAAGCCGTACAAGTTGATGGGGATTATTTTGAATAATACCGATGTTTACATGACATATCCATGTATATTGTGTATAAATTTCATGCTTTTTGAATAAACAGCTCCTGAGAAAAACGATGTGGTGCATTACTTTCTGAATGCCCCTCGTACTTTGCGCTGATTGTGGAGCATAGAGCTACCGCTGGTCCCCTTGTAACACGAATTGACATGCTGGTGTAGGTGTGGTTTATGTAGCACTTTGTTTGACATAATGAGCTTGCCAGCCGCCTGCACAACCTCATATTAGTCGCTGCCTTAGGGTGCAGTAGTTCTATGTTAGGTCATATTTTAAACATGTCAGTTTTTATAAATTATTGACATGATCTGCTGTGGTTGACTTGTCCATGTTGTTGCTGCTGTAGTTGTGTTTGGTGTCAACTCTCCACAGCTGTTGTCGCCTCCTACAGCATGTATGGGGGGGGGGGGGGGGGGGGTTGCTGTTTTATTGTTCTCCTTTCTAGCCTTGGTAACACGGGCGAGAAGAACCAGATAAGGAAGAGACGCAGGGTTAGATAGTTCTAGCCTTGGTAACACGGGCGAGAAGAACCAGATAAGGAAGAGACGCAGGGTTAGATAGTTCTAGCCTTGGTAACACGGGCGAGAAGAACCAGATAAGGAAGAGACGCAGGGTTAGATAGTTCTAGCCTTGGTAACATGGGCGAGAAGAACCAGATAAGGAAGAGACGCAGGGTTAGATAGTTCTAGCCTTGGTAACACAGTCGAGAAGAACCAGATAAGTAAGAGACGCAGGGTTAGATAGTTCTAGCCTTGGTAACACGGGCGAGAAGAACCAGATAAGTAAGAGACGCAGGGTTAGATAGTTCTAGCCTTGGTAACACGGGCGAGAAGAACCAGATAAGGAAGAGACGCAGGGTTTGATAGGACACACACACTGAGTAAACCTGTTGATAGCATTACAAGGCAGTTCTTCTGGAATCCACAGAATAAGAGAGTTATAGGTGGACAGAAACAATACATGGAGAATGAACTGGAGACAAGACATGATATTGATAAAGAAGATATGGTGGTACTTTGAACGGGTGGCACAGGACAGGAGGCTTGGCAAGAATTTATTGAATGCCTGTGCTCCTCAGGGAGCTGAAATGTGATAATGATGATGATGATGAGTTATTAACAGCAGGACTAGACATACATCATGTCATGTCATACAGTCATTGAGGTATCACAGATTGTTTTCAAAATTCACTTCCATTTTTAAACTCTCCTCTCGCCAATTTTTGTTGTTGCTCTCTAATTGATCTTGTTATGATAGTTATGTTGTTGTTGTCAGTGTGTGCTGTAAAAGCTACACTTGTTCCTGTGACATCATTGGCTGTTCATATTGTTTATTGAGTGTTGAGATACATTGTCAGTAATCATCATAGGTCAGGTGACAATAATTGATAGGTGTACACTTGATTGTGCAAATGGAGACGTGGCCTGTAAGGACGACAACATTCAGTGGGAAAGAAACACCAAGACATGAACAGGAAATACTCTGTCAGTTACATTATCAAGGCACGAGATTTACATTATGTAGATCTACTACAGCCATCTAACCCTACGGTAACAGCATTTAATCTGATTTGAGCATTATGTCATGTTTTTATAACTGTACATAGTTTTTCATATCTTTAACAATGACACAACTCACGAATGTGGTATGACAGAGATGATTAACTAAAATAAATCAGAACAACGACCACTAAATATAAAAGTGTTGTGATCAGTCATATCTTTAACAATGACACAACTCACGAATGTGGTATGACAGAGAGCATTAACTAAAATAAATCAAAACAACGACCACTAAATATAAAAGTGTTGTGATCAGTCATATCTTTAACAATGACACAACTCACGAATGTGGTATGACAGAGAGGATTAACTAAAATAAATCAAAACAACGACCACTAAATATAATAGTGTTGTGATCAGTCATATCTTTAACAATGACACAACTCACGAATGTGGTATGACAGAGAGGATTAACTAAAATAAATCAAAACAACGACCACTAAATATAATAGTGTTGTGATCAGTCATATCTTTAACAATGACACAACTCACGAATGTGGTATGACAGAGAGGATTAACTAAAATAAATCAAAACAGCGACCACTAAATATAATAGTGTTGTGATCAGTCATATCTTTAAGGTAGAAGTATACCCAGAAAAGCTTAAAAAAAAATAAAAATCCAACAATTTTCATTTTCATGCTTTAAATCATCGTCTACATGTTCATGAACTAAAAATAATTCATAGAAGCTTAGAGATACTCTAGTTTGATAGGAATCAGTGTTTTTCTACACACGCCCCCTTGAGTGATTTGCATAGCAACCAATGTTTATAGTTGGTTACCATGTGAATAATGACCCAACAAGAAGGTGCGTAATTGTAAAACTGCGAAATTATAATTATACATAGGCAACAGGAAAAAGATATTTATAACTTTTCCACGGGGAATCACTCAATGATTTCTTGTGAATTTTTCAAAAGTGTGTGTGTCTAGAAAGCTTTGATCGTAAATTTCAACATTTGTTACATGCATAGTGCATTTTCACCAACATCAACTCTATTTATTGCTAGTTTTATACTGATTCTGTATAATAGTAGTTAGCAGAGCTTCTTTTGTTCACAATGAGAAATAAGACAAAGACTGGGAGGCATGTACACCAACAAACCGTTGCCTGAAAATGAGACACCTATTGTCGATAGTGACGCTATAAAACCTCTGTGCTCCCCAGCAAAGAAAATAAAGGTCATAAATGGTCCAAGAAAGTGAAGGACAAGCTAAAAATGACAACAAAGGAAATGGGTTTATCCTTATGGATGTAAAACTACTGTTTGGGTTTTTATGCGCTAACTTTAGATGTGACAAATGTTATCAGTACTCACTGACCTGTGAGATCGTCGAAGAGACTCGGAATGGCTTTTGTCATGAAATCAGTATCAAGCGCACAAACAGTGGCGAATGGACTGCCAATTTCAATACTTTCTGATGTTTCATCTTCAGCTACTCACAAACAAAGAAGTAAATGTGCGAATGGTGGCATTTGTGCGTTCTATTGGGAAAGGCCACAGTGCATTGCAGAATTTTTCGATATACATGAACACAAGTCAACGCATGGCAAAGAAAGCATACAGGAGAACGCTGCACAGGATCTATTCAGCAAGTAAGGACATTGCAATGGAAAGGACCCTGAGAGCACTGAAAATGGGATTCATAGACACTGCAGCTGCAGTAGAAGGAGACCTTTATTCAACAGGAGCTCATTAAACTTCATTTTTGTGAGTTCTTTTTCTGTTTTTCTTTGTTTTCTCGGAATTGTCTTTTTAGCATAATTGGTGATCTTTGAAACAAGATATCTCTGGATCTGTACATTCAATTGACATGAAAATTAACACAGTTAGTTATCATATAATCTTACAGATTATGACCTAAAATGGATACAATTGAATTCAAAATTTTAGTTTTATGACCATCATGCATATATAATGAGGCACAAATATCAAACATTCAAGAAATATAAATTTTGGAAATTCATTACAAGTCAACCTTTCGGTCAATATCTGTTATTTTAGGTCAAAACCTCAAGCTATATATACTAATTCAATTTGCCAAGTTTCAGTCAGATCCTTGTAAAAATAACATAGTTATGATGTTTTAAAAAAGGTGTATAATTTATTCACTACGGCGGCCATATTGGATAGCTAATTTGCATAATTAATGAGGTCATTATGTGGACAAAAATGTTAAGTCCATACTAACACTATACCCATGGTTGTTTGAATATTTGTGTTTTTACCCTACAAGGTGTATACTTCCTTAAAACTGTCACAAAATAGATTTTTTACCCCAATATGGTGGTCAGTCATATCTTTAACAATGACACAACTCACGAATGTGGTATGACAGAGAGGATTAACTAAAATAAATCAGAACAACGACCACTAAATATAATAGTGTTGTGATCAGTCATATCTTTAACAATGACACAACTCACGAATGTGGTATGACAGAGAATGTGGTATGACAGAGAGGATTAACTAAAATAAATCAAAACAACGACAACTAAATATAACAGTGTTGTGATCAGTCATATCTTTAACAATGATACAACTCACGAATGTGGTATGACAGAGAGGATTAACTAAAATAAATCAGAACAACGACCACTAAATATAATAGTGTTGTGATCAGTCATATCTTTAACAATGACACAACTCACGAATGTGGTATGACAGAGAGGATTAACTAAAATAAATCAGAACAACGACCACTAAATACAAGGGGATTGACATAAGTCTTGGGCCTGACCATGAAGGACATGTCACAGAGAGCTGAAATTTTGTATAGTGTTTATTCCTTTTCATTATAGCCACCGTCTGAATTGACACACTTCTGCCATCTCTGCTTGACCTTGAAAAGACCTTGGGAGTAGAACACCCTATTTTTCAAACTAAACTAGTCATCACATGCCAGTATAACCTCTTCATCGCTGTCAAAATGATTTCCTTTTAGTTGTTTTTTAAGATTTGGGAAAAGAAAAAATTATGATGGAGCCAAATCTGGAGAATATGGTGGGAGTGGAAGAATTTCAATATTCAAATTATTGGCTGCTAGCTGCACAAGCCGTGCTTTGTGAGAGGGCGCGTTGTCTTGAAGCAAAGGAAGATTTTGAGTGCGCGTTATCCCTCGTTTCCTGGTCACATCCTTTCTTAGTTTGGTGAGAAGATCTGCATAGTACTGTCCATTAACTGTGTTGCCACGAGGCAGATAATCTTTCAAAAGGACACCTTTGCCGTCCCAAAAACAGTCAGCATCACTTTTCCTGCAGATTTCTGCGCTCTCGGCTTGACAAGTGTTGGGGAGCCTGGGGTTTTCCATTGCATGCTGGCAGTTTTGGATTCGGGGTCATAATGGTGTACCCAAGACTCATCTACTGTCACCATGGTCTCCAAAAAATTTTTTGACTGACACTTTTTGAGCAACTGTTAACAGCAATTTACCCTCGTTTGCTTCTGTTCATGTGTCAACAGTCGCGGAACCCAGCGTGCACACACTTTTCTCATGTTCAGTCTGTTGTGTAAAATTCTATAAACTGTTCTTTCATTTAGTTTTACTCTACTAGCTATCTCCACAATTGTCATTTTTCGATCCTGGTCAATGATTTTCTTCACTCTTGTTGCATTTTCATCGTTGCACTCTGAGGCTGGTCTACCAGATCTTGGCAGATCGGCAACATTTGAGCGGCCGCACTTAAACTGTTGACACCAGTTTTTTTTACCGAAGTATATGAAGGACACGACTCACGAAACACTGGTTCCATCTCCCTGTGTATTTCTGTAGGTGTTTTTCCCTGAAACATCAGAAATTTTATCACAGCTCAGGCCTCCTTCTTTTCCATTGTTTTGTCAAATCTTTGGGGCAGCAGATCCGGTCAATAGGGTACATTGCGCCGTGCACCGTAGCGGAAAAACCCATTGAAGAAACAAACGCGTACTTCACACATTCAGTGCAAATATGATGAACTTTAAATGTGCCAAGTTTCATCTTCCGCCAGTGACTCTTTCATGGTCAGGCCCAAGACTTATGTCAATCCCCTTGTATAATAGTGTTGTGATCAGTCATATCTTTAACAATGACACAACTCACGAATGTGGTATGACAGAGAGGATTAACTAAAATAAATCAGAACAGCGACCACTAAATATAATAGTGTTGTGATCAGTCATATCTTCCTCATCTGTGTCACTTCTACCTCCTCCCATTTCTCTGTACCACGTGTTTGTTGGTCTACCTCTGTTTGTTAACTAACTTTTTTATTCCTGTTCTTTATTTTTGTGTTTTTTCATGAATGAAATGTCTGCGTATAAAATATACAACATAACAAATCAGCAGCCACGGACAACACAGAAATAGACGTGAGAGAGATATTTGGCATTGATAAAATGGCGGATCTGTTTAACAAGTAACACACGTAAAATGAGTCATCAGGCGCTTTATACACATTTCATTATTGTGTGGTATTAATCTGTGTTTATAATTGTTGTCATTACGACGTTTTGTTCGCCAGTAGCTCATTTGAGGCTGCGTTTGAATATTTAGTTTTCAGTCGGTTATTTGCTGCTCCCTGCGAAAAGGATATGATATGTGTGCATTTTCTTCTTCGAACAACTTCAGACGTCAACTTGGATGCGCTTGAAGAAAGCAGTGGTCTACCTCGGGTAGCTGACATTTTGTGGCCGTCTGACCGACCACTTGAACATTTATTCGTGCTAGAGTCTAGTCATAATAACTAAGTATACAAAAAAAATTAAATACCATTCCCTATAATAAACAAGCAGAATTCTTAACTAAAATAAAAGTAACTCGAGAAACTTAAGAGTAGGGTACAAAGTGGTGGAAATCAGCTAGGTCAGCGTTTGAGACAATGCACGCTAAATTTACCCGACAATTGTCAAAGAAATATAAGGATGCAGGTTAAAGATAGCGACATCACGCCATCAGCACGTGATGTTTATCCAATGAGAAACGTAGCCAGCTCAAGCCCACTACGATTTTGTCAGCGAGAAATTTATACCCAGCAGTCCTGAAGAGAAGAGCAATGCAGATAGACGTATATCTACAGTCTGGCTCTTTATGTTGAGGTTGTCAACATTTTTTTGTGACCAAGTATTCTTATATTGTGTAATTGTACACAAGGATTAAGTATCATTATACTTAACATGAAAGTAGATACAGTCGCACTGCCATTATGTATTTTCAGTTCGAATAGCCGATGCATTACGAAAGAAATAAAATGGACAAAATTTGAAATGAAGATGAAGTTTGAACCAGGGAATAAAGCAAATGACGAAAAACTACAAAGGAAGGAAATTAAATATAAAGCTTTGAGAATCAAGAGATTTTGAAGGATATGAGAAATAATAAATAATACTATGAGACATCTTTTGTGATGGCATTAGACAGGAAATATGCACTTCATGAGAAGAAACGACCAGTTTCGTTTATTGTACAAACATGTATAAATTGTTGAGTTTTTGATTGAAAACCATTTGAATCAGGTTTGAAGTTGAATAAAACATTTGGAAAATGACCAGACTGTTAAGGATTTTAAGCTTGTTGGAATGTATAGATGCATTGTCATGTTCTCATGCAATTTTTCGTAAGTGATTGACTTGGTACGAGCCAGTAAGTTCATGTGAGGAGACTTCCCCCATGTTTTGTGCTACATGCAATGTCTGCATGTTACGTATATACCTGAATGAGGGCATGATTTTGGAATGTTCAGCTAACGACATTGTCAGCCATCTTGTCATGTCAGAAAATTCTGTTCACAAAAAGATTACGTGTGCTTTCTTCACATGCTTTTACTATAATGGCGTCATCAACAAATGTCTTCACTTCGTATAAAGCATGTAGTCTTGGTTGACAATCAACCTAAGAGAAGGACAACTTCACACAAACCCAGGTAGGAAAGACTCGTTAGTCCAGAAAGATAGCTCTCCTAGGAGAGACAACTCTGATGAAAAACAACTGCTGCCTTGTAGGAAGGTCACGGAAAACCAGAGGCTAGGGAAGCAGTCCCGAACAAATGCATGCTGAAGACGGATGCACTGGGCCGCAAGGCGCACAACATAGTGCAACGCAAACCGCCATGAGATGACAGACACAAATATGACTCAACGAGATAGTACTCGACCCAGGGAGTCCCGCCAGGTGGGAAGAGTGCCGGACTCCCTGCCTCGAAGGGGTCCACCCAAAGCTACTGGTGGTCACTTATCTCTGCATCGTGCAGCCAGGGTGCAGAATATTAGGGAAAATGCGACTGGCCAAAACACCCAGGAAAGAACATTAAATATACTCCAATGGAATGCAGAAGGTGTCCTAAGGAAGAAACTACCGCTCACAAAAAAAAACTACATGATGAGCAAATTGACATAGCCTGCATACAGGAAACACACCTAAACACAAACCACAGATTTTCTGTAAGAGGATATGAAACCCTCCGGCTTGATAGAGAGGGACACAAGGGAGGAGTACTCATGTTAATCAGAAATTCCTTGCCTAGCAGAGAGCTCTATTGTTATTCTGTTAATACAAACGGTCAGGCGGAAATTATAGGAGCTGATATCACGATAGATGACCAGACCGTTAGAGTATACAACCTATATGCCCCCCAGATAAAGATTTTTCACTAGCCACAATGGAGATTAGGCGCACCAACTGCCTAGTTGTTGGTGATTTCAACAGCCATTCAGAAAGGTGGGGTTACACAAAGGCTGATACCCGTGGCATTGAGGTAGAGGACTGGGAGATTGACTCAAATCTACAACTCATCAATAGAGCAGATGATACACCCAGCTTCTACTCAAGAAGATGGCAATCGACCTCGACACCCGACCTTGCCTTCTCAACAGAAGACATCAACCATAAGATCGAACGCATTGTGCTCAACCAATTGGCGGGCAGTGACCACAAACCGATCAAATTAATGATCAATATGGAACATACACTCCACCTCCATAAACCATTACCCCGCTGGAACTACAAAAAGGCCAACTGGAACAAGTTCTCAGCACTGACAGATGAATACTGTGGTTCCATAAACCAAAAACAAAAAGAATTGGAGAAATAGCTGACGGATTTAACAAAGCAGTTCTGAAAGCTGCCCTAGAATCAATACCAAGAGGGGCGAGGAAAGATTATAAGCCATACTGGACAGAAGAACTCAATGAACTGGAAGAACAGGTAACAGAGGCCAGAGATGTAGCAGAAAAGGTCAAAACAGTTGAGGCAAACATCGCCTACAAAGCTATCTCTGCAAAATACAGGAAAACGTTAAACTGTTCAGCCAAAAATAGTTGGATCAAAACAACAGAAAGTCTTAACCTCGACAAAGATGGAAGAAAATTATGGAGGCTCGCCAAAGTCTTAAATGATGAGGAATGCAAAAATAAGGAAATAGCCCTACAACAAAATGAGAAAATACTCACAAAGAAAGAGGCAGCTAATGTTTTTGCTCAAAAATTCTCACTTGAGAGCCAGATAAATGTTCCACTGGACAGAAAACAGGAAATTTCCAAAGAGCAAGAAATTTACCAAAATATACCAACTGTTCCAGAAGAGCATATGACAACAAACCTCACCATGAGAGAGCTAGAGGCAGCCATCGTATCCCTTAAGCAAAGAAAGTCACCTGGAAAAGACAGGGTAACAAATGACATGCTTAAAGAGCTAGGGCCTAAGGCCAAGAAAGTACTCCTCAAGATTATGAACTATAGCTGGAAGCGTGGAATAGTACCACAAGCCTGGAAAGAAGCAGTACTAGTTCCAATCCCCAAAAAGGACAAAGACCGAATGGACCCCAACAGCTACAGACCCATCAGCCTTCTAAGCTGCACGGGAAAGCTTATGGAGAGAATGATCAATACCAGATTAAGCTGGCACCTCGAAGAAAAACAAATTTTACTGCACCAACAGGCAGGCTTCAGGCAACATAGGTCTACAGAGGACCAAGTCACCTACATTGCACAGGAAATCGAAGATGCTTTCCAAGAAAGAAAGCACACTTTAGCAGTCTGGGTAGATATGGAGAAAGCATTTGATAAAGTTTGGAAAGATGGGCTAAGAGTTAAAATGCTTAAATATGGAGTCTGTGGAAGAATGTATAACTGGATCAGCAACTATCTAACAAACAGAACAGCTAGAGTGCAGGTGCACGGACAGTTAAGCAAAAAGACTACAATGGAACATGGAGTTCCACAGGGTGGGGTCCTTTCCCCAACACTCTTCCTCATATATATAAATGATATAACAGAAAACATCCACAAGAATGTCCACAACTCCCTCTACGCTGATGACCTGGCCATGTGGACTTCAGAACAATACATCACCACAGCAAGAGTGCGCATGCAGGATTCACTGCTAGCCCTTGAAAGTTGGTCCAAAAAGTGGTTGCTCAAAATAAATGAACAAAAAACTAAACACACTATTTTTACCTTGTCAAATAAACCACAGCAAGCAAAGCTGCAACTAAATGGGCAGGCAGTAAGAGAAGATAAAACACCAACATACTTAGGAATCACACTAGACCGCCGAATGACATGGAAATCACAGATTAACAAAATACAGCTAAGGGCAAAACTTCGCATGGCCATCATGAAAAAGCTAGCAGGTACCACATGGGGTGCTGATGAGAATATCCTCAAAAAGCTGTACACAGGCAGAGTCAGACCTGCTATGGAATATGGCATCACAGCTTGGTCGACGGCAGCAAAGTCAAATT
This sequence comes from Oreohelix idahoensis, assembly GCA_024509875.1. NCBI lineage: Eukaryota > Metazoa > Mollusca > Gastropoda > Stylommatophora > Oreohelicidae > Oreohelix > Oreohelix idahoensis. Next base: position 88,369 of record JAMPIV010012160.1, read on the forward strand.
TTGACAGAGTAAACAGACTCCAAAACCAAGCAGCACGTATTATAACAGGGGCCCTAAAGTCTACACAAATCAACCATATGGAAAACATCACAGGGCTACAGTCAATGGAGGATAGACGTGACAGCAGAGTCTTAAAACAAGCTGAAAAATTTAAGAGGCTCGAAGGACACCCCATGTACCAAAGAATGAATAGGCTAGGAAGAGGCAGGCTCAAGCGAACTAACTTTGTCGCCCAAGCAAAAGAAAAAATTAACAATAATACCATACTAGCAAGCTCAGTTGCAAAGAAAATCCCAACAAGCTCAACTATCCCACTGTGGAAAATAAGATGCTTTCCTAAGTTAAAATCTGATATTCCAGGCATTGAAGGTAAGGGAACACAGACAGAAACACAAAGAAAGTGTATAGCAACCAAGTATATTGACCAAACATTTCCAGCAAAGCTTTGGACACATGCATATACTGATGGTTCGGCAACAAATGCAGTTGAAAATGGGGGTGCCGGCATCCTCATAAAATTAAAGAATAGAATTCACTCTATGGCAATTGCCACTGGAAAATACTGCAATAACTTCTGTGCTGAAGCAGAAGCCCTGAAACAGGCAGCTGAAACTCTTATTGAATGCAAAGCACAGGCAGAAAAACAGATAGTAATCTTTTCAGATGCCCTCTCAATAATATCAGCGCTGAAGAGCCACCAGACTAAAGGATTGAAAGATCTGATAATCTCCCTTGAAAGACTAGCCGAATGCTTCAAGAAGTGCACTATCCAGTGGATACCAGCCCATTGCAACATACCAGGAAATGAGGATGCAGATAGACTTGCTAAGGAAGGAGGTGCCTTACAACAAAATAATATAGAGACAACTTACGCAACGGCAAAGACTACTATAAAGGCTACATTCAAGTCCAAATGGGAAAGAGAGCACCCGGGACATTTGAAAAATGATGCATATCATCAACTATCCAGAAAAGAACAGGTCATCATTTTTCGGCTACGCACTGGTCACAACAGATTGAGATACCATCTGTACCACAAATACAAAATTGGTGCAACAGATCTCTGCACCTGCGGTACCAGCCCAATGACAGTCGAACACCTGCTGCAATACTGCCCAACCTACAGTAATGAACGGAGTAGCATATGGCAACAACCCACTTCTGTCAAAGAAAAACTGTTTGGAGATGTTGGGAGCCTTGAGTTGACTACTGCCTTTATTAGAGTCATAAATGTAGAAGTCTGAAGGCGAACGAGGAAGAAGAAGAAGATGTTCTCATCCAAATCTTAACCACTAAAGCTCTCCACATACACCAACAGTAGGAGGAACGGAACGATACCTGAAAGACAAATAAAGTCTGAGTAATTAACACCTCTGGCGAGCTTTAAGCCAGTATAACCATCACTCACTTAGACATGAAATAACAACTACACCACACGGCCACATGTAACTTAATTGGTACCTTACGACTAGTCTACCCCGGCTATATATGACTTAATTGGATGCCGTACGCAGTCCCACAAGGAAGTCAATGATACCACACTGGGTGACACGGCTACAATTTTGTTAATCATGACTTTCACTCATTTTTTAATGGCAGTTGCGTTCTGATATAACCGACAGACTTCGGTCTCGGTTATTAAGGAACGAAGGAACGGGTGTCTCGCCACAAGAATAAAATATTTTTAAAATGGGGGGGGGAATGTAGAAGCCGACATCTCCATAGAGTTTTTTCCTGTACATTACTACTACTGGCGACGGCTGTATTAGCTTTCTATGTTCCTCATATGTAAGTCAGTCTTGCAGCATTTATTGAGCAAATCATTTTTTCAGTGCCACGGTACATTCATCTGTGGTTATTCCAGTTAACCCAGACATCCACACCAGGTATAAAATAGTCCTGACTGTAGAGTTAATTGGCTGACCTGTTCCAGGAAATCCCAAATAATGCACTGACATCGGAGGTCCTAGTGGCAGAAGAGAGCACTGATTGTCGGGCACTGTTTTTCACATATGCACTGTTAATGTTGACAGCAGTCATGGGTCGGGGAAACCGATGCATCGAAAGATAATGGTAATGCACAGTTTAACACTAGCACGAATGCAACAGTCTGCACTATCAGATAATAAGATTTGTAAGAAAAACACGAAAAATAATAGCTAATAATTAAAATAAATAAGATATAGAAGGATGAATGCGATAATAGTTTAGTCTGGCTGAAATGGTCGAAACATTAGGTTCAGTGATGCAGAACGTGTGCTCATAATAATATGGCAGTTATGTCTACAATCCTAGAATGGAAAAATGGGGGGGCGGCGTAGGCTCGACGGATGGAATCTGTAATACGAAAAAAAAAAAACAGAATAGTTTCCGAATATAAGTATTTAAACCAATAAAACGGTATTGAATCAGTTTTACAACTAACGGTTCACAAGAAACAAGGGACGTTTCGGGTTTTACCCTTCGTCAGCCACAAACAGGTGACTAAAACAAGAATTACATATAGGTACTTGTCGTGAAACGAGTGTAAGCCACTACTTGGTTAATCACTATGTCGAAATACAGATTTGCTTCAACCAATCAACGATCACCGTTCACCAGTCTCTGAGACAGAATAAATTATACTGTTCACGCAGTTCACGCAAGATGGCGGCGAAAAACTGAATAAAATTAGGCTGTACAGCGCTTGATACTAAACCGGAGGAAACCAATCAACTTGCTCCGCCAGGAACCAACCGAAAGCTTTCCTCAAGTATTTACTTGCCTATATAATCGGGCGGATTTTATGCTAAACACGCAACACCAAAAACGAAGCCAGACCGACCGACTGAAGAGGAAGAACCTGTCACTTTGATTTATTGCTTTCTGAGGGCATCGACCTGCAGCCTACTTCACTAGTCGAGTCAAACTGGCATTTTTTTTTAAATCTTGGAGGGTAAATATAAATTTACGATAACCTTTAGGAAAATAGGCCTTCAGCAGGTATATAATGTTGGTATTTGTTGTGTGTCATTATACTACCTACACCTGTATATATTTAATATATTTTGGGTTCACTATGAATGTAAATGATTGATATAGACAAAGACTAATAGGACTCATACCTCAATCTATTGTCTCACACGACTTCAGTCTATTATCTCAGATAAGACCAACTGCAATATAACCAAAACAGTCCTTGTTAGGACACAACCTATTGTCTCCTTTACTTCAATCTATTATCTCACTCCAACTGCAATATAACCAAAACAGTCCTTGTTAGGACTCAATCTATTGTCTCATCTAACTCCAATCTATTGTCTCCTATAACTCCCACCTGATATATATAACCAAACAGTCCTCGTCGCATATACTCCTATCATAAGAACATAACAATATTGTTAGGATATATGTTACCCGCTAGTATAACACTTGTCAGAGAGGGCGTGGTATAGTATAGGGGGAAGGACATTGTTGTATCACACCTAGGTGTACATATTATTGGATTTATTCATGTATTGATTTATATTATTGAATGTATCCATGTATTAGTTTATCAGAAAGAATGCTTTGCAAGTAGACACCTGTCTTGTCTCGCTATTGCTAAATCATACTGAGCCATGTTGTCATTCATCCTACATGCATACATCTGAGACACGCTCATTTCACTCACACTAGAAATAGGTGGGCTTGAGGACAGAAATTAGCCCCTATTTTTGCTTTGTTACAGGTTTATTTGTGTCCTAAAAAACCTGAGGTCGTATGTTCGAGTCAATCCCGCTGCCTGGAACTTCGCAGGAGCATAGAGATTGTACAGAAGCTACATCTTTAGTCCCCCTCAATCTTGGGTGGGCTAAAGTAACGAGCCTCAGCAGGAGTTGTGTGAACCAAACTACGGAGAACAGAACTGTTTTAAGAGATGAGTACACATTCGTACCATTTCTGTCAGCATTGTGAGCATAGAAACTGTCAGTGATGAGAAAGTGAAATTAGCATAGCAAGAGACAAAAATTAACAGCATAGCTGATAAGTGTTATATCCTTAATTAACAGCACAGCTGATATAAATTTTTTGTTCCTATAATTGGAAAACTTGTTGTAAAATATTTATATATATATAAAATAAATATTTGTAAATCACATGTAAACTTACAATTCCATTACATTCCATTTTTCAACATTCACCCTTCAGCACAAGAGTAGATAGTGTATATACTAAATAAATAATAAGGAAATTGTATTTGAACGACTTGTCAATTTTATCTTTGTTAAGTAAAATCTGTTTCCTTGTTTATTAATATCACAGTTAGTTACACAGCGGAGGTGGCACTTTATGTCGGTCTCCTCTCTACTATTGTTTCGAGATCAGAACATTCACAGCCGTAACTAATTTGTGATACCAGTAGTTCTCTCAGACACTGGGACTTCACCATTTTCTGCAGAAATTCTATTTATGTAATTGTCAGTACTATACTGATCCAAGAGCCAAACAAAACCTCTCGCCACAGTACTACAAAACTATACGATGTTGAGAAATATACAACAAATGGGCGATACAAGCAGATGGAAAAAGTAAACAACAACAGTAATGAGAGAAAAAAAAAACAATAATAATACAAGAAAATCGTAAAATCTAAAAGAAATACTGAAACAAGAAAGTAAATAATCAACGAAACGAAACAAAGAGAATTAACAAAACCGTGGAACTAGTAAAAGTAAACTCAGCTCGATCCAAAGAATCTATGAAAGAAAGCAGTAGTATTCTGTCACAGAAATCGCAAGAATAGTTTCCGTACTGTCTTTGTTAACATCACAGTTTGACAATAGTTTCCGTACTGTCTTTGTTAACATCAGAGTTTGGCAGTAGTTTCCGTACTGTCTTTGTTAACATCAGAGTTTGACAGTAGTTTCCGTACCGTCTTTGTTAACATCACAGTTTGACAATAGTTTCCGTACTGTCTTTGTTAACATCAGAGTTTGGCAGTAGTTTCCGTACTGTCTTTGTTAACATCAGAGTTTGACAGTAGTTTCCGTACTGTCTTTGTTAACATCACAATTTGACAATAGTTTCCTTACTGTCTTTGTTAGCATCAGAGTTTGACAATAGTTTCCGTACTGTCTTTGTTAACATCACAATTTGACAATAGTTTCCTTACTGTCTTTGTTAGCATCAGAGTTTGACAATACGTTCTGTACATTGTAAAACATTCTCGCATAGTTATTCCTATTGCCGGAATCAGTATGTCAGGTGCCGTACACAGCCAACACAGTAATTAACAACTATCATCTATTAATTCTCCCGGTGACCTATGACCGGGGGCAGAGATGCAGTCTCTCATGCAGTGTTGGCACGCTTGTTTTCATCTCATTATGTAAAATTGCAGAGTTGGAAAAGACCATGCTAGATGGGGTGGAGTTGTCGGAAGATATGGAGAAGATACTCTTAATGGAAAGCGACTCCGTAGATTCTGCAATGAGCAGAATCTGATCATTACAAAGTTCCCCCATAAGTGCATACATGTATATGTGGCCGTATGACCTACCACCATCAGCATTTATTCATGCTGGAGACTGGTTATAATGAGAATAAAACTATCATTAGTTATTTTAGAAAAAGCAAGCAGAATTTTTAACAAATATAAAAATACCCCAGACAGCTAAGTGCTGGGTAGAGCAAGGTGAAGCTAACTGCGTCTACTTTGGGTAAAAAAAGCCACGTGACCAATCGGCGGTAGTTGACATGGAAATGTAGTGACGCAAGTAGGGACAGCTACATCACGCTATGAGAACGTGATGTTTGACCAATAATTTATCAAATAGAATAAGCTTCCAACCAATGAAAAACGTAGCCAGCTCAAGGCACTACGAAATTGTCGGCAGGAAATTATTAAACCAGCAGTCTTGAAAACGTGAGCAGTGTAGAAGGACGTGTCAATGACTGTCCAGCTCCCAAGTTGAGGTATTCAACGATTGTAAGAAACATTCATGCATGTGTATTTGTACACTGGACACCAGAAGACGATAAATGAAACATTATATATATATATATATATATATATATATATATATATATATATATATATATATATATATATATATATATATATATATATATATATATATAATATAATATAATATAAAACTAAAATGTTGGAATAATAAATATGTACACCATGATATCATCATTCAATCTTTGTTTCCTATGAAACTTGGAGCCGCATATACTGTTGGTTCCTTGTGAGGAAACCCGCTCTTGCAGCTGTGGATTATGTGGCAAGTTACTTTAAGTGATGAGGTTGCCATCCCCATATGCAACTGTACATCTACATGCAATTTATACATGTCAAATGCAATATAAAGTATACATGTTACAACTTATCCCAATAGATTTGGGTTAAGAATTGTATCCTGACTTGACGCACAGAAAACGGCCGTAATATGTCGGGCAACTGTTTAAGATGCTGTAGACCTTCAGGTGGGTTAGGTGGTCTAACAGAGTGAACTTGAAGTAGGGTCCTATAACTTGGGGCGCTAAGTGATAACTCTAGAATTACTCCTTTGTAATTTTAGAATTCACTTCCAGTCATATGGCCTGTTCTGTACTGGGGTCCTAAATATTACGTGTTCCTGGCTGTCTATGACTTTCTCCTTGACGAAGAGGGAAATGCAGTGCTAAAAATCTTAGAATGTTCTAGGTTATAAGAGGAATTTTTGTCCCCACACACATTGCTTCCCTTAAGGTTCCGTTGGGGAAAGATTCAATCAGAAGTAGTTTTGTTTATCATTCCAATACCAAACCAACCATTAGTAATGCGTCTGATTTTGGTAGGGGTTTCCTCCACCCTCATGTGAACATTACTGCATGGCACTCTAAGGTATTGTCTCTTACATGTTATTTTCAAACTGATTGTATCACCGACCTGCCCTAGATTATTACTGATAATCCCTTCCAAGATGTTACTTCCTCATAGTTTTTTTAATTCCAACACAGTGATGGGAAGTGTTGCATCATTCCTCGTGCTCCAATATCAAGATTGTTATCCTACATCTCTGTTTACTAAACAAAGTGGCCCGGAAATGTGTCTAGACATGGCACGAGTCATGCTTGCAAAATTAATACATTATCTTAAAATACCATCTGTTGTCCAGATTGGAAAACTCGATGTAGCATTGTTTTGTGACAATTTTCTGCAAGCCATGTCCACGAATCAAACGTTCGTTGTCTTCATTCCCCGACACAAGCTGGGTTTTTGTTGCCATATGCCAGCTTGTGCAAAGACGACCCTGCTTATCTATCACTCGTCCGTCTTGCTTAACAATAAGGATGTCGCAAAACGTAGACTTTTATCCATTTGGTGCTGAAGATTAATCAAACAAGTCAACGTGGCTATTGTACCCTACTCGCTAAGTACTGACATTCATAAAGAAAGACAAACAGGTCAAACGGTCATGTCAAACGTGTGGGATTTTTGAAGTGGGTCAACTCGAGGAAAAAATAACATCGAAAGAAGAAGCTGTAGAGTAAAATAATGAGCGGATGAAAGAAAAGGGATGACACAGTACACGGGGAGCAAAGATGGTCACAGCAAAATGTAACGATTGAATTATGACTTCTCACATATAGGAAAATTCTATAATTGATTCTGTGATTAGTCTGGGTCGTTCCTCAGTTGGAAATTCCTTGGTTACATTGAGGCAATCGTATTAATGTCCACTGTCCATGAAGCTCTATTTTTGTGGTGCCTAGTTGACATTGAGGTTAGTCAAGATTCACTGTTGTAGAGAGGAGGTGTTGTCGATCGGAAGGTCCTGGGTTCGAGGCCCCCGGTAAGCCTGTCACTTCTGTTGTTTTTCTGTTGTCTAGTTTTCTACTTCTTTATTCTTTACGAGTGCCTGCAACTTTCCAATTTATGTAATTAATTTAGAACGTGCAGCCAAGATGTAGTGATCTCAATTGCCGGCGCAGACGGGAACATCAACAGGTAGCTGACACTTGGAAGTCATAACCCAAATGGGTTCGTTTCCCCACCCTTGCCAGTATACAAGCGATAAAAGGGCTAAAACACTTGTCTGACTGTGAGGACTACTTTCGATGATTAAATTGCCTCCTGCTGTAACGCTATTGTTTATAGTTTTCTGTCTTCATTACTGATAGATATCAGTGGTCATGTTTGTTATTTGGAGCGTTGTTGATGACAGATTCTCTTTAGCTAAAATTCATGATCAGTTCATAGCACATTGTCTCATGCATAGCCTGTACACGTTCGTTATTTAAATGTTAGGTTTCCCTTAAAATAATTTCATATCTTCGAAATTGGTGCCTCTGTTTGTAGGCAGTGGGTAGTAAGATCGGTAAACAAACGATCGCCTTACTTCTCTAAGCTAAGAAAAAAACACCTGCAGGCGAGATCTGGGAACCCAAATAGACAAAAATAGACACCAGTAATTAGGAAACAGCTGCGCTGTTGGCGGTATTACAGTTGCAGACAGTACGTCATCCTAACGAGATGACTAGTGATTAGAGGAGATACATGTAGCTGAACAAAGGAGGGAATAGAGAATAAGGAACATGTAGTTGAAAAAAGGAGGGAATAGAGAATAAGGAACACGTAGTTGAAAAAAAGGAGATGAATAGAGAATAAGGAACATGTAGTTGAACAAAGGAGGGAATAGAGAATAAGGAACACGTAGTTGAAAAAAAAGAGAATAAAGAAGAACATGTAGTTGAACAAAGAAGAGAATACGGAATAATGAACGTGAAGTTGAACAGAGGAGGGAATAGAGAATAATGAACATGTAGTTGAACAAATGATGGAATAGAGAATAATGAACGTGTAGTTGAACAAAGGACGGAATAGAGAATAATGAAAGTGTAGTTTAACAAAGGAGGGAATATAGAATAATGAAAGTGTAGTTGAAGAAATGATGGAATAGAGAATAATGAACATGTAGTTGAACAAAGGGGGGAATATAGAATAAGGAACATGTAGTTGAACAAAGGGGGGGAATAGAGAATAAGGAACATGTAGTTGAACAAAGGGGGGAATAGAGAATAAGAAACATGTAGTTGAACAAAGGGGGGAATATAGAATAAGGAACATGTAGTTGAACAAAGGAGGGAATAGAGAATAATGAACGTGTAGCTGAACAAAGGATGGAATAGAGAATAAGGAACATGCAGTTGAACAAAGGAGGGAATAAATAAGAAACATGTACCTGAACAAAGGTGGGATTAGAGAATAAGGAACATTTAGCTGAAGACAAGGGGGAAACAGAGACTTAGGCAAATGCAGCTGAACAAAAGGAGGGAACAGAAACAGAGGAACATGCAGCTGAAAACATTTATTTAGGGCGTGCGTGTCACCGTTCCCTTACTTCACTTCAGGGGGTGATAACAAGGATAGGAACAACTTTTGCATTTTTGACAAATGACATCCCATCACGCGCATCCCTGTTGGATCACATTGGCTGTGCTAGTACTATCTTTCCTGAGTACTGTTCATAAAAACCGCGCTGGTTATATTAAATACAGGGGTGGGTGTTGTCACTTTCAGTTTTTAAATTGTTATTTCTTCACTTCTATTCAAACAATTTACACGAAACAAACATCAAAATAAAAACAACTGCTATTTTATCACATAAAAATGCTGTCACATAAACATTACAACTCAGCATACGATCCAATCAGATCAACACATGCCGACAACAATTGTTGTTGTCTCATGTAATGTAATTGTCTTAACCATGTTAGATCAAAGCTTTTTATGGCAAACAAAAATTCTGATCAAACCCCCATGTAAAAACCCCCATATTGCTCTACTTAAATGGTATTCACACACATTTTGTAAATTTCAATAATACTCATTTTTGGCAGGTTATATCATATCATATCATTTCATAATATGCCAATGTCTTTTAGAAAGCTTAAAGATTGTTGTGTATGTGTAACACAAAGATTAGATATAAAAACACCCACATAGCAAACTTTGGGACTGTTTGGCAAGGAAGAACATTCCAGCACCTCTGATTCATGCTATCCTGTCACCTTATCTTTTCATACTCCTCATGCACGATGTCATCAAGGCATGTAAGGAGAGAACAAGAAAGTATTCAGTGGGGTACTGGAAGATGAGACAGGTCTGTATTTCAGAGCTGGCATTTGCTGATGATGTTGCCCTGATTGCTAAATCAGAGGCACATCTCCAATCCAACCTGCAAATCTGGAAGGAAGAGCTGGAGAAGAGAGGGATGGTCATAAGCAGCTCTAAAACAAAATCCATGGTGATATCACGAGAAGAAAGAAGACATCAGATTAAGCTGGGAGAACAGGTCCTGGAGCAGGTCGACCACTTTAAATACCTCGGAGCTATTATAGACCGAAAGGGAGGCATCAAAGAAGAGTTGGCCACTCGAAAAACAGCAGCTGGGAGACTTTTTCAGGCCATAAATCGAGGATTCCTCAGCAAGAGAGAGGTTGGTAAGAAAACGAAGATGGCTGTATACCGCTCCACCTATGTCCCAGTCTTGACATATGGATGTGAGTCATGGGCAATGACTACAACCCACAAAAGGCAGATTCAAACCTCAGAAATGAGGTATTTTAGGAAGGTGGTTGAAGTAACAAGAGACATAGTCTGCAACCAGACGATACGTCAAGGCCTTAAACCTAGAGACCCAAGTAGAACAGTCCCAACTAAGATAGTTTGGCCATGTCTGCAGAATGGGAGAAGATCGGCTACCACGACAAGCATGTGAAACAAAGAGCCAGGGATCCAGACCCCCAGGACGACCCAGAGTCCACTGGGAGGATAACATTAGACAATCTTTGAAGGACCAAGGACTAGAATGGATCCAGGCCAGGAGGAAGATAGCCAATATGATAGTCTGGCGCTCTCTCTTCCAAACCTCTACACCTCACGGTAGAAGGGGACGACTAAGTAATATATATATATATATATATATATATATATATATATGTATATATATATATATATATATATATATATATATATATATATATATATATATGTGTGTGTGTGTGTGGGTGTGTGTGAATCAACTTGTGAGCACTTAATAAACGGGTGAATAAAATGCTGCGCTACTCACGTTTACAAACGGGAGTGTGGAGATCTTTCTTGTAACTCAGGAAGTCTATGATGTCCTTCCTTGTGAATTCTGCTATCCGGACTATGCTGTGCTAGCTTCTTTCTGATTAGACGCCAAACACGCATTGTGCAGACTCAGACTTCTGTAGGACTGAAGACCAAAGTGGCTTGGAAGTTTCACATCTAATATCAGTAGTCGACTTTCTTATTCTTCACTATTGCTTCCTCATAATTGATCACTCTGGTTGAATATAGTGAGCATGAAAGTATGTGCCCATGACAGTCCACAATGATTATTAATAATCTTGATGAAAGTGAAGTATATAACTATGAATTATTTTGTTATATTATTATAGAGGAAAAAATTTTTGATTTGATTAACCATTAACGAATTGAAGTATTGGGGAAAAAAAGTCTTTCGATCGTTTAGCTATTAGGCTAAGTGCAAAAAGCAATTACTAATAATGAAAAATAAAAATTATTTATTTAATTTTTCTAAAATTCACAAATCTCCTTTTCCCTTAAGGACACTATATAAAATGAAATTGCATCGGATAAGAATTATAGATCAACACAGAAATGACATTATGGAACAGGCTAAGATCAGAGAAAACTAGAATGCTCAGCGATGTTGGTAAAACCGGACTGACTTCTGGCGAACATGTCATTGTATTCCTGTTTTTGCAAATGTGTGACAATTCTGGGACTGTGTCCTGTGACTCCGCCCCTTCCTCCCCTAATTAGTCATCCATCTTGCCCTGCCACGTTTGCATGCTCGAGTGCAGTTTCAGTGCCCGTCATTCGCCAAAAGTGGGTGGGCTCTCGTAACCAATTCTTCACCTCCTTGTTGGATGTTCGGAACTAAACTAACCATGGTTTGGGATTGGTCATTCGATAAAAGAGTATGTATTCCTTTGTTACAGAGTAACCTTCCTTTGCGGCTCCTGCCTGTTACACCTTGTTTTGTTTCTTTGTCGTTTGGCGGCTGCCTTTATTGTCTTTCATTGTCCCATCACATAGACTTCTTCTTCCTTCTTCCTCGTTTGCCCTGAAAAGGACGGTGGTTGCGTTGTGTCTGTTTACGCCGTAGCTGTGATATCTGCACCTTTCGGTCGACACATCCGACTTCAGCACGGCATTTTTTGGGACCGGGTTTGCCTTCCCTCTGCGATCCGTACTCGCTCAGCCAGACTGCACTGCTTCAGACTGTTTCCAGGACCACCACGTGGAGGTGGAGTACGGTCTTGGTCAGCTCTGGTTCGCTGACCCTGATGCAAGCAGTCAAAGCTATGGGTCGCTGACTGCATTCTCTATTGCTGCATCTTTTGGAACCATCACATAAACAACATCTAAGTTTCTATGCCGCTCTCAAAGTCTACCATCTGGATAAAAACCCTCCTGTACTTATCGCGAGTCCTTTGTTTTCAATCGCTCTGGCAGACATGCTATTGTGCCCAAATGTGGTGACACTCGCTTTGTTTAAACGGGATTAAAGTATCAATCGAAATCTTTCTATCGCCAATGTGGCTGTCTCCCACGCCAAACAGTAACTTGTCTAACGAGCTGTGTGTTCTAAAAGATAATGTGTGGTTGAGAAATGTCAACAGTGATTATTAAAGTTACACTTAAGTAAAAGCCGTGATTAGGAAAGATTACTTTAAAAAATGATGAAATAGCAAAAACGGGAGAGATGTAAAGTAAGAACGATGATGAAAAAGGTAAAAGATGAAAAATATTGGAACACTTTATCACACAGAGAGCAGATTAATAGGGGTCGGAATTATAAAAGCCTTTATCGAATAGTGGTACTGGCAACTTCACACAAGCTATTATTTACTGACTCTAAGCACTCCCTATACAATCTTCTATCTTTCACGTTGTCGCATAATGCGATTGGGATTCGATATCTAGGTAATCAAAACAAAGTAAACACACGAACTGAAAGAACGCAGAGGACAAAAGGAGAGAGCTAGGCACGTATTCCTTCACCACTGAGTATTTGTGCTGGCCTGCCTTTGCCAGAAGTAGTCCTGTTAGTATTTCTGAAAAAGACCAGAGGGTTTCGGTCGTACATATAAACATAAGCCAGAAGTGAGAACCCAAGTGTTATCCTGCATAGCGACACGGAGCACTACCGCTGGTCTACCTGGTTGTGCTGGTATCCCTACTACATGGGAAGATCAGCCGAGTCTATACAGTCGTGTGGAGCTCACCAACATTGTCAACCATCATTTAAGGAGCACTCAGTTAAGTGCAGAAACAGATGAACATTCGATCAATTTATATGTGAAGAGTCAAGTCATATGAAGAAAAAGACTGGTTAACGTTTTTTGTCAGAAAAGCAGAGACACTGTAATTCAGTAAAGTAAAATAATATCACTGTGATTTCTCTGGATATTGTGTAAATATAAAATTCCTATTCATCTAGCATTTCTATCTATTTCAAGAACAGAAGATAAGATAATCATTATAAATAAATTGATTTAAATTGTAACTTGAATTTTGTTAATTTCATAAAGTTACTATTGAGTTCAATTTGAATTTCATTGTTATTTAAAGCATAAGATAGTTATTACGAGAAGACACTCTAGGCTCTTGATCTTCTTATTACCACCGGACCAGGGGTCTTTACTGTCTGACTATCCTTTGTGCTATTATTCACCAGTACTCATTTCTGAGACTGGGGTATTTCGTGGAGTTCATTATTCTTTATTGAACTATCATCAACTGTCATCAAGACAACAACCACTATCATACCATCTCGTTACACTGGGGGCTCGTTCGCGGGATATCCTTGATAGTCCTGAGCCAAAACGCTATCTTCTTTCTTAGAAAATTATTTTTTGAATTTATTTTTTTTCCCAACAGTGGAAAAATATATATATAAAATATATAATATCTAAATAATTTTTTTGTTGAAGTACCATTGAGTACAAATAGACAGACTCTCACATAGATTGTGACAATATTCATTAATTAAGTTTAATTTAATTAAGTTTGAATTAATTAGTTGAGTAAGACTATTCACCCTCTCAACAGCAAGACAATGGCTGATCTGGTAAAGGTTAAGTCTGCCATTATACAAATGGGGAAGGACTTGGGCCTAAGTGGCGATGCTCTTATCCAGTATGTCACTGTGGAAAGTGATAAGTATATGGACATTGAAGCTAAGAAATTGGAAGCCGAAAGGGAGACCAAGAAGCTTGAATTAGAAGCTGGTAGAGAAGCTAAGAAATTGGAAGCCGAAAGGGAGACCAAGAAGCTTGAATTAGAAGCTGGTAGAGAAGCTAAGAAATTGGAAGCCGAAAGGGAGACCAAGAAGCTTGAATTAGAAGCTGGAAGAGAAGCTAAGAAAATGGAAGCTGAAGAAAGGAGATTAGAGGTCGAGAGAGAGGAAAGAAGGATTCAGGCTGAAAGAGAACATGAGTTGAAATTAAGACAACTGGAAATTCAGGCAACTGCAAGTATAAATGGTAGCAGTTCTCCTCACTCTGACAGTAGCTCTAGCCAAGGTCCTCAAAAGGGTGCTATGAACTTCCATTTGGATGCTTTTATAGAGAAGGACGATTCTATTGAGGCCTACATAGACAGGTTTGAGCGACTTGCTTCATCATATGGCCTAGAGAAGGAAAAGTGGAGTGTTAAGCTCTCTCAAGGATTGAGGGGTATTTCTTACGAAGTGTTTTTGAAACTACCCAAAGAGGAACAGGAAGACTTCAAGGATCTGAAGCAAGCATTGCTTGTTCGCTATGAGCAAAATTCAGAGGCTTATCGTAAGAAATTCCGAACTGCCAAGAAGGAGGCTGGAGAAACGTACCAACAATACACAGCTCGGTTGGACACTTACCTACTGAGATGGTGTACACTGGGAAACTTTTCGCAAGATTTCGAGGGACTCAAGGAAATGATTCTGATAGAACAACTTTTAGATTCCATGACCCCTGAAACGAAGAAATTTCTGGTAGAAAACAGATGGGATAGGTTGGAAGACATAATCAAATATGCTGACAGTCACCAATTGGCACATTCTCTAACACAAGGAGCAAAAAGGAAACAAGGAGAATTTCTCAAGAAGCCTCACAACCACTTCGAGGAGGACGAAGACGAACCCACTCGAAACCACTTCCATAAGACCAACCACCGAAACCATCAGCAACATGAAAGAAACCCTCTGGCATACGATAAGAAACCTTCAAGAAAGGAAGAGAAATGGTGTAAGACTTGTAGAATGAGCAACCATAATACTGCAGAGTGCAGAAGGAAAACCCCTCCTTATTATGCTGCATGCTTACAGGTGAGGACTTTTGATAGGAAGGAACTGACAGTGATTCAGAATAGCCTCCATCACCCACCTACACAGGAGATAGTGACTGTGAATGGCAAACCAGTCACAGGAATGTATGACACAGGTTTGTCCTATGACGCAGTCGTGTGTGCATCTCTGGTGCGCCCTGAACAAATCACAACAGAAACAGTGGATATTCAAGGGCCACTAAAAGGAGCAGTACCCCTAACTTTGCCCATAGCGAAGATTCAAGTCAGTTGTCGCTATGTGGAAGGGGAAATAAATGCAGCAGTACTAGATGATCCCTTCTATCCCCTGATGTTGGGACGTAGATATGTTTTTTTGGGAAATCCTATAAAACCTGAGGTTGCGGAAGACACCCGGACCAGGTCAGGCTCCCAGAATAAAGAGGGGAACACTCATTTAAAAATTCATTCAACTGAGATGAAGAAGGCTCAAGCCCAAGATAGTACATTGAAGCCTTGCTTTGGCAAATTGCCGGTAGATCCAGTGAATCAACGTAAGCGGTATCACAACAGATCTACTGGAAAACCAGCGACCATGGATATTCTCGGTATTGGCACGAGAGGGGAGAAGAAATATCCCAGACAGTCTAAAATACATGCTGAACACCAGGAGCTGGATTCAAGGAAACAATCCTTTTGCCAAAATCGAATGTCCAGGAAATTGCAAGGGAAACCTGCAATCAAATCTCATGCAAAACAGGGCTGTAACTTTCAAATGAATAACACAGACCCTAGTTCATCATGCTATAGAGCAAATAGTAAATCATCTGTTGAGGACCCAACCATAAGAGCCTGGATGATCAATCGAACGGGCAAAAGAGAAATAGAAAAGATAAATCGCTATCAAAGAAACCAAAAGTTGGGAGCATATTCCTTTTGTAGGCATCCCACTGATCAGGTTCAAGATAGACAGAAGGAAACTAACCGCCAATAGGCATGATTACAACGATATCGTTCCCAAATTTAAGCTCGAGATATCTCTCGCTTAGAAAACGGGGGGACTATGTCGCATAATGCGATTGGGATTCGATATCTAGGTAATCAAAACAAAGTAAACACACGAACTGAAAGAACGCAGAGGACAAAAGGAGAGAGCTAGGCACGTATTCCTTCACCACTGAGTATTTGTGCTGGCCTGCCTTTGCCAGAAGTAGTCCTGTTAGTATTTCTGAAAAAGACCAGAGGGTTTCGGTCGTACATATAAACATAAGCCAGAAGTGAGAACCCAAGTGTTATCCTGCATAGCGACACGGAGCACTACCGCTGGTCTACCTGGTTGTGCTGGTATCCCTACTACATGGGAAGATCAGCCGAGTCTATACAGTCGTGTGGAGCTCACCAACATTGTCAACCATCATTTAAGGAGCACTCAGTTAAGTGCAGAAACAGATGAACATTCGATCAATTTATATGTGAAGAGTCAAGTCATATGAAGAAAAAGACTGGTTAACGTTTTTTTTGTCAGAAAAGCAGAGACACTGTAATTCAGTAAAGTAAAATAATATCACTGTGATTTCTCTGGATATTGTGTAAATATAAAATTCCTATTCATCTAGCATTTCTATCTATTTCAAGAACAGAAGATAAGATAATCATTATAAATAAATTGATTTAAATTGTAACTTGAATTTTGTTAATTTCATAAAGTTACTATTGAGTTCAATTTGAATTTCATTGTTATTTAAAGCATAAGATAGTTATTACGAGAAGACACTCTAGGCTCTTGATCTTCTTATTACCACCGGACCAGGGGTCTTTACTGTCTGACTATCCTTTGTGCTATTATTCACCAGTACTCATTTCTGAGACTGGGGTATATCGTGTAGTTCATTATTCTTTATTGAACTATCATCAACTGTCATCAAGACAACAACCACTATCATACCATCTCGTTACATTCAGGTTATTCAGTCAAATTTCCGGTCGGAAACATTCCTTCAAACGCTGACGCCCGGGTTTGAACCATGAACACCTGGTCGCCAGTACAACGCCGAAGCCATTACACCAGCGCGGCTCCCACCTCATTGCTGATAAATATACTTTCAGACTATTGTCTTGAGTTTATATAACAAACACCCACCCATGGCGGAAGCAATACTTGCTTCTAGCAATAGCCCGTCCAACTCTAAATAATACATCTTGGCGTCAAACGGCCGTTCGAATGTTGACTTAACCTTATTCCACCTGGATATTCGTTGCCTGTCCATGGTCAAAGGATAACATGTCAGGTGCGTTCAAGCCTAAAACGTGTGGTAGTGTCTAAGTGTCACCTCCCGAGGATAATATACTATCGGTAGATGAAGGCGTAAAAGTAAGATAATAACTGGCGGAAGACTAAAAAAAAGAGGAATGATCAATGAATACTGTTGGAGAAAGAAAAATTGGATTAACGAATAGCACAGTTTTCGCCACAATGCCTTGGTTTCTGTGGTGTTTGAGAGTGCTTATTATTATTATTTTAATTTTTTTCCTAACGATAAATTCGCCAGACAGCCTTGGTTCCTTATGTCACAGTTTCAGTGCAGGCGACCTTGTTTGCCCTAATTACCAACTGCGATGTTATGTATGTCACAGTTTGGCTTCTAACATTCTAACCCGTGTTTTAGTCATGTATATTTCCTGCCTGTTTAATATGGTTGTTTTGTTTTCTTCTTATTTTCTATGATCAACCTAATGATGTTTGTATTTCTTCAGGGCTGTGATCCGCTGACACAAACTGCCCGAGGCAAGCTACAGAACCACAGGCAGAAACTTAACGAAAAGATCAACAAAGAGTTCAGAATGCGGGCAGGGGCGGAGAACCTATATAGGTACAGACATTTTATTTCTTCTCCTTTACCCCCTGAACATATAACTAAATAATGAAGGAATTCCGTGGCCTGTGAGTAATATTTAGGCAGGTAATCGTAAGGCAGGATGAAGGACACCAGACAACAGAAAAGAAATACATGTGATAGGGGCCGTTCACAAATTATGTACGCATTTTTTTGGGTAACATTCCCGCCCGCCCCCCCCCCCCCCCCCCCCCCCCCCCCCCCCCCCCCCCCCACCCCCCCCAAGTGTGCATAACAAAATTCACGACATTTCAGACACCCACCCCCGCGTCCCGACCAACAAAGCGTAACATCCCGACAACCACTAAACCCCTTCTTTGCGTTACATAATTTGTGAACAACACCTCACTATTAAGTCGAACGACTATGGAAATGGCGCAATCGGATCCATTGTTCAGGGGGACCTGTATTCCAAAGTTAGTTACAGTGTCGTGCAAAGTGACCGCGGCCAGTGAGGCACTTTATGAGGTGCTAAATTGGCTGTGTGCTCTTTAACAGCTCACGGACGCTGCGAGGCGAAAGCAATGTTTGGATGGTGAACTATTTGAGATGCTGAGCAAATCACTTATATTTCTTTTCTGTTGCCTAGTGTCCCCCTTCTGTCTGTCTTACTAATGCCTGCTATTTTCTGTTGTCTGGTGTCCCCCTTCTGTCTGTCTTACTAATGCCTGCTATTTTCTGTTGTCTAGTGTCATCCTTCTGTCTGTCTTACTAATGCCTGCTATTTTCTGTTGTCTGGTGCCCCCCTTCTGTCTGTCTTACTAATGCCTGCTATTTTCTGTTGTCTGGTGTCCCCTTCTGTCTGTCTTACTAATGCCTGCTATTTTCTGTTGTCTAGTGTCATCCATCTGTCTGTCTTACTAATGCCTGCTATTTTCTGTTGTCTGGTGTCCCCCTTCTGTCTGTCTTACTAATGCCTGCTATTTTCTGTTGTCTGGTGTCATCCTTCTGTCTGTCTTACTAATGCCTGCTATTTTCTGTTGTCTAGTGTCATCCATCTGTCTGTCTTACTAATGCCTGCTATTTTCTGTTGTCTGGTGTCCCCCTTCTGTCTGTCTTACTAATGCCTGCTATTTTCTGTTGTCTGGTGTCCCCTTCTGTCTGTCTTACTAATGCCTGCTATTTTCTGTTGTCTAGTGTCATCCTTCTGTCTGTCTTGCTAATGCCTGCTATTTTCTATTGTCTAGTGTCATCCTTCTGTCTGTCTTACTAATGCCTGCTATTTTCTGTTGTCTAGTGTCATCCTTCTGTCTGTCTTACTAATGCCTGCTATTTTCTGTTGTCTGGTGTCATCCTTCTGTCTGTCTTACTAATGCCTGCTATTTTCTGGTGTCCCCCTTCTGTCTGTCTTACTAATGCCTGCTATTTTCTGTTGTCTGGTGTCCCCCTTCTGTCTGTCTTACTAACGCCTGCTATTTTCTGTTGTCTGGTGTTATCCTTCTGTCTGTCTTGCTAATGCCTGCTATTTTCTGTTGTCTAGTGTCATCCTTCTGTATGTCTTACTAATGCCTGCTATTTTCTGTTGTCTGGTGTCATCCTTCTGTCTGTCTTACTAATGCCTGCTATTTTCTGTTGTCTAGTGTCATCCTTCTGTCTGTCTTACTAATGCCTGCTATTTTCTGTTGTCTGGTGTCATCCTTCTGTCTGTCTTACTAATGCCTGCTATTTTCTGTTGTCTGGTGTCATCCTTCTGTCTGTCTTACTAATGCCTGCTATTTTCTGGTGTCTAGTGCCATCCTTCTGTCTGTCTTACTAATGCCTGCTATTTTCTGGTGTCTGGTGTCATCCTTCTGTCTGTCTTACTAATGCCTGCAATTTTCTGGTGTCTGGTGTCATCCTTCTGTCTGTCTTACTAATGCCTGCTATTATCTGTTGTCTAGTGTCATCCTTCTGTCTGTCTTACTAATGCCTGCTATTTTCTGTTGTCTGGTGTCCCCCTTCTGTCTGTCTTACTAATGCCTGCTATTTTCTGTTGTCTGGTGTCATCCTTCTGTCTGTCTTACTAATGCCTGCTATTTTCTGGTGTCTAGTGCCATCCTTCTGTCTGTCTTACTAATGCCTGCTATTTTCTGGTGTCTGGTGTCATCCTTCTGTCTGTCTTACTAATGCCTGCTATTTTCTGGTGTCTGGTGTCATCCTTCTGTCTGTCTTACTAATGCCTGCTATTTTCTGGTGTCTGGTGTCATCCTTCTGTCTGTCTTACTAATGCCTGCTATTTTCTGGTGTCTAGTGCCATCCTTCTGTCTGTCTTACTAATGCCTGCTATTTTCTGGTGTCTGGTGTCATCCTTCTGTCTGTCTTACTAATGCCTGCTATTTTCTGTTGTCTGGTGTCATCCTTCTGTCTGTCTTACTAATGCCTGCTATTTTCTGTTGTCTGGTGTCATCCTTCTGTCTGTCTTACTAATGCCTGCTATTTTCTGGTGTCTAGTGCCATCCTTCTGTCTGTCTTACTAATGCCTGCTATTTTCTGTTGTCTGGTGTCATCCTTCTGTCTGTCTTACTAATGCCTGCTATTTTCTGGTGTCTGGTGTCATCCTTCTGTCTGTCTTACTAATGCCTGCTATTATCTGTTGTCTAGTGTCATCCTTCTGTCTGTCTTACTAATGCCTGCTATTTTCTGTTGTCTGGTGTCCCCCTTCTGTCTGTCTTACTAATGCCTGCTATTTTCTGTTGTCTGGTGTCATCCTTCTGTCTGTCTTACTAATGCCTGCTATTTTCTGGTGTCTAGTGCCATCCTTCTGTCTGTCTTACTAATGCCTGCTATTTTCTGGTGTCTGGTGTCATCCTTCTGTCTGTCTTACTAATGCCTGCTATTTTCTGGTGTCTGGTGTCATCCTTCTGTCTGTCTTACTAATGCCTGCTATTTTCTGGTGTCCCCCTTCTGTCTGTCTTACTAATGCCAGCTGTTTACCTTTATTTATTTATTCTTTTTTTTTCTTTGCAGTTTAATAAATGATTTCCTCCGTTTAATTTGTGTTATACCTTAACTCGATTATGATTGATCAGCTTCCTGTTGGCGTAGGACAAGTTTGAGCGACTAAGGGTGGAACGTGGTACCATTACTACGTGTAGATCTGCTGTACGTATAGATCTGGTGTACGTAGTGTAGAAAGATTTTTAAATTTTATCTCTTTCCAGCACCGAAGCCGGCAGGTCATCATGGCACAATTGTATAGATAGTTACCTTTGACCCGGGGTGTGTACATCTAAAGATTGACAGTTAATAAGCCATGTTCTTTCCGTTTCTCGACTAAGGCTGAACTGGACACGGTCACTCGGGACCAAGTTCGAAATCAGATCTTGTCACACTGCAGTCTAGCTAGCTCTAAAAATGGGTACTTGGCTATGCTCATGTTAGGGAAGTCAAAGGGAGCGAGGAATGTAAACGGTCATCTCATACAGCTGAGAAAATATAGGTACGGCCTCAAACACCTCAATTCTCTGTGGCAGTATCTGCTGTGGGACTTCCTGTACCTTTTTTTTAAAAAAAATTCCAGTGTGGCAGTAACAAGGGGTTAAGATTTTACCATGACTGGCAATGAAGACAGATGAGTTGGCCCAACACTGCAGCTTTCTGTCAGTGTTGTTTAGATATGTGCGCCAGGTCTTTGCTTGTAAACACCGGCCTATTTTTAGCTACATGTGAAATCGGTCACATGTTTTTGTTTTGTTTACACTCAATAGGGACATTGTTGAGAGCGGCAGCAATATTCCTCACACAAACATGGCAGCGGCATTGCGGAGATCGAAACACGTCCGATTCACATTTCGTTTAGAATTTATCTCTTAAGGTGTCACCCGCCTCTTTCCGTCTCTCACCAACAACCCAGATGTACAGAACCCCTGAAATTGTGTTCTATGAGTGTACACAGCAGTGGTGCTGATATACAGTCTTGCCACGACGGCTAGAATTTCAGCCCGTGGATTAGGCTTTTAAAACCATATTAGGTGTTCTCAGGTTACTTCTTGTTGTATGTGACTCCAAAATTATTTATTTATTTTAACTTTTTTTTTGTTTTCCGGGGGGGGGGGGGGGCATGTATAATAGTCAAAACAATTTCTGCACTCCCAATATTTTGGTTCTTCCTCTTGTCCCATTTCCGCACTATAAGGTTCATGAAGTAACGTATGTGTTTGTCCCCTCTGCCCTCCTCTTTCCTGTATAGGAAATCTGTACCAGAGTATTTCGTGCGCATGTGTAGTGGTGGATTCTGTAGCAATTTGTTTTTTATGATGAAGTTTCTAGCCCAGCTCACAGCCCTCCGTATTCGCGTTTAGTGACGTGTTGGGTTAAGCAGCACCGTACCCATTCATTGCTGTCAATCACGGGCTCTTTGTACGAAGTACTGTCAAATACCAAGTAGGTCAGTCAGCTGGAACGGTCTGTCATAGTGATTCATTAAATGTTGTTATGTAATTATTAATTATTGTTAGTATTTTATTTTATTCTATAGTGAGGAGGTTTGGGGGAGGATAGAAGTAGCAGTTGCCATTCATATATTCTAGATTCTTATATTCCCATTGAATTCAGGGCAGCTGAGAACAACAGAAAACTTCGAGACCGTGTGGGAATAGAACTGTCCTACTTTAACTCCAGCATCCAACTACTTAAGGAGCAACTATCAGACATGAACAGCTCCGTGGAGGTGTACCAACATGAGAAGTCAGTAACTCGCCCATTACTGTTGTGTTAGTCATCATCATCATCGTGTCTGGTTTTTTTTTGGCTTGTGTTAGTCATCATCATCATCTGTTTTTTTTTCTTTTTACTTCTTTCACCGCATAGAGCAATTACTGCACATGACTCCCTTTGAGGAAGCCTACACGACAGCACAGACTCCCTTTGAGGAAGCCTACATGACAGCACAGACTCCCTTTGAGGAAGCCTACATGACAGCACAGACTCCCTTTGAGGAAGCCTACACGACAGCACAGACTCCCTTTGAGGAAGCCTACACGACAGCACAGACTCCCTTTGAGGAAGCCTACATGACAGCACAGACTCCCTTTGAGGAAGCCTACATGACAGCACAGACTCCCTTTGAGGAAGCCTACACGACAGCACAGACTCCCTTTGAGGAAGCCTACACGACAGCACAGACTCCCTTTGAGGAAGCCTACATGACAGCACAGACTCCCTTTGAGGAAGCCTACATGACAGCACAGACTCCCTTTGAGGAAGCCTACATGACAGCACAGACTCCCTTTGAGGAAGCCTACATGACAGCACAGACTCCCTTTGAGGAAGCCTACATGACAGCACAGACTCCCTTTGAGGAAGCCTACATGACAGCACAGACTCCCTTTGAGGAAGCCTACATGACAGCACAGACTCCCTTTGAGGAAGCCTACACGACAGCACAGACTCCCTTTGAGGAAGCCTACATGACAGCACATACTCCCTTTGAGGAAGCCTACATGACAGCACAGACTCCCTTTGAGGAAGCCTACATGACAGCACAGACTCCCTTTGAGGAAGCCTACATGACAGCACAGACTCCCTTTGAGGAAGCCTACATGACAGCACAGACTCCCTTTGAGGAAGCCTACATGACAGCACAGACTCCCTTTGAGGAAGCCTACATGACAGCACAGACTCCCTTTGAGGAAGCCTACATGACAGCACAGACTCCCTTTGAGGAAGCCTACATGACAGCACAGACTCCCTTTGAGGAAGCCTACATGACAGCACAGACTCCCTGCCTGCCTGCTGTCATGTCTGTAGCTTTTCGTTTGACATGATGATGGTTGCCAGCTTTATACACAACCTCATATTAGTTGCCTTGTACGACATGCTTGTGTTAGGCCTTTCTTTCTTTGTCTCCCGAGTGTCTCCCGGGAACTACCCGTGGCTGCCGTGTCAGTAAGGTAAACGTAGTTTCCATAGTAGATACTGCCGTATAGGAGTAAATAAATATTAGACAAACATAAAGGTAGGTTTTCAGGCACTCGTAAGAAATAAACAAGTAGAAAACTAGACAACAGAAAAACAACAGACGTGAGTGGCTTACCCAGGCTTTGAGAGGTGGGGATACCAGTTACGGTCTTCGCTGTCTGTGCTTGCGATAACTCAAGAGCGAGTCAGGTACCCATTTACAGTTGGGTAGACTGCAACGTGACGCCACCATGTATCGAACCCGGTACTTTTGCCGCGGAGGCCAGCGCTCTAACCACTCTGCCAATCGGACAAACTAAAATTAATGGATGTTTATGTGTCTAATTTCTCCAGCGTAAACGAGTGGAAACATTCCTCAGTTAAAAACTGCCTAGTCCAGGGTAACCAGGTTGTGAAGACTTGGGCTGGGGGGAACGAACGAACGAACTTTATTTTCGAAGGGTTGAGAATTGGGCGCGCAGGCTCGTCTAACATTCTGCCCTTTCACTCTCATTAATCTTGCATACTATATCCTTTTATTCCCACGTATTACTTTAAGCATTAATTTAAAGGCATGCAACATTATAAAGTTAACATAACAGCATTCATTTACAGTATACAATCATAATAAAAAATGAGTAGGTTTTTTTTTTAAATAAACAAGATAGTGACTGAAGAAAACTAATAATAATAAATATAAAATAAAATAATATAAACAAAACAATAAATAAATAAGTTCTGTATACCGACACTCACTTATGCGGTCAAAACGTCGAATCTGTATTTTTGAATGTGTCATCAATCCTCAATACAAAAATTACAAAAACACATTCTCGCTTACATCCATACATTCTTGGCGGAAATTGAAATAATAATAATAATAACACTTTCTTGCGCACTTCTGTAGCAGGAAAAGTCTTTCAGCAGTTTAAAAAAAAAAAAAAAGATATTATGGAAGGACTTTACTTAGAAAATTATACAATGTAGATGCCTCGAGATGAATTGGATGTATTTGTTTGAGTAATAGGAAAGTTTTATAACACATGTTTTGAACTACATTTGAGTTGGTCAATGTGACAAATTTTGCACTGTTTCTGTTTAAAAGATGATGAGAGACATATTAATGTGCTAGTAACATTGCTTCAGAAGGTTGAGAATTGACTGAAGGTATATTTCAGACTCACAAAACATGAGAGTAACATTAAGGCAGTTGGTTTTTTTCTCTAATTTGTCTTCAAATTGCAGGCCGACAAGAGTAAGTGATCACCACCCTCTCTTCCCGTTGATAAGCTGTCTTCTCTTTATGTCATCTTTAAGTTTTGTATTTCCTCTTCCTCCATCATTTTTTCCTGTCCTCAACATTATGTTACAATAGCTTTGTTCTTGTAATAACGTGCTAACTAAAAGATGACTGCCTGACTTGTCTATGTGTGTATTAAGTTGTCTTTACACATTGGTTTCTGTGTGTCAGTCATCATTTGCTGTTGTAGCTGCTGTTCGTTGTATTTTTGCAACACTCTCCTGTCAAATCACGCCTCTGTCGTGTCCAGTGATCCTCTAGGTTGGTTACTGATTATTTCCCGTGATTTCACCCAATGGATCTCTGTAACATCGACAAACTCTTCCTTCTATTTACACAGCGTTGGTGTATAGTTTTCTTGTCTGCTGCAACTCGGAAATAAAGAGTTAAAAATACTCATTATTTCTGAGTTGCAGCTTCCATTTTCATGCTTTTATAATGTCTACAAGCTGGGCCGGATTATCTATTAGGTTAATTAGGCTGAAGCACAAGGGCCCGGAGATCTTGGGGGGGCCCGTGCATAAGTTTAAAAAATTAAAAGATGCATAGATTTTTCAATAACGTGTTTATTGTATTTACCTTAATAATAAAAATAATACTAATAAACTGTAATAAAAAATAGTTACTAATAAAAGAGGTAAGCAGTGTTAAACTTACATACCAGTCTATTAACAATACTAGTTAAATTACCAAGGGGTTTGAAAGAAATATTAAAATTATTGCCTATTAGATGAAGGGGAGAGGGGGGGGGGTCAAGCACCGAAAAGACTAGCGGCCCTGTCGTGGTTGAGTTAAGGTGTTAGAGTATTTGTCGAGTCAGACAATTGTAGTGAAATCGACAATGAGAGTGGACTGGCAGAATTATAGACAACACACAGATAATGTGTAAAATAGGGTGAACTTGAGACAAACCTGGAAGATGGTTCATTAAAGCTATCTCTCTTTCTAAGCCTCAACACACTTATATAGTCTTAAGAACCACCCGCTCTCTCTCTCCTTTCTCTGGTCAAATAGAGACAATAGTAAGAGCTGCAATATTAAGTATGGATGAAGGGTCGTGAACAGCGCGTTAATAAATGAGTAAAATTTATTAAAGGTTCTTGAAGAAAATATATGAAATAAGTATATCAGCACAACAACATAAGAGAGCATCAATAATCACATCAAGTTAACAAATATCCATTTAAACAGCAACAAACAAACAATCCACCAACACAAAAACCCTCCTGTAGAACACCGACAAATAAATAAACAAGAGTTTCTAATCCTTCCGCTCCTGTGGAACCAAATTCAATAACTCCAGTTAGTGTCTTTATATGTATATCCTCCTATAGGTGATGAATTACACTATAAATCCACTGTAGGCGCTATCCGTGCACCGTTGGTCACACACTAGCAAAAAGATAGGCTGCAGATTACTCTGTCTATATTCGGCTGACCGCTAATAAGTGCGGGGGTTTTTGAATGACCAGAAACACACACAAGACGAGGTCAATTTAGGACAACCGGTCCACTGCGCTATTTATCCAGCGCGTGAAATAGGCCTGCGTACTTGATGTTTAAATCCTGGTTGGCTGGTTTGAACTTTATTTGTGACTGAGCACTCAGTTTAAGCACACAGTCTGGTGCTTTCAATTCTGCTGAAGACGCTGTGCTGATCGATATGCTGGAAGCCACTGTGCTCTGACTGGTGATCAAGAGGTGAGTAGGAAACCACTACTGCCAAATACGATTTCAGATTTGCTATGGCTCGTTATACACTGCATGAGCTCATTTACCATTAGAGTGATGGGCGTAGAAAAGGGTTGTACTTCAGGTATTCGTGACAACTCGTGGTGCTAATTGCTTTCAGGAACCGTGAGATCGATGAGAATGTTACGTTCTTCGCCTGACTGGAATCCTGCAGTAGCAATGGTGTACCCTGGAACTGAGACCCAAAAAAGAAACAACCTTTACATCAAGCAAACAATAAAATTACAATAACGTTATAATAAACAGTTATGCTCCACTATGGGATTTATAATTATTGTTATCATTTCTAGGATAGTCTCGGGCTGTCTTTATCCATATGAGTCGCCCGCCTGTTACTACCACTCTGTCAATTATCAGCATGCACCTGCATAGGCTAATATATCTTGTACATACATGTACCTGTCAGCAAAGGCCCTGACAGCAAAATCTACTCCGTCCTCTTCCAACTCAACATAAGGGAAACCTTACGCTGTAGTTTCAGCTGAGTGGATATGCGATTCATCTTACAACATTAAGTGAATTTACAGAGAATACAAGCACTAGACATTACATAATAAATGGTATGAACCCCTTGGGGTCGATACACAAAAAAGGAAAAGTAATAACCTCCCAAAAATTGAATAGAAGAAAAATGCAATGTTATTGCTATAATAATACGTTGTGACTTAAACATAAGATATAATTATATCTCTGGCTGGTGGCTGCTTTCTGGATTGCTGTGAATGTTCTAAACTGGTGTCTAACTACACAAGTAGGCATATAATAATTCCACACTCATCCACTAGAAGTTTCTCTCAGAAAGTAATAAGTGACTACCTCTTATAATTCAAGTGTTATAGCGCACGCACATCACTATTCAGTTTTAAGTGAATAACTTACACCACTGACATTTCCTTAAAGTAATGACGCTTTTTAGCTTACTCCTTAACCCATGGTAAGCACTGAATGGACTATGAGGTTCTTCGCCTAGTAAGTATCTGTTAGCGTAAGTTTACCTTTAACCCATTGTAAACAATATAACGCCAGGAGACACCTAACAGCTTAAGCACCAGTTAACTTAGGCGGTGACGGCACTACATTATCACAGAATTAATTACCGGGGAGAAATCACCTAAAATATACTACTCGTCAAAAGTCAAGGGCCACCCTATTATTTTCAATACACTTTTATATAAGCACATAGAATGATTAAATGAAGGAAGTTTTTAGTAAAAATGGGTGCAATATCTTCCTCTGACAGTCCTCTATGCACGTTAAGCATAAAAACAACTCACCGATAACCATGGTGATCACGTGCAATTTGGTTTGCTGACCATAAATTCACATTTTTAATCTGTTTTTTCAAACTTCCGTACAACCAAACAGGTGAAGTAATCGTACTGATTGACATTCCACGTGCAATGGCGACTTTTCGTGAGTAGAGTTCACTCTTAATTTGTTTTACAATCAGTAGACTTAGGGTAGTTTCATCACTTGCAAAAACCATGCCACCGAGAAGAAGTCTTGACACCTTACAAAGAATGAGGGCTATAGCGTGGGTTGAAAGTGGTTTATCTGTCCGTGAGGTTGCTAGACGGCTTGCAGTGTCACACTCTACTATCCAAAGAATTTTGGAGAGATTTCAGGCCACAGGAAGTGTGGAGGATCGCCACCGGCCAGGTCGCCCTAGATGCACCAATAGACATGATGACTGGTACCTCTTGTTGTCAGCCCTGCGCCATCGAACAGTGACTTGTTCCACTCTAAGATGTCAGCTGAGACAAACTGTAAACGTTAATGTCAGTCAAAGCACCATTCGCAGACGTTTACATGAATTTGGACTGGCTGCTCGACGTCCTGCAGTCAGAATCCCACTTACTCCTGCTCATCGCAGAGCCCGTGTTGCTTGGTGTCGTGAGCACATCCGACGGACAAGGCAACAATTGAGTCAAGTTCTCTTCACTGATGAATCTCGTTTCACTGTGTCATTCAATGAGGGCAGGATTCGAGTTTGGAAACGACCAGGAGAGCGATTTACTGATGACACTATTCGAGAGGTGGATCTTTAGGGTAGGGGTTCTGTCATGGTCTGGGGAGGCTTCTACAGACATGGCAGGACCCCACTCTACATCATCCAAGGCAACTTGACCGGCCCAAGATACCAGAACGAAATCTTGAGACCAATTGTTCAGCCTGCTCTGGAGGCCATAGGTGGTAATGCCATCCTCCAAGATGAGAACGCTCGACCCTATCGAGCTCGTGTGGTGAATGAGTTTATTCAGCAACATGGGATCATCAGGATGGCGTGGCCAGCTCATTCACCTGACCTTTCTCCGATTGAGCACCTCTGGGTTGTCCTTTGTCGAAGATTATCAACAAATCACCCCCTGCCAATGGATGTTGCACAGCTGACTGCATTTCTGCTTCAGGAATGGCAAGCTGTTCCTCAGGATACTCTTCGGACCCTTGTGGACTCGATGCGTCTACGCTGTCTTGAATGCCTTGCTGCAAACGGTGGTCATACCCGATTTTGAAATGTCTATTTGTCCAATATCTATTGTGTGACTTTTGAAAAGGTGGGTGACACACTTCACAGCTTCATTGCATTTGAATGTGTGTTTCCATTTCTTTACGTGACATGTCAATTTGGTATTCAATAAATGCCATTTTGACTGATACCAATTACGTTTATATCAGATTTGTTTTATGGTTTCAACCAAGGTTTTTCTAAGTGGCCCTTGACTTTTGACGAGTAGTATAATTCAAGTCACACTACTATTAGTTATATATATAAAAGCTAACACGAATTATATCTATCACAAAGGATATCAACTTACCCCGAGATGACGAGAATAGGCAACACAATCTAGTTTTGTGCCCACATCTGCCTGTCGCATTTGGTCATCTATGGGCAGGAAAAATTTACGAGTGTGCTTGACTCAGTAAAACTTTCTAGATTTATAGTCTACAAGAGACGCTACCCCCGGCCACCTGGCATCGCATGTTTCCACATATCTTTGGCGTATAACATATTCGTGAGTAAGACAAATGTTATTCTAGAGTCTACACCAGAAGACACCAACCGCGAGAAAGTTTTCATAGATAAGACATAATATTATTCTAGAGCTAACTGCGGCGATCAAGGGCCACAACAAAAATCTCAGAACGAACGTGAGTTTGTCTCCCCTTAATCGGAGATGAAAGCGGGTACTCAGCCCTCAAAGGGTTGCCTCCCCTTTGCTCCGCTACCGACTTTAGTAGGATAGCGGTTCACTTCTTCAAAGAAACTATTTCTCGCTCGTGATCAACGCTGTTACGAGCTACAAGCGTTCCCCTAGTCAGACAAACACCAGGTGCAGCTTAGGTAATATTATCGTAAGCTGACCACTACTGACCAAGTGGTGAATTTATAATGAAGGCCAGAACGAAATCAAACCACGGAGTGGGGTCTGAGAGGGGAATAATGGGCTACGTAGGTAAAATCCGAAAGAAAAGAAACCGAAAGTGCAAAAAATTGAGGAAACCAGAAACATTAAAAGAGTAAGAAAAATGGGACATGTTGGGAAAATAAAATTATCAGTCAATCCGTGACAGGCCCTTCTTGGCTTAATCTGACCCTCTGTCTAAGTATATATATATATATATATATATATATATATATATATATATATATATATATATATATATATATATATATATATATATATATATATATATATATATATATATGCTGCATTTTCTTCAAATAACGCATGTCCATCCATATTGGACCACTGCGAACAATATGTTTGTGTATCTTCTCAGACAAGAAGTCTGGATTAACAATAGTGATGTCGCTCAGTGTAGATTTTTACTCCGTCTGGAGGTGGGGATAATACTGAAGTCAATGTGACACATTCGCTTTGCACAAACAAAGTCAATTTTGTGTCAAAAAAGCGATCTAGGTAATTAGTAAGGAAGTAAAAAAATGGAACAAGATATGATAAGAAAACCTTGAACTAATAAAGCGTAAACAACAAATATTGGGAGGATTAGCACGTAGAAATAGTGGTAGATAAAAATACTGGAGTGGAGAGAAAGACCAGAAAAAAGAACGAACGTATTTCGTGACATTTGTTTAACACTTTGTCGGTCAGTACAAGGAAGCTAAAAAGTTGTTCGACATATTTTGGCCATTTCACAGCATGCTGGAGGGAAAAAAACCTTTTGCAAATATTTGGCATTACGTTTTTTAAAGTAACCATAACATCTCTTGAACTGTTAAAGTTTACATTCGACAACTTGTTAAAAAGCAAAACTACATCTTGTGTGTGCTCTCCTGGATTCCAGTAGTCAACAGCTACCCGTACCACTTGCCTAAATAATATAACTGCAAGTCTAAGTAAACAAACAATAAACAAATAAGTAGCCCATGTAGTCATTTTTTTAATTGAACGATCCACCAAAAAACACGAGACATTTCGCGGTTAACCCTCTGTCAGCTACAGTCACAAACGGAGCCTGTCCAAGGGACTATCCGAGATAGTGCGAGGTCTCGTTTTGGGCCCCCAGTTGGCCGTACTGTACTGGTCGTTCGTTCATTTGTTCGTTCGTTCGTCGACTATATTGCTGTTATAATTGAGGTATATTGTGCGTTTCCTGTACTGGTCTCTTCTGAGCGTCAGTTTTATACGATCTGGAGTTGGATCACACTATAATTTCAGCATTTTTTTTTTTTTTAATGTGGCCGCATCACCCAGAGCGGGCTGTGGTTACAAACAGGAGACTAAGATAAGAAATAAGATAGGTTCAGAGTTGTCTTTTATTCTTTTATCCTGATTGTGTGTTTGTGACTGATTGACGAATCGTAAACCCCGAAACTTACCATGTTTTTGTGTATCGTTCAATTGTAAAACTGGGTGTATACTTTTTTATTTTTGTTAACGTTAGCAGTCTCTACAGACTGACAGCCACGATATACGTCCACTCACAGACATTGTAGACCTGTTAGTTGTCACGACTTTGCTACCTCCCTGAGAAACGAGACATGCTGGATAAATTACTACCTACCTTCTAGCACAGTTATTGTTTTCTTCTTTCACTTATACAATAAAGTAAAGAGTTACCTTCCCGGTGTGCGTGCCAGTATAAGTTATTTCCCTTCCTTTTGTTTTAACCGTTGCCTTGGTTACAAATGTTTAGCATGGCATTGTCAAATTTCTAGAGCCTTAACACACTTCTTCAGCCTTCTTATTTAACACTTTAGGGAAGTACCCAGCTTTTATTTTTATATTTATTTAGATTCTTATGTGTCCTATCTAGCCCTCACTTTCTTTCATTTCCCTAACGAAGGCCATGTGACCGCAACGTTGGCAATTTTCTTTGTCTTTTGCCCTTGTAAGACGAATCACCTTTTTTCCATTTTTGTTCATACCCATCTATTGTCTTACCGCAGTTCCCTTCATCTTCCTCCACTTATCTTATCATCAGTATCATTATCACAATATCATTATTATCACATCATTATCACATCATCATTACTATCACATCATCATTATTATCATGTCATTATCATTATCACATCATCATCATTATTATCACATCATCATTATCACATCATCATCATTATCACATCAATGTGTGTAGTAATTGACTGAGACAAACATGCAGTAACTTTAAAAGGATCAAAGTGAAGTTAAGTTTGTAACATTACAAATAACAAAATTTAATAATCATTTTCGTTGTAACTGTTTGAAAATAATTTGAATAGTTATGGATATAGAAAAGCTATCATCCTCGTATTTGGGATTGCGAAAAGGGTTAAGAAGTTCAGGTGGCAGCATATGTTTGAACTTAGCTGCCAATGACGGTTCTGTCTTTTCACACTGATCACTCATCTCTGGTCAAGGTTGTCGGTTGTAGCTCGTCTCCGAGAAACTTCAAGGAAATCTACAGTGTCTTAAAGCGTAGGCCACTGATCCCGTCTTGTTCCAGAAATAGTACGTTCTGCTGGTACCACCAATAACTGGGATAGAAGAATAGAAAAGAACGCTCTTCTGAGTATGGTGTTCTCCGACACAGTTATGTGTCCCCCCTCTTCTATTTCACCATCCCACTTAACTCGGAGTTTACCCTCGCTGAGAATTAAATTTAATCCCTCAGGATAAAACTTCCTTTACATTTAAACTGAATAGCTTTAGCTTTACATTGCATTTAAATGGAAAAGGTTAAACGTACAGATATAATATGTTTTACATTTACATCTCCACTGTTTGAAAAGTGTTCACAATATAAATTCATTCGTGTTTCATTTACATTTACACTTGTGGAAAAGTTTGAAACTTCTATTAATTGAAATGAATATTTTCCCATGGACATTTACACTGGTTTAAAGCGTGAAACCTTACATTAATTTTAAAGTGAATACGTTTATAGGGACATTTACACTGCTTTGAAAGTGTAAGTCTTATGCTTAGAATGTACATTATGTCTTTCATCTTTCCCTCCTGCTCCATAGGGAACCTGGAACTACTTTATGTTTTTAGTTCTCTTTACGAAACTATCAATAAAGCAATCACCAGCCCGTGCAGTGGTGGTTCATGAATCATCATTCAATACGCTGAGGTTGCCAGCCTCAAATGACTTTGACATCCAATAGCGAGTTTCACACAATAAAATTCACATGGTAATATATACATATATATGTTAGTTCACATGTTAGTAATAAAATATGAAATGTAAATCCAACTTATGCCAATCCTCGCTACAGACTTATCGCACAGATGAATAAAAGAGACGAATCGTTCTCTTACAACACGTGTCTGGGATTTCTTTTAATTTTAACATAGATTGCCCCTTCTGACTCTGTGTTTCTTCAATTTCCTAGTCATGGTTGTTCCTTTTTAAAATTTGAAAGAGATTTCCAGTGCTTTATAAGTCTTATCTGGTTCTCCAATAAAACGTCCAGATAACAATAAGAATTATGAATCTAGTTCTTCCTCTGGCGAAGGTCTGATGTCTTGGCGAGCGTGCAAATCACAGAGAAATAAAACTGTGATATTGTCAGCCTATATTCCCTCCAGTGATGTTATGAATCTAATCAGAAAGATCCAATCATTTCAAATCATGCAGGATAGGCTGTGATATTTCAAAATAGTCCCACGTGAAATAAGGTGCGTGCCTGCAAAGGTCACGCATTACCATATATGGACATCTGATGCCTTGTATACACTCTCACACACATTTGTTGACTCATATTGTCTAAAATGTAATAAATCCATGATTACTTTTTTTAAACAAGTGACCGGAAGCGATTACATCACATTTGTCTGCCCACATGTGACACACAGACAGTAATCTCGTTATCTGTCGTATGAGTGCGCAAACCCCGGGTCTTATCGGTGAATTAAGCCGATAGCGCAGACCGATGTAAGTTTTAGTCGGCCGCGCCTATAACCACAAATCTGGGTAGCACTCCTTGCAAATGTGATATTTATCACCTACAGGGTGATTTGATAAAATCAGATATCTGCTACTTAGCAGAAAAATAAAGAAAGAAAGAAAGAAAAGTGCGATAATTGACAGCACCTAATAGAAATCGGTACCACAAATGTACCAATACTGCCGGAGAGAACCAAAGATCGATAGAGGTCACCCCGTTTCGTCACAATATCACCAGTTCATTATACAGTCTTACTTCCCTAATGTCACTGACAGTGTTAGATGTCACCAGTTCATGTATACAGTCTTACTTCCCTAATGTCACTGACAGTGTTAGATATCACCAGTTCATGTATACAGTCTTATTTCCCTAATGTCACTGACAGTGTTAGATGTCACCAGTTCATGTATACAGTCTTACTTCCCTAATGCCACTGACAGTGTTAGATATCACCAGTTCATGTATACAGTCTTACTTCCCTAATGTCACTGACAGTGTTAGATATCACCAGTTCATGTATACAGTCTTACTTCCCTAATGTCACTGACAGTGTTAGATATCACCAGTTCATGTAAACAGTCTTACTTCCATAATGTCACTGACAGTGTTAGATGTCACCAGTTCATGTATACAGTCTTACTTCCATAATGTCACTGACAGTGTTAGATGTCACCAGTTCATGTATACAGTCTTACTTCCATAATGTCACGGACAGTGTTAGATGTCACCAGTTCATGTATACAGTCTTACTTCCATAATGTCACTGACAGTGTTAGATGTCACCAGTTCATGTATACAGTCTTACTTCCATAATGTCACAAACAGTGTTAGATGTCACCAGTTCATGTATACAGTCTTACTTCCATAATGTCATGGACAGTGTTAGATGTCACCAGTTCATGTATACAGTCTTACTTCCATAATGGGTGGGTTTGAAAAAAAATCGAAAAAAGGTGATTCGTCTTACGAGGACAAAAGACAAAGAAAATAGTCTACGTTACGGCCACAAGGCCTTCGTCAGGAAAGGAAAGAAAGTGTACCGCAGTTCCCCTCAACTTCCTCGATTACTTCCATAATGTCACTGACAGTGTTAGATGTCACCAGTTCATGTATACAGTCTTACTTCCATAATGTCACTGACAGTGTTAGATGTCACCAGTTCATGTATACAGTCTTACTTCCATAATGTCACTGACAGTGTTAGATGTCACCAGTTCATGTATACAGTCTTACTTCCATAATGTCACTGACAGTGTTAGATGTCACCAGTTCATGTATACAGTCTTACTTCCATAATGTCACTGACAGTGTTAGATGTCACCAGTTCATGTATACAGTCTTACTTCCATAATGTCATGGACAGTGTTAGATGTCACCAGTTCATGTATACAGTCTTACTTCCATAATGTCACTGACAGTGTTAGATGTCACCAGTTCATGTATACAGTCTTACTTCCCTAATGTCACAGACAGTGTTAGATGTCACCAGTTCATGTATACAGTCTTACTTCCCTAATGTCACTGACAGTGTTAGATGTCACCAGTTCATGTTAGATGTCACCAGTTCATGTATACAGTCTTACTTCCCTAATGTCACTGACAGTGTTAGATGTCACCAGTTCATGTATACAGCCGTATTGATTTAACACAAAGTAGTCAATACGGTTATAGTGCCACAACCTTGTAGCCCCTTGTCTTAATACGATGAGTGTGTACATGGGTTTGTATGGGTCATATATGTAGCATTTATGGTCATAAAATCTGTGTCCATTCGTTTTGTTCATAAGGAAGTATAAGCCCAACACTGCAGCTTTCATCAGAGCAGTGATGGTTGCTGTTGTAGTTTGTTTTACACGATGAGATGGTTATATTCATGAACACACTGGGTCAGCTTATGTCCTTTTATGTTTATTCTGGATAACATCAGATAGAATAAACATAACAGATAAACTAAATAGAGCAAGATAGACTAAATAGACCAAGATAGACTAAATAGACCAAGATAGACTATTCCATCGTAAAATATTTGTGATTGTTAAAGCTGTCTGTTTCAACATTAATGAAAGATATTGTGTTGTATGTTTTGTGTTTGTTCATGAGTTGTATCAACTTGTACATCTGTTTCAGTTCAGGAAGTAACACCCCGATGATACCCCTTGGAATGAAGGAGACAATCACACTGGACATCTCACGAGCTTTAAAAGTGAGCTGTTCTTGTATGTTTATGTTCTGGGTGAAATAAATTAGCATGTTAGACTAAAGTGAGAAATATTTGTGTGAGAACAACACAATTAAACCAAAGTGTAATTTGTATCTGGCATGTTAGGGGAGTTTCCTCTACCAGTGAAAATTTGAATGAATAAAGGATAATAAAAATGTGCACATTTAAAATGGTTGAAATTATTAAGTGATCAGCCCTGCCTAGTTTTTTTCTTTTGGGGTGGGGGGAGAGAGAATATGCGGAGACAAAGAAAGAATAAGACTACTGTACCTTTAGTTAAGGCATGTCATATAAGACTTGAACCTCATACCTCATCATGTACAACAAGTTGTTGTTGAAGCCACCGTTACAAGCAAGAAGCCGGTGGCTCCAGGCTCCATATAGAGCAAAATATGACACGAATGAATTAATAGATCTTTGACAACCTGCAACTGAAACTTGTCAAATAACAACACTAACTTGAAGCTGAATTGTGGGAGGCTCTTTCACTCACTTAAAACCAGTGTGATGTCTTGTAGACAGATTAACATGCATTTGAAAAATATTAATAATATTTTAAGTGGGATCACAGCTGAATGTCATGGGAACAATTTTTCTTGGGGGGGCGTAGATCCTAAAGTTTTTAGTACATTGTGAACCATTTTAAGGTATGAGCTTTAAAAGTAGATATTGCCGCATTCACATCATGTGACTCACATCATATACATGCACACACACACACATACAGATAATAATTCATCTTTCCTCTGTATGCATTTACATTATAATATATTTTATTTTGTTGCAAGGGTAAAAGAGTGAATAACTCGAACCCGTGGGGATCGGAACAAACAAACATTATAAATACTTAAGTGTGTTTCACTTTATATGTCATGTCTGCATACCTGTCAACCTCCTGAGGCAAAAATCCGTACGCCGGACCAAAAAATTCCTTACAAACACCCAAAAATCCTTACGCAAAAAATATATTAATAAATTATACACAATACAGTTTTAAAATGAGAAATGACATATACAAATCTATTAGCATTTGAATTAGTGTGGTATAAAACATGCTAATAGTCTCATGCTGTTCTTTACATATAAAAAACTTAGTGATCGTGAGGTACTATTCATTCGATGCAGTGTTTTGTATTATAATCAACACATGCACTTTTAGCACTTTGCAGAATTGCATTTGTGGGCTTAAAGTCTGCACAGCATGTATCAATGTTAATCTTATACTGTAAAAAAAGAAGTGAGTGTGTCTGCATTCATGGACCTCCTGCAGTCTGTGTGGACTTTTTTATTGAAAAATAAAGCAGCGAAGTTTACGCAAACAAACTTTTTTTCTAGTTATGTAGGGCCGACACAGAATATTATGACATTAATTTATTGGAAATATTTAAATAATCAAAATATAACTGGAAAGTTTAAGAGAACGACAAAAAAAAAAAAAAAAACATACAACAAAGCAAAGCAAACAGCTAACAGCAACAATAAAAATAATTTAACAAATTATGAACAGAATATCAAATCTAGGAAAAAAAACGTAGCACCAAAAATTTACAAAATTATTTAAGAGTTGGTAGCCTAGACCAGTGATAATAGATTGCCACTTTATTAGAAAATAAAGCAGCGAATCTCGACCGCTGAAATAAAGTAGGTAGGCCTACTCAATGCAAATAAACTTTATTTTTCTACTTTTGTAGGGCCTACACAAAATTTTATGATATTAATTTATTGGAAATATTGAAATGGTCAAAATATAACTGGAAAGATTAAGAACGACAAAAATAAAATACAACGAAGCAAAGCAAAGCAACAGCAAAAAAAAATTAACTTAATTGTGAACAGAATATTAATCTAGGAAGAAAACGTGTACTACCAAAAGTTTACAAAATTATTATTTAAAAATTGATAGCTTAGACCAGTGATAATAGATCGCGGCTTTATGAAAAATAAAACGGTGAATCTCGATCGCCAGAATAAAGTAGGCCTACTCAATGCAAACAAACTTTTTTTTAAATTTAGTTATGCAGGGCCTACACATAATATTATGACATTAATTTATCGTAAATATACTGAAGGGCAAGATATAACTGGAAAGATTAAGACAGCGATTAAATTGCAACAAAGCAAAACCACAGCAATATAGTTATAGGTACTTAGCTTTTTTTAAACAAATTGGCATCGAAGTGTCTTGGCAAGCGTGGCTGATAACAGGTAACTTTAAAAATACGTCATGTCACGCTGAAAGCCGAAAGTGTTTGAGGCCGAATTCAAAGTTTTTGCCGAATTGTTGGGTATAAAAGGATTTGTTTGGTTGCTGCGAGAGACTTCAGTTTAAAAACAGACGCCGAGATTCCCGGAATAAAAAAATTGGTTTAAAAAAAACCTGGGCTAGAAAATATTTTCTGATTTAAAATTTAAAAAAAAACTTGGGTTGAAAAATATTTTTAGAATTTTAAAAAAAAAAAAAAAAATTCGATTTTTTTTTTTTTTTGGGAGGGAGGAAAAATCCGTACAACGAGTCTGTACGACCATACACTGCTAAATGTATCAAAAATACGTACATTGTACGAAAAATTCGTTCAGGTTGACAGGTATGTGTCTGTGGATTGTATTTACTTTGTAGATATCGTAACTGAGCAAAATGTGGGACAAATATAGGCATGGTACAGATAAGCAGTAATATTTTTATAGCTCACAATATGCTGTGTTTAATAAGCATACAGTCAGATTAGTAAACAAGCAAGAGATTTCAGGCAAGCCACAGAGATGTAGTTGTACACAAGAATTTTAAGAATACCAGGGACAGCTAAACAAGAAATAAGGATGTCCTGACAGAAGGCAGTATAAAAAAGAGGAAGCTTACTACTGATAAAGAAGGAAGCAATACACTTCTTTTGGGCCTGTTATGAGAAAAATAAAATGAAATAAATTGTGTTACATAACCAAGGTAAAAGTCACCTTTTCTTTGTTTGGATTGTTTACATTTGTAGTTGTTTGTCTTTTCAATATTGTGTCTTGGTTATGGTGGTAATGATTTGAGGATAATCTTAAAAATGTTGGATTTAGCATTACTAACTGAGCAGAGCACTTGTCGAGAGTAAGTTTTTTATTTTTGTGTGTCTGATTATTGTCTGTCTGTCCTGGGACAGGATGACATCTTGGAACATTACAGTGAAGACGGAGAGAAGTACAACAAAGAAATAAAAGAACTGAATGACTTAAGAGAGGTAAACACTCCAGTCTGAATGTCTTGAGTTATTTTCTTGTTGTGGTCTTCAGTCTTCCTCTTGTATTACCAAGTCATTGTAGCAAAGGTACATAATAGTTCATGTTTCAGATTTGAGCACAGATGTGTCATTTCTAGTAAACTATATTGGGTAACCTAGATTGTTTCTGTTTCTCACAAGCATCAGTTTTGTAACATAGAAAAGTGGGATTTATTCCTTTTCCTACACAGTTTGTTCCTTTTCCATATAGTTTGTTTCTTTTCCATACAGCTTGTAAGGTAACATTATGGCATTAAGAGTGATTTTGATATTTAGCTGTAGCAATTAATATTGTGACCATAACAATGCTAATACATGATCACACTCACTAATGTACATACTTGCATCCTTGTGTATGAGCCTATGTACACATATTGGCAGAGTTGTCATCAGGTCTTTCCTAACAAGTCTCAAGTTTCTTAGAACAAGTCTCAAATTTCTTAAATCTTGGCTTTTGTGTATGTAGGTGTGTTTGTGTGTGAATGAGTGGGGTGTGGTAAACTTAACTTGTTGCCATACCTAGAAATGATAGATCCAGTGGTATTATTAGAATTATTAGTGGTAGAGTGCTAAATCTTGGCTTTTGTGTATGTGGGTGTGTTTGTGTGTGTTTGGGGAGAAAAGGGGGGGGGGGGGGGGGAGAGACTCAACCTTTTGCTATACACAGAAGTGATAGATCCAAAACTAGTGATAGTCAGAGGGGGCTAAATCTGGGCTTTTAATAAATTATACATTTTTTAAGCTTAACCTTTTCCCCATACACAGAAATGATAGATCAAGTGGTATTATTACTGGTAGTCTGAGAGTGCTAAATCTGGGCTTTTATAAAAATTGAACTTATCCTTTTCCCTATACACAGAAATGATAGATCAAGAGGTGTTGTTAGTGGTAGTCTGAGAGTGCTAAATCTGGGCTTAAATAAAATATTAAGCTTAACCTTTTCCCTACACACAGAAATGATAGATCCAGTGGTATTATTAGTGGTAGTCATAATAATAATAGCCTCTTCAGTCATAACTGACTATGGGAATGTGCCCCTGGGGTGACAGTCCTCAGCTGTGTGGCCGGTATGATGATGATGATGATGATGATGAGAGTCTACTATTCCCTACTTCTACCTTGTGATGATCGTATTGATTCTAAAGTGGAGTTCATATCACTACCCTAAACAGAAGGCAGCTCTTTATGTGTGGTGGTGTTAGACTTCTGTTTTCTTTCCACGTAACGACAACAGTTTCACAGCAGTGTATACCTGACAAATGATGAATGATGTCACGAGTTGGCGAATGACCTCACTCGAACAGCAGTAGCAATTAATGATGAAACTTTATTTACAAATGAATAGAGTGGTGAAGGTGAAATGATGAGCCCAACCTTCTCCCAAGATTGGCAGATTTGGTACAGCAACAATGTTCTGGTTCATATTTACTAACATGTCTTGCTCTCTCGCTCACTCTGACTGCTTCTTAATTCTAACTGTCTCTATTGTTTGTTGGTGGTCACAACTTGATAACTACTGCTGTCAATATTTCCCTGTCCTCTAAATTCATTGTAT
This sequence comes from Oreohelix idahoensis, assembly GCA_024509875.1. Classification (NCBI taxonomy): domain Eukaryota; kingdom Metazoa; phylum Mollusca; class Gastropoda; order Stylommatophora; family Oreohelicidae; genus Oreohelix; species Oreohelix idahoensis. Next base: position 129,961 of record JAMPIV010012160.1, read on the forward strand.
GGTAACATTGTTCTCTCTAAGTACTCTGCTGTAAATCTTCTATTCCGTTCAAGTTTCTGTAGTCTTTACTTGGTGTATATGGAAAATACTGGCCTACCGCAAGGGTTGATGGTTTCCCAAGTTTACTTGCTACTCTACTCGTTAGACTGTATGCTGCTCGTTAGACTGTCACTTCGTCTAATATGTTGCCTACCAGCAATATACTTTAAATGTGCAACATACCTGAATCATTTTTGAAAACCACACACACTTCTTGAAACTGGCAACACTGTCTCTTGTCCTCAGAATAACTGTAATTACTATCATAGTGCTCTAAAACAAAATCCATGGTGATATCATGAGAAGAAAGAAACATCAGATTAAGCTGGGAGAACAGGTCCTGGAGCAGGTCGACCACTTTAAATACCACAGAGCTATTATAGACCAAAAGGGAGGCATCAAAGAAGAGTTGGCCACTCAAAAAGCAGCAGCTGGGAGACTTTTTCAGGCCATAAATCGAGGATTCCTCAGCAAGAGAGAGGTTGGTAAGAAAACGAAGATGGCTGTATACCGCTCCACCTATGTCCCAGTCTTGACATATGGATGCAAGTCATGGGCAATGACTACAACCCATAAAAGCCAGATCCAAACCTCAGAAATGAGGTATCTGAGGAAGGTGGTTGAAGTAACAAGAAGAGACATGGTCCGCAACCAGAGGATACATCAAGGCCTAAAATCCCACACCCTGCAGACCCAAGTAGAACAGTCCCAACTAAGATGGTTTGGCCATGTCTGCAGAATGGGAGAAGATCGGCTACCACGACAAGCATGGGAAACAAAGAGCCAGGGATCTAGACCCCCAGGATGACCCAGAGTCCGCTGGGAGGACAACATTAGAAAATCTTTGAAGGACCGAAGACTAGAATGGAACCAGGCCAGGAGGAAGACAGCCGATAAGATAGTCTGGCGCTCTCTCTTCCAAACCTCTACACCTCACGGTAGAAAGGGAACGACTAAGTAAGTACTATCATAGTGGTGTACCAAGCGATTGGGCAGCTAGACAATAGTTTCATAATTCTGTCACCACAGAAGCAACCAGTTCATTGGCATATTGTCCGAAGATAGCTCTTAATAGCGCTTCTTCTTCTTCTTTGATCCATAGCTCTCAATAGGCTTGCCACTTATAAAATACTATCTTTACACATACTTGGGAGACAGCCCATTCTATCTCTTAATGCAAACACGTTCAAAATCTGACTGACTTAATTTAGAACAACGATTTACAATTACAACTATTTACAAACTTTCTAGATTGTCTGTCTCGAAAACAACTCAGTAAGAAATATAAATTTACCATGCAAGCTTAACTTAGCCAAGTTCACCCAAGCAGAACTATAACTTGAGTTAGCATTTTTTTCTCAAGGGGCGTAAAACACTACTGTTGATGGATTGTCACCCTTTGATAATAAACCATATAAGTTATGGAATTTTGCCCTCTGATTTAAATTATAAGTCCGTTAATTTCTCTTATGCAAATGTTTGAAACCAGATTTCTGACACTCGAACTTCCTGTTACAGCTGCTTATTTTCCTGGTGTTCCTTTAGACGTTTTCTCCTCTCTTCTGCTTGTTGTGTGAGCTTCTTTTCGCCATATCTGAGGTGGTGCCACAGATAGCTTCGCCATTTGATGCGATTAGCAGCTTGATCCTCCCAGGTTTCTGGATTTATGTCCAGTGCCCTCATGTCTCTCTTGCACACATCTTTGAATCTCAGCTGCGGTCGCCCAACTGTTCTTTTGCCATCTGCCAATTGTCCGTAGAAGAAATCTTTCAGGATGCAACCATCTTCCATGCGGCGGACATGGCCAAGCCAGCGTAGTCTGTGCTGTCTAATCAGTGTATACATGCTTTGAAGGCTAGCACGTGACAGCACCTCGACATTTGTCACTTTTTCTTTCCACGAAATGCTGAGGATGTGGCGTAGACACCGTAGATGGAAAGTATTGAGCCTTCTTTCTTGCTTAGCATAGGTTTTCCATGTCTTTCTGCCATACAGAAGTGTGCTGGTGACACAGGCATTATATACCACAGCTTTGGTCTTCATTGTGAGTTTGGAGTTCCCCAAACACGCGATGTGAGGCGGGCAATGGTAGCTGCAGCTTTGCCAATTCGGCTGTCAATTTCTGTGTTCATAGAGAGTTTGTCATTGATGGTAGACCCCAGGTATGTGAAGTGGTGCACCACTGCCAACTCATAGTTATCGATAGTGATAACTGATGCAGCACCCACATCCTGACTCAGCACTTTTGTTTTCTTTAGACTTATTATGAGGCCAAAGTCCTTGCCTTGCATGCTTGGGTGAAGTGATTCATCAAGCTCTGAAGCTCCTGTTGGCTTTGAGTGATGACTGCAGCGTCATCAGCGAATAACAAGTCTCTTAAAGTGGCCCTTCAGATTTTTGTTTTTGCCTTCAGCCTGCGAGATTGAACAGACGGCCATCTGACCAAGTGTGAAGGCATATTCCTTCAGTAGCATCTCGGAATGCATGTTTCAAGAGGAGAGAGCGCTAAATCTGGGCTTTTAATTTAAATTAAGCTTAACCTTTTGCCCATACACAGAAATGATAGATCCAGTGGTATTATTAATGGTAGTCAGAGCGTTAAATCTGGGCTTTTATACAAAATTAAGCTTAACCTTTTCCCCATACACAGAAATAATAGATCTAGTGGCATTATTAGTGGTAGTCAGAGCACTAAATCTGGGCTTATATAGAACTTAAGCTTAACCTTTTCCCCATACACAGAAATGATAGATCCAATTGTATTATTAGTGGTAGTCAGAGAGTTCTAAATCTGGTCTTAAAAAAAAAAATAGAACTTAACCTTTTCCCCATACATAGAAATCAGTTCACACTTAATGACATTTGGTAAGTCCCCTTGTGCTGGCTAAAAGAAAATAAGTTTGCACATATTTGCCTTGGACAGTCCTTTTGTTACTTATGCTATCTTCAAATTCAGTTAGCTGTAGAGCAACTCTAGCTAAACTCTGCTAGAGTGGGCCTCATGAGCATTTGTGAAATGTCATGCCATTCCTATTCCACTTTCTTGAGGAACAACGTATGACCTCAGTTCTCAGAAACCTCTCATAACATATTTAACTTCCACCATTTCAAGACGATACACCAGCATAGTGTCATTGATTTATATCACATTATAATTCACATTTCATAAATAGTTTCATAGTTATTGAATTATTGTGATGATAAATCTCATACAGGCTGTCCGTACCCCAGAGAGAAGCCATGCTGGCGTGGAACTTCTCATGGAGTACTTTAATCAGCTCAGTTACTTAGAGAGGAGATTTTTCTCAAGCAAACGGCAGTTGCCTATACATTTTCATTGGTGAGTTGCTGTCTAATGCTTATAAGAGATCTAATAACCTTTGGGACAACAACAGTTGATCTTCAAGCATATTGTCACTTTGGGGAGAATAATTTGCCTTTGGTAGATTTTCCTTAGTGCACTTCAATTTTCTCAAATGTCTCAAATATTTTTTCACATTTATATCAATCTTTGAAGCACATCAGCCAACAAAAGCTCATTTTCTCAACTTATTTTTTTAATGAAGCCTAAAAGATGTCTGCAACTCTGTAGGCTAGAGAAAGTTATCTTATACATCCTTGTAATTATTTTTGTACACTTGCATATTATATTTCATATGATGTATATCTGTTGATGTAAATAGTTTTATTTTAGAGTTCTTTCTATTTACAGTCCAGGATGAACAAATTGAGAAGAAAAGAAAGAAAAAAGAAATCTTGCTAAGTCAATAAAAGCAAATCTGTAACAAAAAGTGAGATATTTGCCTGACTCTCAAACCAGCACTTAATTGTTGATGGTCTGTCACGAACGACATTAATACCACCATCATATCAACATCAATATTGCTATCATCATCACATTAGTTTAACCACTAGCATCACTGCATTATTCCTGCTACCATGTACAGTCTCATCACCATACCTATTTAAAAAAAACATAAAAGATAAGGTAATTTATAGTATATACTGCCATAGAGGAGTCAGGTGTTAGAGACTTCACTATACTATGTCCACCTTTATGAGGTGGGGGTGACCAGTTCTCTTCCTCACTGCTTTTGTCTTCCCTAACTCAAGAGCAGTCACATATCCATTTGCAGCTGGTAAAGTTGAGCATGACGCTACCAGATTTTGATCCTTGAAACCTGGTAACTTTGTCATGAAAGGCAATAGCTCTAACCATTCTGCCAGTCAGGTGCTATACCATACCTGATACCATATTGTTTATAGATATAGCGATATATGATGGTGTCACAACCACATGATTGGCACTACCATCTTCAGTGTTGTCATCAGTGCTACCACTTTTGCTACCACTTACTTACTTACTTGGTTGTTCCTCTTCTGCTGTGAAGTATAGTGGTTTGAAAGATAGAGCGCCATACTATCTTATCGGCTGTCTTCCTCATGGCCTGGTTCCAACAGACTGTTACCACTACCATCATAAATTACTGCTGCAGCTATATTTCTTCCAACCAGTGTATGATCATCACTAACCACTTCTGTAAGATCTGGCTAAAATCCTTGCTGTGATGCAGTTTTAATATTTCTCTTAAATTTCCCTACCAGGTATGACTGTTTAACTGGAGTCCCTGATACTCAAAAATCTGTGGGTTTTGAAAAAGGCTGTATCTTGTACAACATTGGTGCGCTATATACTCAAATAGCCTGCAAGCAGGTGAGAGCTAGTTTTTCTTGTCTAAATATGGAGTGAGTGAATATGTAGATTGTATGTGTAGTTAGTTGACTAAATATGGAGTGAGTGAATATGTAGATTGTATGTGTAGTTAGTTCACTAAATATAGAGTGAATGAATATGTAGATTGTATGTGTAGTTAATTGACTAAATATGGAGTGAGTGAATATGTAGATTGTATGTGTAGTTAGTTGACTAAATATGGAGTGAGTGAATATGTAGATTGTATGTGTAGTTAGTTGACTAAATATGGAGTGAGTGAATATGTAGATTGTATGTGTAGTTAGTTGACTAAATATGGAGTGAGTGAATATGTAGATTGTATGTGTAGTTAGTTGACTAAATATGGAGTGAGTGAATATGTAGATTGTATGTGTAGTTAGTTGACTAAATATGGAGTGAGTGAATATGTAGATTGTATGTGTAGTTAGTTGACTAAATATGGAGTGAGTGAATATGTAGAGTGAATGTTTGCTACAAGCTTCCTGTAAGTGGACCAGCTACAGTGGTTGCTCTCTGCTCTTGAGGGAGCACAATTGATAATGATGATGATGACTAATATGTAGATCAGATTAAATGTATTGTAATAGAGTGACAGGGAAAATGTCAATTATGAAACTGAAATAGTCCTGACGAGAATGTATCTTGTGGATGTTATAAATAATATAAAATAAAGGCGATTGGAGTGTATGTGAGAATGTATCTTGTGGTCTATAAATAATATGAAATAAAGGCGATTGGGGTGTATGTGAGAATGTATCTTGTGGATGTTATAAATCATCATCATCTTCATCTCAGACCGTAACCGGTCATGGGTCGTAGGGGTGCCATGGTGGAAGCATCAGCAGACAGGGTCCTCCACTGCTCTCTATCCTCAGCAATGCGTACAAGTGTGGAAAAACCGTGTCCTGCCCATTCTTTGATGTTATCAGCCCAGGATTTTCTCTGCCTTTCTCTTCTCCGTTTACCTTCGACTGTTCCCTGAAGGATCGTTTTCGAAAGGGAGTCATGACGAGTTACATGCCCAAACCAGGCAAGCTTTCGACGTTTCACTGTTGACAAAAGTGGTTCTTGGTGGCCTGCATAGGTGTTTATCTTCTCTCTAACATAGACATTTGTTTTGTGCTCTTTATAGCAAATGCGCAAAATTCTTCTATAACATTTATGCTCGAAAGCCTGAATCCTTCGCTCCGTATCTGCAGTGAGTGTCCAGCTCTCACACCCATACAAGAGAATAGATAATACAAGTGATGTTATAAATAATATGAAATAAAGGTGATTGGAGTGTATGTGAGAATGTATCTTGTGGATGTTATAAATAATGTGAAATAAAGGCGATTGGAGTGTATGTGAGAATGTATCTTGTGGATGTTATAAATAATGTGAAATAAAGGCGATTGGAGTTTATGTGAGAATGTATCTTGTGGATGTTATAAATAATATGAAATAAAGGCGATTGGAGTGTGTGTGAGAATGTATCTTGTGGATGTTATAAATAATGTGAAATAAAGGCGATTGGGGTGTATGTGAGAATGTATCTTATGGATGTTATAAATAATATGAAATAAGGGAAATTGGAGTGTATGTGAGAATGTTTCTTATGGATGTTATAAATAATATGAAATAAAGGCGATTGGAGTGTATGTGAGAATGTATTTTGTGGATGTTATAAATAATGTGAAATAAAGGTGATTGGGGTGTATGTGAGAATGTATTCTTATGGATGTTATAAATAATATGAAATAAAGGCGATTGGAGTGTATGTGAGAATGTATCTTGTGGATGTTATAAATAATGTGAAATAAAGGTGATTGGGGTGTATGTGAGAATGTATCTTATGGCTTCTTTTCACCCAATCTGAGGGGGCACTGTAGATAGCATCACCACTTGGTGCGATCGGTAGCTTCATCCTCCCAGGTAGCTGGATTTATGTCCAGTGCCCTCATGTCTCTCTTGCACACATCTTGGAATCTCAGCTGCGGTCGCCCAGCTGTTCTTTTGCCATCTGCCAGTTGTCCATAGAAGATATCTTTTGGGATGTGACCATCTTCCATGCGGCGGACATCACCAAGCCAGCATAATCTGCGCTGTCTAAATCAGTGTATACATGCTTTGAAGGCCAGCACGTGACACCTTGACATTAGTCACTTTGTCTTTCCACGACATACCAAGGATGTGGCGTAGTTGGAAGGTATTGTACCTTCTTTCTTGCTTAGCACAAATTGTCCATGTCTCACATGAAAAAGACACAAAAAGGATACAAAACACAAACTATAAAAAGAGATAGATCATGAAAAAACAACGAAAGAAATAAAGAAGTCTGAAGTAAAGGAAAGCCACTAGAATTCATGCATAATGATGTTGGACATTCAAGCCATTAAGAGATAGACAACCCATTGGAAAAATTAGACTATTCTGCAAGGAGAAGTGAGTAACTCTTGTATTTTCCCATGTTTTGCCATCGAGCAATGAAAGGTACCTCTACACCTCATGGTAGAAGGGGAACGACTAAGTAAGTAAGCAATGAAAGGTGGTGTTGTTCAGACAGTTATCAACTTTTGTGTTCCCATGTTTAGGATAAAACAATGAAAAATAATGTGCTTCAGTCAGTTATCAGCTTTTATATTTGCCATTTTTAAGATCGAACAATGAAAGTCGGTGTGGTTCAGTCAGTTATCAACTTTTATATTTCTCATCTTTAGGATCGAACAACGAAAGATGGCGTGGTTCAGTCTATTGTCAACTTTGAGAAAGCAGCAGGAACATTTAATTATTTGGAGAATCGGTTTAGTTCAGCACCAAGTCAGGATATGCAGCAGGCAACTCTGTCCATGTTGGCCTCATTGATGCTGGTAAGTGGAGTCATAGCATTGTTATATAGGTCATCAAGAACCTCATATATTCTGCATGATATCAGACCTAAAACTTTGAAATTTAGTGTCTACAAAACTGTTAGGGCATCTGAATGGCAGAGTGGTTAGAGTGCTTGCTTCTTGAGAAAAATGGATGGTGTGAAACCAGGTCATATCGTGCTGCAGTCTACCAAGCAGTAAAAATTGGTACCTGACTGTGCTTTTGAGTTAGGGAAGACAAAGGTAGGAAGAAAGGGAACTGATTACCCCCACCTGTTAAAGATGAAACCTAGTACAGGTATATGTGAAGTTTCTAATACTTCACCTGCCTACACAAGTATCTTATATGTTATTATCTTCACCTGCCTACACAAGTATCTTATATGGTATTATCTTCACCTGCCTACACAAGTATCTTATATGTTATTATCTTCACCTGCCTACACAAGTATCTTATATGGTATTATCTTCACCTGCCTACACAAGTATCTTATATGGTATTATCTTCACCTGCCTACACAAGTATCTTATATGTTATTATCTTCACCTGCCTACACAAGTATCTTATATGGTATTATCTTCACCTGCCTACACAAGTATCTTATATGTTATTATCTTCACCTGCCTACACAAGTATCTTATATGGTATTATCTTCACCTGCCTACACAAGTATCTTATATGGTATTATCTTCACCTGCCTACACAAGTATCTTATATGTTATTATCTTCACCTGCCTATACAAGTAACTTATATGGTATTATCTTCACCTGCCTACACAAGTATCTTATATGTTATTATCTTCACCTGCCTACACAAGTATCTTATATGGTATTATCTTCACCTGCCTACACAAGTATCTTATATGGTATTATCTTCACCTGCCTACACAAGTATCTTATATGTTATTATCTTCACCTGCCTACACAAGTATCTTATATGGTATTATCTTCACCTGCCTACACAAGTATCTTATATGTTATTATCTTCACCTCCCTACACAAGTATCTTATATGGTATTATCTTCACCTCCCTACACAAGTATCTTATATGGTATTATCTTCACCTGCCTACACAAGTATCTTATATGTTATTATCTTCACCTGCCTACACAAGTATCTTATATGGTATTATCTTCACCTGACTACACAAGTATCTTATATGTTATTATCTTCACCTGCCTACACAAGTATCTTATATGTTATTATCTTCACCTCCCTACACAAGTATCTTATATGGTATTATCTTCACCTGCCTACACAAGTATCTTATATGTTATTATCTTCACCTGCCTACACAAGTATCTTATATGGTATTATCTTCACCTGCCTACACAAGTATCTTATATGGTATTATCTTCACCTGCCTACACAAGTATCTTATATGGTATTATCTTCACCTGCCTACACAAGTATCTTATATGGTATTATCTTCACCTGCCTACACAAGTATCTTATATGGTATTATCTTCACCTGCCTACGCAAGTATCTTATATGGTATTATCTTCACCTGCCTACACAAGTATCTTATATGGTATTATCTTCACCTGCCTACACAAGTATCTTATATGGTATTATCTTCACCTGCCTACACAAGTATCTTATATGGTATTATCTTCACCTGCCTACACAAGTATCTTATATGGTATTATCTTCACCTCCCTACACAAGTATCTTATATGGTATTATCTTCACCTCCCTACACAAGTATCTTATATGGTATTATCTTCACCTTTTACAAAAGAACATAGTATATGTATATTAATTTTGGTATCAAATACAGCTTTTCATGTTGGTTCTTCCTCTTGAGAGCATAGGTTCATTTTCTTACTTTAGTAATACACTTGTGATCAATGCAATATGAATTGCTATCACTTTTCCAGTATACATATGGTTGTATATATATATATATATATATATATATATATATATATATATATATATATATATATATATATATATATATATATATATATATATATATATATATATATATATATATATATATATATATATATATTCAGCCTAGTATGACTGACTATATCTACATATCTTACATTATGTCAGTATTATGTTACAATTATTCCATAATTAATGAATACACCTTTGAAAAACCAGATGATTTTCAGCACCCTTCAGCTAAATTAGTTAATTACAGATATTTCCAATACACCTCCCGAACACAGAAACACAAACTTAACAGACAGGCCTACACAACAGCACATTCACTCATGCACACACATCGTCTCTTTAAGAACAATAAAATACACAACAGTTGTGTCCTTACTCTTGTCTGTTGCTTGCCATAAGTGAAAGGTCAATTCAATAATTTCTGCCAGGGTGTGATGTCTAGATGCTCATGTGTTACTAGACCCAAAAACGGAGCTGATAATAGTAAACATTATACTTTACCAGGCATATCATAGAAGGTCACTAAGGAAGGTGGACCAGCTTTCACTTCCTGTAGAAATCAAAAAGGCTTTAACATACCTGTCAACATGTACGAATTTTTCGTACAATGTACGGATTTTTGATAATTTTAGCAGTGTACGGCCGTACAGACTCGTTGTACGGATTTTTCTCCCCCCCCCCAAAAAAAAAAAAAAAAAATTTTTTTTTTTTTTTTTAATTCTAAAAATATTTTCCAACCCAAGTTTTTTTTAAATTTTAAATCAGAAAATATTTTCTAGTCCAGGTTTTTTTAAAACAAATTTATTTTATTTTTCATTCCGGGAATCTCGGCATCCGTTTTTAAACTGAGGTCTCTCCCAGCAACCAATCAAATCCTTTTATACCCAACAATTCGGTAAAAACGTTGAATTCGGCCTACGCTTTAAGTTTTCAGCGTGACAACGTATTTTTAAAGTTACCTGTTATCAACGACCACGCTTGATTGCCACCACACTTCGACGCCATTTTGTTTAGAAAAGCTAAGTACTTATAACTTGGTTAAATGTTGCTGTTGTTTTGCTCTGTTGCAATTTAATCGCTGTCTTAATCTTTCCAGTTATATCTTGCCCTTCAAATATATTTCCGATAAATTGTCATAATATTCTGTGTAGGCCCTACATAACTAGAAAAAAAAAGTTTGTTTGCGTTGAGTAGGCCTACTTTATTCCAGTGCTCGTGATTCGCTGCTTTATTTTTTAATAGAGTGGCAATCTGTTATCACTGGTCTAGGCTACCAACTCTTAAATAATAATTTTGTAAATGTTTGGTGGTACGTTTTTTCTTCCTAGATTTGATATTCTGTTCATAATTTTTTTTTCTCTGTTAGCCGTTTGCTTTGTTCGTTGTATTTTTTAATAATTCTCTTCGTCTACAACGATTATTAGTTTAAATATTTCATCCACTGAATGATGGCTGGGCCTAATTCAAAGAAACAAAAGCTTGCAGGTCATGGTAAGAGCATTTATTCGATAAATGGAGCTTGATAGTGGAGTAAAGAGTTCATTTTTTGAGGATGTCAGAAATGTTTTCACATCAGTGGTAAAAAAAATTACTGATAAATTTCCCTTTGACAACCATGGTTCTAAAGGAATTAAAAGTGCTAGATCCAAGCACTAAAGATAATCTCAGGTATCCAAACATCTGCAGATTGGCAGATACTTTTGCCCAAGATCTTGATCAGGAAGCACTGAAAGATGAGTTCGATGACTACTGCATGTTGTCTGAAGTGTGCGTGCCTCTACTGACAGATAGTGGTCAGAAAAAGAGACTCTGTAGCTATTGGCTGGAAGTTGTTGACCAGAAAACTAGTACTGGTGCCATCCGCTTCACTAATTTGAAAGTCATCATTCAGCGACTGCTGATACTCCCTAACAGCAATGCTGACTGCGAAAGATCATTTTCCAATGATGAATAAAATCCACACAGACTGCAGGAGGTCCATAAATGCAGACACACTCACTTCTATTTTACAGTGTAAGATTAACATTGATACATGCTGTGCAGACTTTAAGCCCACAAATGCAATTCTGCAAAGTGCTAAAAGTGCATGTGTTGATTATAATACAAAACACTGTACATCGAAAGAATAGTGTACCTCATGATCACTAAGTTTTTTATATGTAAAGAACAGCATGAAACTATTAGCATGTTTTATATCACAATAATTCAAATGCTAATAGATTTGTATATGTCATTTCTCATTTTAAAACTGTATTGCTTATAATTTATTAATATATTTTTTGCGTAAGGATTTTTGGGTGTTTGTAAGGATTTTTTTGGTCCGGCGTACAGATTTTTGTCTCAGGAGGTTGACAGGTATGCTTTAAACACATGAACAAGTCACCCACAGCTCTGTCACATAAGAGAGTCGTGTGGTGTGGAAATAAAGACTTTTGTTGTTGTTGATGACACTACAGAAGCTCATTGAAGTAGTCAGCAGTGATCTTCAACAAATATAGAACCAATCCAGCTGTTGTAACATTCTGTACTGTCAAGGTCATAACATTTATGTACACAAGAAGATTTCTTGAGAGCTGACAGACCTTGACAGTTTGGCTAGCTTGACTGTTAGAAGACATTGCTAATATTGACAAGAAGCTCAAGCCATTACACATTTATTCAACCCAAAACCCACAAGCACCAAACAAGGGTATATGAAATGATGGTTTCTTGTCACATGTCAGTTATCATAGCATCTGAATAACAGATTCACATTTCCTGGAGTGGTTTATTGATTATTTTGTGCTGCAAGAGGTTCACAGGGTAGCCTGACACGAACAGATGTTTCTGTGGATGGTCATATCAGATGTTCTTGTTCAATAATGTTCCTTGTAGGTCTGGAAAGGTGTTTGTGAATGGAAGTTAAGATTTGTACAGTATGTAAGGGCTGATGTAGCTGGTATAATCTCAGATAAGTTGTCTGAGATATTCCAGACTTGTCACCTTCATCACATAAGCACACTGCTAAATCCCCATCAGCCAGTCAGTTATTCCTTTTCATTCCCATACATGCCACATGTTTACCCATAATCTGTACAAGGTGTTTGCGTTTTCAGATGTGTACGCCCCGTATATAATTTCTGTACAGGTTTTTTCATCTAATTATTAAATATATATAAGTCTTGTGCGACACCATAGTCGATATTTGCGTCGTGAGATTCGGCGAGATGTTAGGCCACGTGAATAAAAAATCAACCAGTGAAATCAAGCTGCCTATTTTTCAATTAATGCGGGATTTGCGAGGGTCCGCGTGGTGTGTCGTTCATTCATCACTTTTCGCTAATGCTGACGGCAGCCAGCACGTTACTGATTATTTTAACGATTACGTCGCAGTGAGCATAATTTATTATTTACGGCTGCTTATATCATCATCAGTTGCCATCTCCACAACGAAGGTGGGCTGTAATGGATCTCCAACGTCTTCTGTCTCTTGTCTTGGTGGTGCACTCTGATAGACTCTTTCCTGTCCATCTCTTGATGTTATCTTCTCACTTAAAGCGCTGTCTTCCCCTTGCACGTTTGCCTTCAACTCTCCCTTCTGTTATGGTCTTCTGCAAGGTGTTATGCCTTTTTATGTGGCCAAAGTATTTTAGCTGCCGAACTTTGACCTCCCTCATTAGTTCTCTTTTCATACCTAGATTTTCTAGGACCTCCTTATTTGTTTTCATCTCTTTCCATGAGATACGCCCCATTCTTCTATATATCCACATTTCAAGAGCCTCAATTCTTTCTTCCAACTGCTTATTCATCGTCCATGTTTCTGCACCATACAGAAATGCGGAATATATATAACACTTTATGATTCTCAGTTTTAATTTGTGAGATAACTGTTTGGATGTCAGTATATGTTTCATGTTGTTGAATGTAGCTTTGGCCATTCCTATTCTCTTCTTGATTTCTGTTTCACATCTGCCATCTTCTGTTATTATATGACCAAGATATACGTAGCTCTTGACTTGTTCCAGGATTTTCCCATTTACGCTTATCTTTAATGTGGGTTTATCGTCTGTTTTGCTAATTATCATAGTTTTTGTTTTCTCAATATTAATGTCAAGTCCATATTCATGACTTATACTGTTCACTTGCTTCACTAGTTCTTGTAACTCCTGTTCGCTTTCAGCTAACAACACGGTATCATCTGCATATCTAAGGTTGTTTATTGACCTTCCACTGATGTTCAGTCCTGGTATTTCCTGTATCTGTTTGAAAATTTGTTTGCTTATAAGCAACAACAAAAAAATAAGTGGATAACACTATATATTACTTGATTTCACTAAAACTTTTGTAGAATCTGCGTAAGAAATGTACATTTTAATAATAATATAAAAAGAAATATGAAACTGGAAAAAAAGAAATCACAAAAGCAAGGCAAATTTGTACCTTAACCCGATCAGAGCCCATGGAGAAGTTCTTTTGGAGTTACTTCTCTTCTAAGTTTTAATTTCCTTTCTTTAGAATCATTCTGATTTTTCTTTGGTTGATATATCATTATTACGATCATCCAGTGATTTATTTTATTAAATAATTAATTACTATCAACGATTGTCATATTGATGATTGAAACTAGTCATATGGGTATTTAAAACTGCCACTTCGGCTAAAATGGCTATTTTAATTTTTAAGTTCGGTAGAGAATAAATTACGCTAGCGCCAGTTTATATTTTCGTAGCAAATTATGAGCTGTTTAGTTTTTGTTGAATTTATATGATAACGTAATTTTATTATTTTTTAAATGACATCAAATATTTATTGAACTAATTCTAAACAGCCCAAGACACCTCTCTATTCCATTAACATATGACAGGATAATATAGTTTAGTTCAATTTTTCTCTTTGCAATAATAATAAGAACGAAGTAGTAAAATTAGTTGTGAGAACAGTGGAACGATTTCTTCGATGTTATCCTTGAACGTTGTTAGGGTTAAGATTAAGGTTTGGGTTTAGGACTTCTAACCCATAACTCTAATTACTGTGTCTCAGAATTCTTTTATAAGGTCCTATCAAACACAGGATTTCCTGGTCTGTTAGTGATAATTAAGTGCAGAAATAGACTAAATGATGACATGATCACATCATTCTTACAGTGTAAAATAAACTCAGACATTTATTGTTTGAGTTTTAAAATAAGTGAAGACTTGCTTTAAAAGGCAAAGTCCTTATGCCTCAATTATAAGGAAGCCCACTGTAATTGAAAATATTTTTACACGAATTAACTCCTTTGATACGTTTTTTTCAGTCTGTTTTTTTTTTGTGTACAGGTTTTGTGGGTCTTGTACAGGGTTTTTGAATTTTTTGTACAGGTTTTTCATCTCCGAGGTGTGGCATGTATGCAATGATTTCACATAGGAATACTACTGTTCTTCATCATCATCATCCTTTGTGCTCCCTTATAGAGCATGGAGTCCATACATTAGCTGCCCGTCTTACAGGAAGCCTGTATTTATATTTTCCTGCAGTTTCTGTGGCAGTTTGTTTGACATAATGAGGTTGCTAGTCACATTGACAACCTCATATTTAGTCACCTGTTATGACATGCCTTAAGGAGTAGTAATCCTATTCTATCTATATTACAGGGAGCCTAGAACTTGTTGTTTGGCCACCAATTTCTGTGTTGAGACATCTTCTTCAGTTTTGCTCATAAAAGCCTTGGCTTCCTCTCTCACTGTTCTTCTCCAGGTTCTATTTAGCCTCCTCTGTTTTTTTTCTATCCATGTGGGTTCCAGTCAAGTGCATGTTCAATTTGTTGTTTCCAGAGAGTGGGTCCAATCCATCTCCATTTTCTGTCTTTAATCTCCAGCAGTAGTGGTTGCTGTCTGGTTCAGTGTCACAGTGAGGACAGCAGGACTTCAGCATGCCAACTAT
Organism: Oreohelix idahoensis; assembly: GCA_024509875.1. Classification (NCBI taxonomy): domain Eukaryota; kingdom Metazoa; phylum Mollusca; class Gastropoda; order Stylommatophora; family Oreohelicidae; genus Oreohelix; species Oreohelix idahoensis. The sequence continues at coordinate 145,395 of JAMPIV010012160.1, forward strand.
GATACCCACATTACAAATAAATCTCAGTATATTATCTCCAGCTAAGTCATATGACTGACTGAAACAGACCATCATTTACATTAAGTAACTATCTTCTCTGTGGTGTCTGGCTTGTGAATACTCTGTAGATATACATATGTTTTAAATGCCCTGTAAGTAACTCATTGACCTTGGCTCGATGTTTTAAATGCTTTGTCAGTAACTCATTGACCTTGACTCTATGTTTTACATGCCCTGTCAGTCTCTCATTGACCTTGGCTCTATGTATTAAATTCTAGTCAGTAACTCATTGGCTCTATGTTTTAAATGGCCTGTCAGTATTTCAATGACCTTGGCTCTATGTTTTAAATGGCCTGTCAGTAATTCAATGACCTTGGCTCTATGTTTTAAATGGCCTGTCAGTAACTCATTGACCTTGGCTCTATGTTTTACATGCCCTGTCAGTATCTCATTGACCTTGGCTCTGTGTATTAAATTCCCATCAGTAACTCATTGACCTTGGCTCTATGTTTTAAATGGCCTGTCAGTAATTCAATGACCTTGGCTCTATTTATTAAATGCCCTGTCAGTAACTCAATGACCTTGGCTCTATGTTTTAAATGGCCTGTCACTAACTCATTGACCTTGGCTCTATGTTTTAAATGGCCTGTCAGTAACTCAATGACCTTGGGTCTATGTTTTAAATGGCCTGTCAGTAGCTCAATGACCTTGGCTCTATGTTTTAAATGGCCTGTCAGTAACTCAGTGACCTTGGCTGTATGTTTTAATTGGCCTGTCAGTAACTCTATGACCTTGGCTCTGTGTTTTAAATGGCCTGTCAGTAACAATGACTGTCGTTCTATGTATTAAATGTCCTATTAGTAATTTGTTGACTTTGGCTCTGTATTAAATGCCCTGTTAGTAATGTGTTGACCTTTGGCTCTGTTTTAAATGCCGTGTTAGTAATTTGTTGACCTTGGCTCTGTTTTAAATACCCTGTCAGTAATTTGTTGACCTTGGCTGTTTTCAATGCCCTCTTAGTAATTTGGTGACCTTGGTTGTTTTAAATGCCCTGTTAGTAATTTGTTGACCATGACTCTATGTTGTAAATGCCCTGTCAGTAATTCATTGACCTTGGCTTTATGTTTTAAATGCCCTGTCAGTAACTCAGTGACTTTGGCTCTATGTTTTAAATGTCCTGTCAGTAACTCAATGACCTTGGCTTTATGTTTTAAATGTGCTGTCAGAACTCAATGACCTTGGCTCTATATTTTAAGTGCCCTATCAGTAATTCATTGACCTTGGCTCTGTTTTAAATGCCCTGTCAGAAACTCAGTGACCTTGGCTATGTTTTAAATGCCTTGTCAGTAATTCATTGACCTTGGCCCTATGTTTAAAATGGCCTGTCAGTAACTCGGTGACCTTTGCTTTATGTTTTAAGTGCCCTGTCAGTAATTGAGGGACCTGGACCCCTCTGAGTGTGTACCAGAGACCAGTATAAAACAGAGAGTCATCTTAACTATGAAGCTTCTTCCAAGGAAGTCTCGTTGGGCACAGACAAATGTTTGATATGAGAAAATATACTGCCAGTTTAGCTCTTACTGTGTGTGTTTGCTGGAAATGATTAGTAGTGTCATGTTTGTAGCTGGTAGAACACAGTCAAATACTCCTCTACAATCATGTACTTACTGCTAACAAAACTGACTTTGCTGTTAAATCCTATAGATCATCTGATATTTAAAAAAACATACTTTGGGCCAACTTCGTGAAGATAATGTTAGATTTTATCAATATTTCTGTCAATTGGAACAAACTTTTCTATATATACAAATATTAACCATTTTTCTCAGTGACGGTTTATAGTTTTGACATTTTGTTTATTCACTAATTATGTATGTGTATGTCTGTTCACAACCTCTTCTTCCTTCCATATGTAATACATTTGTGTGTCTACATATTTACTCCATACACCTTCCACCCCCCCCATCATTTGTATTCGTGACCACCCATCCATCAACCTGCCAATAAATTCACCCATTGCCTGCTTAAATATGCACTCATTGACCTGTATAACCAACCTACTTATCTCCTACTGCCCAACCAGCCACTTCTCTTGTCCTTCATGCCTATACACCTACATACAACCTAGCCATCCTATCCACATACCATAATATTTTACACTCATCTGTGTCTCCAGGCTCAGGCACAGGAGTGTGTTCTAGAGGGCAGATTGATTGGTGGATCTAAAGATGGAGTCTTAAGTTGTACTCAAATTGCTCAGGAGGCTGCAATGGTCAGTTTCTTCAGTCGTGAGTTGTTACTGTAACTTCAAACATTTCCAAATATATTTTCACACAACTGAACATTTTAAATGTAGAAAAAAGAAACAAACAAATAAACAGAATTAACAAACATGCAGGAAATCCTATCTCAGTGGTAACTGGAAAATGTTCAAACAACTTCAAAGCTGAGGTAGAAGCACTGAAAAACAGCTACACTGTCTAAAACATAAAACAGTGATAATGCTAAAGTAGAGATAATTGTCCTCACAAATTTGCTATCAGTTACAACTGGGCTAAGGATCCATTGATAAATTTCAAACTGAGAACCAGCTACTGCAGACTCTACCATCAGTTCAACAAATTAACAGTTGAGCAGACAGACGTGTCTATGTGGGGAAGACAAGCCATGTCCTCCAAAACTGTCGGCTTGATGACAAGAGCAGATTGACAATACAAACCTTCACCACATGATGAAGATAGAAGCCTACGACAGACTGCCAACTTATAAGACAAATAGATCTGGTTATTACGAGAGTGAACAAGAAACATAATTGTTATGGTAACATATTCAGCTTACATTGTTAATTTGTTATTTTTAAAGAAAGATATCCCAACTAACATAATTACCGATGTATGTTACGTCCGGTCTCACTCGCGCCAGAAAAAACAGTGTGCAACGCACGGTGTGCAACTTGCACGGCATGGGTGTTATATAAAACAAATACTTTGGTTTTATTTTTTTTATTCTTTCACGAAATTGGTAGCACGCTTGACAAAGAAAAAGTGCGTAAAAATTGGTGTGCATGAGCCCTCACCCGATGTACAAATCATGAAAACTTGAAAGTTTTTGTTAAAACCACTTATTATCAGGGAACACTCTTTGAAAACAATTCACGCACTTTCACATGAAATGTTGTCATCAAAGAACTTTTAAATTGAATCTAAAATAACATAATTCTCGCCGTGTGTACGTTGGTCACAGCTGAGGAATGCAACCGTGTTGAAAAATTGTATTGTTTCCATATATATATACTCTCCCAAAAATAGTTACAATCAACAAAGAAAAGCTTTCAAATGATGGTGTTCATGAACAGTTTGATTACACTGTATAATGGAAAGAAACCAAAAACACTCTAAGAATATACTTCTATCTGCTCATCCGGGAACGGAAACAGCACACTATAATTAAAAATCCGTCAAGTTTGAAGGGTTATTGCTAGTAATTAAAATAATTATTGAATAAATTAGTTTGGAAGGAATTTTGTAGTGTCCACTTTCTTGTTGCAGGTATCCCAGAAATACAAGGCAACCTATGAAAAGATGTCTAATGAACCAACAAAGAGCTATCTGCCATTCTCCTGGTTGTCCATGACAGAAACCAAGTACCATTTCTATAAGGGTCTTGCCCATTACTATATAGCTCTTGCTTTGTTGGATCAGAAAGGTACATTTCCATTTGTCCATCAGAATATCTGACAGTAAAAGTATTATTACCTATAATTGTTGTGGATAATTCCTTGATTGCTTCATTTTTAAAATTCACCACTGCCATAACGACACTGGTAAATTGGCAGTGAGGTAAGGGAAGGATCAGGATTTGTTTGTCAGACCAGGCCTGTGTTACTCCTTTGACAGGATAGTATTATCCTTTAAGGTTGTGTGTTTTGTTTTTAAAATGTGAATAGACTGTTTGAAAATACATTTGGAATAGTTTTGTTCATAAATGATTAGTACACAGAGTAAATTACCAAGGATGTGTTGTTGGATTTCTAATTTTATATCCTAAATACTAAATCAGTTTGAATCTGAATGATTTTAAGAAATCTAGTACTTTTTTTTCAAATTTCTACAGGATTTTGGAACTGAAACTTATTTTCTTGATAGTTTAAAAAAAAAATTTCAATTTTATTGAGGAATGCATCAGATAAGTGGTGTCTCCCCAAGTACAGTGGGGATGTGGAGTCAATGAATGGGTGAAGGATTGAAGTGGTGTGACAGGATTGCTAGTGTGGAGTTGATGACGGGAGTCAGATGGGTGCTTGTGTGGAGTAGAAGGATTGAAGTGATGTTACAGGATTGCTAGTATGGAGCTGATGACGGGAGTCAGATGGGTGCTTGTGTGGAGTGGAAGGATTGAGGTGGTGTGACAGGATTGCTAGTGTGGAGCTGATGATGGGAGTCAGATGGGTGCTTGTGTGGAGTGGAAGGATTGAAGTGATGTTACATGATTGCTAGTGTGGAGCTGATGATGGGAGTCAGATGGGTGCTTGTGTGGAGTGGAAGGATTGAAGCGGTGTGACAGGATTGCTGGAAGGATTGAAGCAGTTTTGACAGGATTGCTAGTGTGATGCTGATGACGGGAGCCTGATGGGTGCTTGTGTTGAGTGGAAGGACTGAAGCGATGTGACAGGATTGCTAGTGTGGAGCTGATGACGGGAGCCATGTGGGTGCCATTGGAACAGAAGATGAGAAAAAGAAACTGGAGATGGATAGGGCACGTGTTGAGGAAACCTGTTGATGGCATTGTTGGGCAGTTCTTGTTCTGGGAGAGTTGGAGGGAGATATATGGAGATGGGGGCTGGAGAGGTGGAGGGAGACACTTGGAGAGTGGAGCTGGAGACAGACATGAATGGCATGAGGAAGATATGGAAAGATCTTGAGCTGATGGCAAGGGAGAGAAAAGCTTGGCAAGAGTTGTGGTCCTTGGAGAACTGAAGTGTGATACAGTAGATAACTAAGTCACTAGAGGGCCTGTACATTTACTTTGTGTTTTGCCAAATAATCCAATCATAATTATGTTAGCTGTCTAGGTCAGCATTGTTATTAGATTGAATTTAGGTTAGCACGTTCTTGTCAGTTGTGATGGCCTCATTGGTAAGTGATGGGTTTTATTACATGTTTTGAAATACTATTTTGCAAGAACATTGTCAGCAAATATTCAAGCACAAACCAGCATTGCTTAGGGATTTTTTGACTTGAAAGTTGGAAATGACAGCACCTTGTCTGTTGACATTGTAACAGCAAAGCTTCACATGGCAGGCTAACTGACTGTAGGTTTTCAAAATCATTACTTATTGCTCATTTATGTTTGAGACATGGCCCAGTACAGTATACAATAAAATAATTAAAATCAAATAATTAAAGTGTGTGTGGGTGAGTCAGTGCTTTAAACTGTAATAACTTTACACACTGTAAACTGCATATAAAAGCTTAATTTATAAAGTTAAAACTGTTATCTACTCATCAAAACCACATTCTTTGGTTGAACTTAAGGTCAGGATCACAAATATAATTTACTAAGCAGCAACTGTAGATTGTCTTCACTGAGTTGGACAATCTGACTGATAGCAGTTATGTTGAGGCCTATAACATCTCAACTGTATTAAAACTTGATCAATTATGTTTTCATATGCTTTATACAGTTGGCTTCTATCATGTGTTCATCCAAAGTTGTTAAAGTTTAGAGTTGAACACGGACTGACTGGTTGATGTAGGAATACAAGGAGTGAGTGGTTGATGTAGGAATACCAGTAGTGAGTGGTTGATGTAGGAATACCAGTATTGAGTGGTTGATGTAGGAATACCAGTAGTGAGTGTTTGATGTAATAATACCAGTAGTGAGTGGTTGATGTAGGAAAACCAACTGAGTGGTCGAAGTAGAAATACCAACAGTGAGTGGTCAAAGTAGGAATACCAACAGTGAGTGGTTGAAGTAGGAATACCAACTGAGTGGTTGAAGTCAGAATACCGACAGTGAGTGGTTGATGTAGGAATACCAGTAGTGAGTGGTTAATGTAAGAATACCGAGTGGTTGATGTAGGAATACCAACAGTGAGTGGTTGATGTAGGAATACCAACAGTGAGTGGTTGATGTAGGAATACCAACAGTGAGTGGTTGATGTAGGAATACCAACAGTGAGTGGTTGAAGTAGAAATACCAACAGTGAGTGGTCGATGTAGGAATACCAACAGTGAGTGGTTGAAGTAGAAATACCAACAGTGAGTGGTCGATGTAGGAATACCAACAGTGAGTGGTTGATGTAGGAATACTGACAGTGAGTGGTTGATGTAGGAATACCAACAGTGTGTGGGTGAAGTAGGAACACCAACAGTGAGTGGTTGCAGTAGGAATACTAACTGAGTGGTTGAAGTAGGAATACCAACAGTGAGTGATTGAAGTAGAAATACCAACAGAAAGTAGGAGGTGTAGAAATACTAAAATGATTGGTTCATGTAGGAATGAAAACAAAGCTCTTGTTATATTGTTACCTTGCCTGTTGTGTATGACCAGACAGTGATGATGTAACAAGACTGAGAGAGATGTTTGAGAGTGTACTTTCTGATGTGATACCCAGAGATGAAAATAATGGACTGAAACTACCAACCACAGAGGACGAGAGGACAAACTTAGGTTTGTTATTGCCTTTTTATTTCCTAGGGTTATTATTGCTATAAATTAAGCAGACTTCCTGTAAGGTGATCAGCTGAAGTGGTGGCTCTATGTTGTGTAGACAGCACAAAGGACAACGATGAAATAATGTTGATGTTACCAGTCCCCATACACAACCTTATAATAGTTGCCTTGTACGACATGTTGCTGTTACCAGTCCCCATACACAACCTTATATTAGTTGCCTTGTACGACATGTTGATGTTACCAGTCCCCATACACAACCTTATATTAGTTGCCTTGTACGACATGTTGATGTTACCAGTCCCCATACACAACCTTATATTAGTTGCCTTGTATGACATGTTGATGTTACCAGTCCCCATACACAACCTTATATTAGTTGCCTTGTATGACATGTTGATGTTACCAGCCCCCATACACAACCTTATATTAGTTGCCTTGTACGACATGTTGATGTTACCAGTCCCCATACACAACCTTATATTAGTTGCCTTGTACGACATGTTGATGTTACCAGTCCCCATACACAACCTTATATTAGTTGCCTTGTATGACATGTTGATGTTACCAGTCCCCATACACAACCTTATATTAGTTGCCTTGTACGACATGTTGATGTTACCAGTCCCCATACACAACCTTATATTAGTTGCCTTGTATGACATGTTGATGTTACCAGTCCCCATACACAACCTTATATTAGTTGCCTTGTATGACATGTTGATGTTACCAGTCCCCATACACAACCTTATATTAGTTGCCTTGTATGACATGTTGATGTTACCAGTCCCCATACACAACCTTATATTAGTTGTCTTGTACGACATGTTGATGTTACCAGTCCCCATACACAACCTTATATTAGTTGCCTTGTATGACATGTTGATGTTACCAGTCCCCATACACAACCTTATATTAGTTGCCTTGTACGACATGTTGATGTTACCAGTCCCCATACAAAACCTTATATTAGTTGCCTTGTATGACATGTTGATGTTACCAGTCCCCATACACAACCTTATATTAGTTGCCTTGTATGACATGTTGATGTTACCAGTCCCCATACACAACCTTATATTAGTTGCCTTGTATGACATGTTGATGTTACCAGTCCCCATACACAACCTTATATTAGTTGCCTTGTACGACATGTTGATGTTACCAGTCCCCATACACAACCTTATATTAGTTGTGTATACCAGTTCGATAAGACAACCTTGTACGACATCTTTGACATGTTGATGTTACCAGCCCCCATAGACAACCTTATATTAGTTGTCTTGTACGACATGTTGATGTTACCAGCCCCCATAGACAACCTTATATTAGTTGCCTTGTACGACATGTTGATGTTACCAGTCCCCATACACAACCTTATATTAGTTGCCTTGTACGACATGTTGATGTTACCAGTCCCCATACACAACCTTATATTAGTTGCCTTGTACGACATGTTGATGTTACCAGTCCCCATACACAACCTTATATTAGTTGCCTTGTATGACATGTTGATGTTACCAGTCCCCATACACAACCTTATATTAGTTGTCTTGTACGACATGTTGATGTTACCAGTCCCCATACACAACCTTATATTAGTTGCCTTGTACGACATGTTGATGTTACCAGTCCCCATACACAACCTTATATTAGTTGTCTTGTACGACATGTTGATGTTACCAGTCCCCATACACTTGATGTTACCAGTCCCCATACACAACCTTATATTAGTTGTCTTGTACGACATGTTGATGTTACCAGTCCCCATACACAACCTTATATTAGTTGCCTTGTATGACATGTTGATGTTACCAGTCCCCATACACAACCTTATATTAGTTGTCTTGTACGACATGTTGATGTTACCAGCCCCCATAGACAACCTTATATTAGATGCCTTGTACGACATGTTGATGTTACCAGTCCCCATACACAACCTTATATTAGTTGCCTTGTACGACATGTTGATGTTACCAGCCCCCATACACAACCTTATATTAGTTGCCTTGTATGACATGTTGATGTTACCAGTCCCCATACACAACCTTATATTAGTTGTCTTGTACGACATGTTGATGTTACCAGCCCCCATAGACAACCTTATATTAGATGCCTTGTACGACATGTTGATGTTACCAGCCCCCATACACAACCTTATATTAGTTGCCTTGTACGACATGTTGATGTTACCAGTGCCCATACACAACCTTATATTAGTTGCCTTGTACGACATGTTGATGTTACCAGTCCCCATACACAACCTTATATTAGTTGCCTTGTACGACATGTTGATGTTACCAGCCCCCATAGACAACCTTATATTAGTTGCCTTGTACGACATGTTGATGTTACCAGTCCCCATACACAACCTTATATTAGTTGCCTTGTATGACATGTTGATGTTACCAGTCCCCATACACAACCTTATATTAGTTGTCTTGTACGACATGTTGATGTTACCAGTCCCCATAATAATAATAATAAATTCTTTAAGCACCAAACACGGCGCATAAGGCAGAAACCAGTGCTCTCCAGGTTGTTCGTTGTGACGCCACTCCTCTTAGCTCTTGCACATTATTTAGGCCCAACGTTCATCCTTCTCTTATTATTGTTCTTCTGAGTGTTTCTTTTGGTCTTCCTTTTTTCCTCTTACCCTCAGGAACCCAAGTGAGCGCCTGTAGTGGTATTCTGTTGTTTTGCATTCGTAGGACATGACCGATATATGACCATCGTCTTTTCCTTATATAGTCGGAGACATATTTCTGCCTAGAGTCTTCTCTTATTTGTCAATTAGTCTTGAATTCTTTCCAACTGATGTTCATGAGTTTTCTAAGACATTTGTTCTCGAATGTATTCAGCTTGTTCTCCAATGATTTTGTTATTTTCCAACTCTCACAGCCGTTAGTTAACACTGAGATAACATTTGAATTAAACAGACGAAGCTTGGTATGTATATTCAATGATCGTAATTTCCAAATGTTAGATAATCTATTGAAGGAGCTAGCTGCCAAAGCAATTCTAGTATGGATTTCTCTTGTTGTGTCACCATCCTGAGTCATTTTACTGCCTAAATAATTGAAACTTTCAACTTTCTGTAGTTTTTCCCCGTTCAAGATGATATCAAAGGTCTCGTTAGAAAAGTTCATAGCTTTAGTTTTAGAGGCATTTATTTGGAGACCAATTTTAACCGCGAGATGACACAAATTATTTATTGCTTCTTGGGATTGTCTTGGTGTTGAACTTAAGAATGCTACATCATCTGCGAAATCCAGGTCCCCCAGGAATTTTCCATTTGTCCATTTTATACCTAATTGTTCATTGTGGGTATAGTTTCTCATAACCCAATCAATAGCTATTCCAAAAAGTAGTGGTGACATAATACAGCCTTGTTTCACCCCTGTTTCTACTGTAAACCATTCTGTATTCCCCATACACAACCTTATATTAGTTGCCTTGTACGACATGTTGATGTTACCAGTCCCCATACACAACCTTATATTAGTTGCCTTGTACGACATGTTGATGTTACCAGTCCCCATACACAACCTTATATTAGTTGCCTTGTACGACATGTTGATGTTACCAGTCCCCATACACAACCTTATATTAGTTGCCTTGTACGACATGTTGATGTTACCAGTCCCCATACACAACCTTATATTAGTTGTCTTGTACGACATGTTGATGTTACCAGTCCCCATACACAACCTTATATTAGTTGCCTTGTACGACATGTTGATGTTACCAGTCCCCATACACAACCTTATATTAGTTGTCTTGTATGACATGTTGATGTTACCAGTCCCCATACACAACCTTATATTAGTTGTCTTGTACGACATGTTGATGTTACCAGTCCCCATACACAACCTTATATTAGTTGTCTTGTACGACATGTTGATGTTACCAGTCCCCATACACAACCTTATATTAGTTGCCTTGTACGACATGTTGATGTTACCAGTCCCCATACACAACCTTATATTAGTTGTCTTGTACGACATGTTGATGTTACCAGTCCCCATACACAACCTTATATTAGTTGCCTTGTACGACATGTTGATGTTACCAGTCCCCATACACAACCTTATATTAGTTGTCTTGTATGACATGTTGATGTTACCAGTCCCCATACACAACCTTATATTAGTTGTCTTGTACGACATGTTGATGTTACCAGTCCCCATACACAACCTTATATTAGTTGTCTTGTACGACATGTTGATGTTACCAGTCCCCATACACAACCTTATATTAGTTGCCTTGTACGACATGTTGATGTTACCAGTCCCCATACACAACCTTATATTAGTTGCCTTGTACGACATGTTGATGTTACCAGTCCCCATACACAACCTTATATTAGTTGCCTTGTACGACATGTTGATGTTACCAGTCCCCATACACAACCTTATATTAGTTGTCTTGTACGACATGTTGATGTTACCAGTCCCCATACACAACCTTATATTAGTTGCCTTGTACGACATGTTGATGTTACCAGTCCCCATACACAACCTTATATTAGTTGTCTTGTACGACATGTTGATGTTACCAGTCCCCATACACAACCTTATATTAGTTGTCTTGTACGACATGTTGATGTTACCAGTCCCCATACACAACCTTATATTAGTTGTCTTGTACGACATGTTGATGTTACCAGTCCCCATACACAACCTTATATTAGTTGCCTTGTACGACATGTTGATGTTACCAGTCCCCATACACAACCTTATATTAGTTGTCTTGTACGACATGTTGATGTTACCAGCCCCCATACACAACCTTATATTAGTTGCCTTGTACGACATGTTGATGTTACCAGTCCCCATACACAACCTTATATTAGTTGTCTTGTACAACATGTTGATGTTACCAGTCCCCATACACAACCTTATATTAGTTGTCTTGTACGACATGTTGATGTTACCAGTCCCCATACACAACCTTATATTAGTTGTCTTGTACAACATGTTGATGTTACCAGTCCCCATACACAACCTTATATTAGTTGTCTTGTACGACATGTTGATGTTACCAGCCCCCATACACAACCTTATATTAGTTGTCTTGTACAACATGTTGATGTTACCAGTTCCCATACACAACCTTATATTAGTTGTCTTGTACGACATGTTGATGTTACCAGTCCCCATACACAACCTTATATTAGTTGTCTTGTACGACATGTTGATGTTACCAGTCCCCATACACAACCTTATATTAGTTGCCTTGTACGACATGTTGATGTTACCAGTCCCCATACACAACCTTATATTAGTTGTCTTGTACGACATGCCTGAGGGTGTTGTAGTCTTAATCTTTCTTTGTCTCTTTAGAGAGTTCCTCTCCCCCCCCCCCCCCCCCCCCCCCCCTTCCCCCCCCCCCCCCCCCTTTTCCGGGAACTGTTGATGATAGAATAATGTTTCTTTGGAGAAATATGGATCATCTTTTGCTGTTTTGGCTTGAATGTCCAACACTGTTAATTTTAATTCTGCCCTCAGGTAGCTGTTTATTTTATTAGTGCCTTCTTTGTTTTCTTTGTAAAGTTTCCTCCCACAATTTTTCTTTCTTCCCTTTTTAAAAAATTAAATAAATAATTTTGTTTTTTCTTGGAATGGGGGGGGGGGGGGGGGGGTCCATTTCAGATTTAGCAGTTTTCCTTTCTGACTTTATTGTTTTCTGTTGGCTGGCTTCTATTGACATATGTTACCCCTGGTGTCACATCCGGTTTCTGTTTATGTCCAACATTTGTCAGGTAAAACTGGTTCATTGTTGGATACAACTTTTACATCAGGCCATACTTCAATTTTATTTTGTTTTATATTCTTTGCTACAATATTGCAGTACGTTTCTTTGTGTTGATATTTCTTTATTGCTTAGTATTTTCATTTGTTAATTAGTTATTACTTTTTCCTCATTTTTTTCTGTGTCCTTTGTCATTTTCTCAGAACCTTTCCATAGATTTCATTTGTGTCTCCTGTTTGTGACTATGGCTAGTGAGAGGTAATCCCATAACGTCCCGTATTTTAAGTGTATTATTTATTTGTAAAACTGACTTCAATACCAATATATTTTTAAAAAAAAATACTTTTTAAGTATTCAGGTTGAATTGTTCATAAATAGAAAATAAATTCTCAAGAAAGCAGACATTGTGCAGATAGGTCTAGTTGTTGCTTAAACCTGAGTTTTTTTTAAAAACTTTCTCTTATTTTTCAAAGCTATACCTCCCAATATAAAAATATAAATATCACAGGGTTCAGGTTTGGCTTGTACATAATGGCCATCTGAGAAAGTTCCATCTACATAATGTTTTCTTAAGCTTGAACTTCTGAGTTGACTGTCATGGCTTCAGTCAGGTCAGCATCTTATGACAGTAATTTACAATCCATGTCTGTTTTAACTAGTACATGTGCTGACCTGACACTTGTGCAGTTCAATTCTTAATTCAGAAACAGACATTGAACAGAAAATGTTATACAGTTCCAGGGCTATTTCAGTAATGAAAAATTTTGAGCAAGTTACACACAACAATTGAGTATTTCTTGCTTATTCAAGGAAAAGTACTTTTTGAAAACGAAAAAAAATTGGTGAATAAGTGTACATAAGTGTATGACATTTAAAAAAACGTTTCTTTGCCTCCCTCCCCCCACATATACATACACACACACATGCACACTATCACTCACTCCTTCCCTCTCCTCTCACTTTGAGAATATTCATTTTTATTACTGACGTAAACATTTCTTGACTCTCTACCTGGCTAATAAAGGTGAGCTGCACCAGGCAGAATTTACCACCTTTACAGAAGCAACCCACCATTTTATTTCTTACATCTCTTGTCAGTTCAGGTCACACACAACAGCTGTAGAGTTCAATGACCGCTCAAAATAATATAATTTACACCAAAATTAAAAACAGAAAGCTAATGTTTAAAAGAAGACACATTGTTATCCGAACATGACAGGAAGCTTTGCACATCTCAGGAAGAGGAACACACATGTGTAACCAAGACCTGTACCAGCTGTGGCAGTTACAACAAATTAATCACATTTTGTTCTTCAGGTAAAGCCCACCTAAGAGAATCTGTGATCAACCATGAGGAGTCCATACGTATCCACAACTTGTGTAAACAGCTGCGCAGAATTGACACTTTCAGGGACATTCTACAGAAAACACATGAAAGGTGAGTTCCTTCAACAAAATTATATTATTTTGTTGCTTAAGAAATGTTGAACGTTTGTTTTTTTGACTTTCTAGTTACAAACATTGGTTGAATCACAGAACAGTGTACAGTCACCATGTTGTCAGCCTACTTGCGATCACCACATCGCTAACCAACTCTAACCCTGTTTCTGGCTTTAAAAAAAAATAATAAGGAGCAACACACATGAAGGGCTATACATTAAAATTTATTTTTGATAAAGTACCAACTTACTACTTTTTACTGTCTCTCCATTCTAACTTGAGGATGTGTATACCTTTTTTATGCCATATGAGATAGCTTAAATAAATTTTGTGAGCATTGACCAGACACTATCGTGGTTCCTGGCAAAATAAATTGTTTAATCACTCCAAGCAACATGGGCAACTTATCATTGACTAGTTGGCCGACACAATCGGCAACTACACATTGTTCTCTGACTCAATCCAAACATTGAGGCTGCTGCATATGATGGTTTTAAAGAACGGTTATTGCTTTTTGTGGTTTTTAATGACGTCTCATACAGCTGGGGGGTTTCATGACGTTAGTGGTTGTATTGACAATTTCAGTTTTATTTTTTTGCCTGTAAGATCTGTTTGAAATTCAACGATGTCTTTTTCTGCTTGTTTTTACTTTGTGCAGGGCACTGAACAGGTTTTCTGCGTTGGAAGAAGAGGATGATTTTTCAGAGTTACTGACTGCTTCAGAAATTACAGCACGATCTGAACATAATACAATTTCCGTCACACCTGACATTTCAAAGGTCAAGGTTGTGGACATATTTTGGAGATTGGTAAGGAGGCAGTGTTATTGTCATCATAATTTCTTGTTAATAGTTTGTTTTGTTTTTTTTGGAATTAGAATGGTACTGTTCTTGGATTAAATGTCTGCTTGTGAGGACATGTGGATAAACAATATGTCATGGTTACTAAAATGATACTATTCTTGGTGTAAATGTCTGCTTGTGATGACAGGTGCATACACAATATTATCATGGTTGAAGGGTAACAGTTTGAGTTGTATTCTTATGTTCAACATGTGTCTGTGACACAGCATGATAAAATCGGTGTACACACCAGCATTTTGAGATGTTGCTGGCCTTCATAGCATGTATACACTGCTTAGACAGCGCAGACTGAACTGGCTTGGCCATGCATGGTGCATGGAAAATGGTTGCATCCCGAAAGATATCTTCTACGGACAACTGGCAGATGGCAAAATAACAGTTCAGTGACAGCAGCTGAGGTTCAAAGATGTGTGCAAGAGATATATGTCGGCACTGGACATAAATCTAGCAACATGGGAGGATGAAGCTGCCGATCACACCAAGTGGCAATGTTATCTACGGTGCCACCTCAGATTGGGCGAAAAGATGCTCTTACGGCAAGCAGAAGGTAGGAGAAAACATTGAAAGGAACACTAGGAAATTAAGCAGCTCAGGGCTGTCACCTCAGGGACGCATTCCCATAGTCAGTTATGACTGAAGGGGCTATTATTATTACAAGAAACATCTTTCACAGACCTTTGTTCTTCTATCAGTCAGTCCCTGTCAGCTGACCATGGAGCACAAGTTTTCAACAAAAACATGCCAAAACTTCCTGTCCTGTGCCATCCGTTCATTATCTTTCCATATCTTCTTTTGTCCTTTTATGTCTCTCTTAACTTTTCTTCTCCATGTGTTTTTTTTTTTTTTTGGTCTTCTTTTATTTCTTTTAACCTGAGGGTTCCAGAACAGGGACTACCTTGTAATGCTGTCAGCTGTAGGGCTACTATATCATTCTACACAACAAGGAGGACAATAATCAATTTTCTGTCTTCAAAAGGAGAACAAGGGAGGACATTTTGATCAAAAAAAGGAGGACATAAAATAGGACATATTTATTTCAGAAGATAAATGATAGTGACATACCAAACAATAATTTAATCAAATCAACTTTATGTTTTGTTTATTGATAAAAAAATGATAAACAATTTTCTTTAACAAAGATGGATTACTTTAAAAAAAAAAACACATATTGTTGCCCAATGCATTATGTCCAGTTCTACTTAATATTTTGTTATGATTATCCCCAGTAAATATTTCTCTGAGAATGTCACATTTTACAAGTGTTTCAGGTAGATATTTTGACACTGTTTCTGGTGACTTATTTAGTGTATTCTGCAACTGAATAATTTATTTGTATAGTAGATCCCTAACTTTCCAGTCCAAATACTGGATGATTATTCCAAACATTTTACCCGAGCTGTGTTTGTTCATGTCAGTGGGAACCCCATAATAAACAACGCTGTTTTCTTCCAGTCTTTCAAAGGGTGTATCAGTCCTTTATAGTCACAGAAATAACGATAGAAGTTGTTTTGGTTCTGGCTCAAGCAAATTTGTTGGCAATTTCTGAATCAGAGAAACCATTCTGAAGTACATCTAACTAATTTGAAACAATTGTGGTGTTTCACAGTGTGAATAGTCTGAAGTACATCTAACTAATTTGAAACAATTGTGGTGTTTCACAGTGTGAATAGTCTGAAGTACATCTAATTTGAAACAATTGTGGTGTTTCACAGTGTGAATAGTCTGAAGTATATCTAACCAATTTGAAACAATTGTGGTGTTTCACAGTGTGAATAGCAAAAGGGCCTTCTGTAGCAGCAACTTTATTCAGTTCATTGCTTGTTTCTTTTGTCAATTTTGATTGTAAACTTTTAGACGCAAGTACTTTCTTGAGGCGTTTCTGGTTTCGCTTTTGTGTGTGTGTGTGGATTTTTTAAAAAAAAATCAGCAGCACCCTTTATTTTTTACTGACACAAATGTACTACTACTGCACACAAGACATTCTGCTTCTGAATCATCTAGCCAGCCACAGTGTGACGAGAGGTTAATTAATGTATATGTAGATGGATAAAAAAGGTGAATCAGATGATACCAGGGTAGTTGCCAGATAAGAGTCTGGGCTTAAAAGTAATACCCCATTCTCAGAAATGAGTAATGGTGTATAGAGGTCATAGGTATTAGTCAGGCTGTAAAGATTGCTAGTCGAGATGGTAATGAGCGGTACCAGAAATCTAGGTTGCCTCCTCTCGATGACCCACCTATGGGCTGTTAATATATCTAGGGGTAATTAATAAAATTAAAGTAACTTGAATCAAACTGAATGAGTTACTCAAGATGATGTTATACAATTGATTAATTTATTTATGTACATTAATTTCTTTTTCTTTTGTCTTTGTGAACTCAAAAATGATTATAGTAATAAAGTGATGAGGATGACGTTTCCAAACACAAGAACTATGTTACACCAAATTAAGATTTAACTAAAAGTGTCAATGTCTCTTTCCTGTTTGAATTTGATCACTTGATATTGAAAATGTTCTCAAAAAAATTAAATTACACTCTCTCCCGATCTTGTACTAGAACTAGTAGTTTATATTCAGTGTTATTAAATCTTGAAAAGTGTCACTGTGACTTTATTATAGTGTCTTTACACAAATTGGTTCAACCAATCAACTAGGTTCATCACTATGTCTATAATATGGTGTAGTGGGCCATGTAGCGCGAGGCAGTCTTGTTTTAAGCAACTTATCTTTGAAGACTATGTTGTTCTGTCTTTTGCTGCAGCAGTGGTTGGAAAACCAAAGGCTGATGGTTTCCATAACCAGACCTGAAGTGTACACTGGGTGCCGGAATACTTCTTAGAATGTCACAGTTAAAACAACAGTCATCTGCTTTGCTGGTTGGTTATATGACAGGATATGATAGGACCTGAAACATAATGCGTCCTTGATAGTATTTGGCCCTAAGATCTTCCTACACAGATAGGAGATTCAGTAAGACAGTTCAGACTAGTTGTTGGTAACCAGAATAGACAGATTAAGTCAGTGACGAGTAGATTTATCAAATAAAACTAGTACAACATTCCTAAAACTCACTTTCACAATATGTCCATGATTGACATCAATAAAACTGCAAAGGCCTAATGGTAAGTGTTAAGTGTATACTCGAATGATACATTAAATCAATTCCTTAGATTCCTTCTTAGTTCCAGTTGGTATTGTCCTGTCCAGTAATCAAAAAAGGCTTTGAAAGTCTTCTGAAAACTATCCTTCCTTTCCAAACGTTACTCTGATTTAATTTCGATCAAGGCGGTTTTCCTTCCAGGAATTGTACAATGAGATTCTACACAAAATACACCTCCAATAAGCACAAATATAATGTATATACATATTCTTCATTAAATTCTCTTACCCTCAATTTCAGAATCACAGGGCTTCTAAAAGCCATGTCTGCACACACATGTAGATGGCAAAGTCGCTTGGCGGCATTAACTGTCTGCTGTGTCTAGTTTTATTTTGGCGGCGAGTAAAATATGTTTTCACTGCTCTCCCCATATAGAGTGTCACATCCGGCATCTCGGAAACAACTAGGCCAAAGTCTGGTTTCTTTCTTGCAAATATGTAGTTTTCAGCCAATGTGTGCGGATAGGTAAATTTCAATAAATCCTTACTTCTTTATTTCCCAACAGATATTCTTCATCTCAGGCTTGTTTTACTCAGTTGAATGAGCTCTGTCGATTCAGATAACTGTCCTTTCCTATTGTTTATCGTACTTTACGCTACGGCAGCCGAGTCAAGGAAAAACTCCTTATGATTCATATGTTTCTGCTTTCCATTCCCATTATCTTCTGATCTAATAATAATAATAATAATCTTCTGATCTAGTGCACATATTACAAAGATACAGGTATCTGCATAAAGCTTAGGCTGTATGGTGATCATCCTTGGTTATCCTCGTTAGTTGTACTCCATCTGCCTTTTCACACTATCCCTGGGAACAAATCCAACTGTGAACACTTTTTCAATCTCCATTTTATTATGCCTAGATGCCTGGGGACAGCTGGGTAGCTAGCTCTCGTTTCATTGGTTGAGCTAATTGCGTTACACATGTTTCGACGGTGTTCACAATGTTTCGATTACCTAGATATCGAGTCCCAATCGCATTATGCGACAGTGTGTGTGTGTGGATTTTTTTTTTTTTAAATCAGCAGCACCCTTTATTTTTTACTGACACAAATGTACTACTACTGCACACAAGACATTCTGCTTCTGAATCTAGCCAGCCACTGGCAAAAAATGGACATTATTTTTTTATTCATCAGCTAATACACACTGAGATTTTGGCATGTAGAGTAGGGTTGTATAGTAAATATATAATGTAATTAATTAATGTTTAGTTCAGTGTTAACGTTAAAAGTATTTGAAATTTGCATCAACCGACGAGGTTTTAATTGACTAAACCTAATGGCATATTATCATTCAAAGTCCATTTTTTCGTAACGGGACAATAGACAAACAGAGCGAAAATTACAAAATCTGTTATAAGCAATTCAACAACATGAAAGCTAACGGGATTATTGATAAATTATTTGTTTGATACTGTGAAGATGACAACTTTAATTCGGTCATTGGAACTGAAATTCAAATGTGGAATTTTCTAAATGGCGTCTTGCGTATTATTTAGTGAGTCGCATAAAAGCCGGATATTTCAACATTAAAAAAAATTCAGGCCGGACACACAGTTCAGGCACGAAAAGCTGGACAAATCCGGACATATGGTAACCCTAACCAACTGGCTTTCTTAATTTTTATTAGTGGAACAAGTTTTAAAATTAGAAGATAAATGTGCTTTCAAATACATATAAAATATATCTGTGACCTTTTTCCCCAAACATAACCTCAACATTCAAAGTATCTTATTCTTGAAGTCGACGTTCTCCTACATACTGAGTTCTGGACATGAAGAAGTCTGTGTAGGCAGAAGTTTCAGCAAAATTGTTTCTCAGGGAGAAACGCATCTCTTACTTACTTAGTCGTTCCCCTTTTCATGTGTGTTAACCATTCAAGTTCTCATCCTGTCTAAGAAAGCTATAAATAAACTTTGTAATTTTCCCATTGAGCTGGCCAGCAAGATAATCATCCCTGTTTTATTGACTATGGACTAAATAACTGTAAAGTGTGGTCAACTTCACATACTACCCTAAAGCAAAAAGCAGAACACAAATACACAGCTCAAATATCCAAACACACAAGCCAAAAAAATGCAGACCACAGTCCAACCAAGACAAAATAGTGTTTCAATGGTGGGGTAGATGAAAATAGGTAATGTGTCTTTCAAAGACAAAGAAAATTGCCTACAGAATGACACAAGGCCTTCATAGGGGACAACCAAACAAAAAAAAAACAGTAGAAAGGAGGAAATGATAGCTAAGTTAAATACAAAACAGATAGTTTAAAAATGTATAACGCGTAAATGGATGTAGCTGAGCTTGCGTCCATGAATGCCAGTATGGACACAAAAAATGTACTTGTAGCTTTTCAAGAGAGTACTTATCTCATGGGGAGCCGCGGTAGCATAGTGGTTAGTGCACTGGCTTCCTAGCTCAGTGGTCTATGGTTCAATCCCCAGATGAGGTGGGATTTTTTTAGGCCGCAAACGGCTCCTGGGTCGACCCAGCCCCAACTGGGTACCAGAGCAACACTTGGAAGGTTAAGGCGGCCGACGTGATGCTGACCACAACTGGGTACCAGAGCAACTCTGGGAAGGTTAAGGCGGCCGGCGTGATGCTGACCACATCACCCCTAGTGTGCCGATGGTCAAGAAAATATGGGCCTAACACCATATTCCCAATATGCCTCAATGGGCGTGTAACGGGATCCTTTACTTTTTTTTTTTTTTACTTATCTCATGGTTTATGTATAGTTCTTGTGAACTGTAATTGTTTTCCTGTCAGGGCCCAATCAACATTTTCAATGCAACAAATGACTGGTCAGCTGCCAGGACAGTAGTGCTAGAAAGAGAGCCTCATGAAGGGTTTGGATTCAGTGTGAAGGGAGATGCACCAGTCACCATAGCTGACATAGAAGACAATTCTGTGGCGTCGGTAGGAAACTCATCTTTTTTAAATATTATGATATGCTGTTTGTTATAGAGATATAATGACAGTCTTTGATCAGTGTTTGAACTTTTATACAATGTGAAGTATATCATTGCTGTTACTATGTTTAAAAGTGTCATGGTAGATGTAATTTTACTTTTTTGTTTTTTGTTTTGTTTTGGTTTTATGGATTATCTTCATTGCACACGGACAGCTCCATCAGTGCTCCGATCTTCTCCCTTAGATTACAGAAGGAGGATCTCAGCACAGTGCATGAACTCCATAGTACCCAGTGGAATCCCAGTGTGTATATAGGAATCACACATTCTTTAAATATTTTTGGTGGGTAGGTTTCTAATTTTTTTATTTTGCCATAGCAGTGGCCTTATGGCCTACTCTTTATGATGTCCAACTGCTGTGGGATTTTTAACGTGTGCATCCAATCTCACTACCCAGGAGGTCAGGGGGAAGTATGACATCATTAGGACCACCGGTTCTGAAAAAAAATTTCCATAAATTATATTCCCTCTACTGGGAGTCAAACCCGGTACCTTTAGAATTTGAGCCGGATGACATACCTATTAGCCACTCTGACCCCCAAGATTCACTTACAGATCTGGAAAAAGCCAGGAAATAAACATACGCTATAGACCCGATATAATGGGAGCTGCAGAATGCAAACGTTGTTACTGAAATCTGAAGGCGTCTTTAAGTACAAACAACTATCATCACTCGTGAATTAGCAAGAATAAATGTAAGATATATTAATTGTGTATTTATTTTATTTTGGATACTGAAAATAAAACTTTTCCTCAAATTGTTTGCTTTGTTGCTAAAAGACAAAAATGTATGCATGAGACAATCTGCAAAATTCAGATCCAAACTCTGACCATGTAAGTGATCCCATGTAATATCTGGTCTACTGTGTAACTCTTGCTGATAATTGAAATGATGTGGAAGATAATATAACTTTGATAACTCATGGTCACTGTGTTTCACTCATTTGGAAGAGACTGGATGCATCCTACACAGTGAATAGATTCTTGACAGGAACTCAGTTTGAACTGTTGTTTAAACACTCAGTCTCTTGGTGTTCAGAAAGTTCTGTTACCGAGCAGCAAGCTGTTGAAAGGATATTTATCTTAGCATGTGCATAGAAAGCCCTGTTTAGTTCAATATGGGGGGGGGGGGGCTGTGTGTGTTAATGAAGAAGCAAAACAAAATTAGAAGTACTGCATCCTCATGCATGTCTTACAAGGCCACTAATGTGAAGATGTACATGAGTCAGGATGTACATGAGTCAGGATGTACATGAGTCAGGCAAACTCTTCACAAAAACCAATTGCCACTAAAACCATCACTATAAGAGAATGTGGCAGCTTGAGAGGATCAGCTGTAGTATTGGCTCCATGCTCTGTAACCAGCTCAACAGAGAATGATGATGATGATGTATGTAGACATAGAGACACCAAACCTGTGTGAATATTTGGACTTGTGTCAGTGTTAATGTCAAGTATTTCAGACTGTCTTAGATACAATCTGTTTGTATCACAACAGAGATGTGGTATGAAGGTGAAGGATTACATTGTGGGCATTGGATCTGTGGACACAAAGTGGGCGAAACATGATGAGGTGGTCAAGCTGGTCAGGCAGGCTAATCTCACTCTGCAGCTGGTTCTTGTCACACCTGCTCCAAAACCAGAGCTATCTTCTGAAAGAGCATTCGCCACAGTTAATCTTCCGACATCACCTGTCAAGGTAAGATCAGTTTGTCCCTGTTGTTGTGGAGGATGGTAGTGGTCTTCATGACTCAGCTATTCAATCATTCATTCATTCATTCAATCATTCATTCATTCATTATCATTTAGCACTATGTGGGGCATAGGCCTTCAATATCTTCTTGCCAAGCTGTCCTATCCTGTGCCATCCTCTCTAAGTCTGGCCTCCAAGTCCTTTCACCATGTTTTAATCTCCCTCTATTCCTCTTACCTTGAGGATTCCATGACAAGGACCACCTTGTAAGGCTATCAATGTGTGTCCTTTCTCACCCCAGCTTCTTGTCCTCATATCTTGCTCCACTGACATTTGTCTGATTCTTATATCTAAATCAAACTTCTTTCTTTCTTTCTTTCTTAATCGGAACCTCTTCTACTCCATAAACAGAGTGTAGAAGTGACCCAGAGAGCACAAGGCTCACGGGTAAAACATGCAATCAAAGTGACAAACAGGTGATTAGCCCATTGTGCTTAAATCAAACTTCAACAACATGTTTTAGCTTTACCCCACTGGACATTGCCACAACATAAGACATGTCACTAGTGTGATGCTGAGATATTGGTACAACTTGTCAATGACATCTACAACAGCTTGTATCTTCTACTTGATAATGCTTACATTCCATAGTTGTAGCTTTACAGAAAAAAACCATGAGCTATCAAATGAAAATACTACAACACATTTAGTTTTTGTTGTGGGTAGTTGCCTGGGGTCTGTGTAGAGATACAGAAAGATTAGAGGACTACTACTTCCTCAGTTATTCAAGATCCCCAAGGATCATAGGCCTTCAACAAACACATGCCAAGTCTTCCTGTCCTGTGCCATCTACTCAAGTTCTTTCCATGTTTTCCTCATCATTTTCACCTCCAGTTCTCTTCACCATGTGCTTTTTCATCTACCTCTGCCTCTCTTTCCTTGGGGATTCCAGAACAAGGACTGCCTTGTAATAATATCTACAGGTTACCTTAGTGTGTGTCGTATCCATCTCCAGCGTCTTCTTCTCAACTCTTGTTCCACTGTCACTTGTCTGGTTCTTGTCATCAGTTCCACATTTGTCATCTTGCCATTTATGAAAGTCTGTAACTTTTGTTGTTGTTGTTTTTGTTGTTCTCCATGTTTCACAGCCATACAATAAGACTGACTTGACATTTGAGTTGAAACTTCTTATTTCCATGTTGGACTTGATTTCTCTTGATCTTTATATGTTTCTCAATGAAATGAAAGATCATCTTGATTTTTCTATTCTTATTTTGATATCATTGCCTGTCCCTCCAACTGTCTATATTGCTGCCAAGATATGTTTATGATTCTACATCTTGTTGTGATGTTTCTTCAAGTTCCACCTTGTTATCATTTATTCTCATTATCTTTGTCTTTTCCCTGTGTATTGTCAGATCCGCTTGTTGTGACCTGGTCCCTCAGACATGTTGTAAAAGACAACTTTTATGTAGTTCAGAAACCACAGCTACAAATACATTAGAATTGCTCGGTTCAGGCTTCCTGCAAGATGACCAGCTGCATTGGTGGCTCCATGCTCCATAAGAAATGAAAAGGGAAATGAATTAATTAGTCTTGTAGTCAGTAAGATCTTCTTCTTCTTCCTCTTTGATCCTTAGCCACAGACCGTCAAAGCAGTCAGTGGCCATCACGCCTGGTGGCGTCTTGTAGGGCAACAACAAATTGATTCCACTTTGCTCGGTCGGTGGCCATCCTTCGTACAGTGCCCCAACTCTGGTTCATTCTTTGCATCTCAGCCTCCACAGTCCTCCGCCAAGTTGTTTTTGGTCGGCCTCTCTTTCATTTTCCTTCAGCATAGCTGTTCTTGTGAAGGCATCGGGGTCTCTTCTGAGGACATGGCCAACCCAGCTCCAGCGTCTGCCAGCTATGATGGTGTGCATGTCCTCTTGCTTGCTCCAAGTAAGCTGATCTTGGTTGGTGATGGTATTCGGCCAAAAGATTCGGTGAATTTTTCTTAGGCATGTTGTGTGAAAAGAGAACAATTTCGACATTTCCTTCTCTGTAACTCTCCAGCATTCCGCACCATAGAGAAGCACAGAAAGCACCCAGCTCTGATATAATCTTAATTTTGTGCTTGTGCTGTACTGAGAGGACTTCCAGATGTTGTTTAGACTAAAAAAGGCTGTTCTTGCTTTGTTCATTCTGTTGTTGATGTCTTTGCTTGCTCCGCGGCCTGGTGTTACTATGCATCCTAGGTATGTGAAGGTGTCTGTCTGTTCCAGTTGCTGATTCCTTACTGATATGGGCTCAGGGTTGCTCACATTGAGCGTCATGACCTCTGACTTCTTTAGAATGATATTCAAGCCCACCTGCTGGCTATACTTATTAAGTCTATCCGTTTTTCCCTGGATGTGTTGATGTGAATGTGCTAGTAGTGCAATGTCATCTGCATATTCCAGATCTTCCAATGTAGAAAATGTAGTCCATTGTAGTAGTCATTTTTGTAGTGATGACTAGTTGACTACTGGTGCTAATAACGCGAATGATATTTGGTTATGTGGCGATCAAGCAACAGGGATCTCAACAGGGCACGTCAACAAATGCCAGTGCCAAATGAAGCACACTGGAACTCTTGAATGAATTTTAGACACAGTTTATTGGACAATCACTTTTGACGTACGATAAGACGGGCAGAGTATACATCCTCTGATATGGACGATTTGCATAATAATATACATGGCAAAAATGTTAATATATTATCAATGTTCAGATCGGATAGTCTCATGATAGTCATATTAAAGAACAGACGACATGACATGGTAAGTAAAGCATCAATGTTCATGTATGATCAAGCAATTTATATCATGAGCTTGATTGACATCTAATATTATAACGGTCGACCTCTCAAGGGCAGACATACCCATTATGACCAAGGGTATATGATACATCCAAGAATGTCCCATCTTTAAATGGCCTCGTAAACAATATATTTGGCATATCCGAATATCCTATTTGAGGCATCAAAGTAAACAATACATATTTATAATCCTAAGTCCTGAATTTGACTGACCTCTCAATCATCTGCTGTAATCCATAGGACGGCTAAAATATACTTTATACGTTTGTGATATACTTCTTCGAAATGGCACGTACTTGCAAATAATCGGCTGGATCCACCAACTTTACTTCAACTTTGATCCATTTCAGTACACCCTAATGGAGGGTCAATAATTCCCCATAGAATGTGCTGACTAGATTCATCTTTGCGAAACCGCAATATAAATATTTATTTTTCATTAGCTCCAATGAACAAAACTTACTGTGAAATTCTCACTGCAATAGCTTCCATCTGGAAGGCCGTATAACATAGACATAAACAGTAGTTTACCCCCAATCTGGGGTTCGAACGAACAGACCAATGTCTGACTTCCATTCCAGCCATCTCTCTCTGAGGTCACTGCGTCATCTAGTGTTTAGCAACAAAACGCAAAATACCCACGCACAAATATGTGCGCTTCCGTGCGCGATGAATTTAATTACGAATATATTCTTACCACATTTGTTGATGCGTACCCTCTTAACAGAAGTCAGACTCATGTCTACTTTACTACTGTTAAGGACCCAAAAAGGACGCAACATCCATCTTATTCCTCTTGGACTGCCCTCTGTTGTCTGGTGCATCACCCAGTCTATGACTTAAAAATAGAGTGGTTGATAAGGGGCATCCCTGTCATACTCCTGTCTTCACTTCAAAGGTTAGGTTGCTCTGCCCAACGCTACACGTAAAGTTGGCATAGAGGCTTTTTATGATTGACACTATGCAGCTTGGAATTCCATAAGCCCTCAGTATTTTCCATAAACTGTCCCTATGTATACTGTCAAAAGCCTTTTCAAAATCAACAAAATTAATGTACAGCTGTCTTTGCCATTCTGAGCACTGCTCTATAATGTTCCTGAGGGTAAATATATGATCTACACATCTTCTGTTCTTTCTAAATCCTGCTTGTTTTTTCCTAAGTTTGTGGTCTACTGCTTTTGAAATTCTCTGTATAATTATCCTGCCTAGTATTTTGCTGGGAACTGAGAGAAGAGTGATTCCTCTCCAATTATTGCAGTCTGCAAGATCTCCCTTCTTGGGCAATTTGACAATTATTCCTTTGTTCCACTCTGTTGGTGTTGTCCCTGTTTTTCAGTAAGATCATAATACCTTAAAGGATTATCAATGCAAGAGAGGACAATAAAATACCATAAATCGATTATGAACAGTGTAGGTTTGTTGATAGCAAAGGTGTGAAGTATACCATATGAATTAATAGAGCTTTAACAAAGCCAATGAAAAGTAAAATAGATGTTCGCTTCTGCCCTTAGAGTACGCTAACACATTTAACAAAGTGAAGTACGAGGAAATAAGGAAAATGTCTGAAAGCTTAAAATTCAATTATTAACATATTTTACCAACTAACATTCTTTAAAAACCCTATTGTACATATTATATGAGGCCAACATGGGCAATCAGTCAACTTCATAATGAAATGACTGGAGACCACAGAAATCTTCTTATCACAAAAGTATTGTCAGTTTCAGGGAGGACTGAAAAGATGAATGAAGATGTCCTGAAATAGGTCAGTGGGTCAAGGAAGTTTATTGCACTCTCACAAAGAAGCAGTCCACCATTTTACGGCATGATATGAAAAAAAATTAGTTAGATTAATAACAGCCGATAGGATAGTATGGCGCTCTCTCTTCCAAATCACTACTAAATTTTGCACCTTTTCCCCTGACTTCTGGTAGTCACAAGACCCGCCGGTTCGGCTAACTTCGGCCTTTCCCGACTGGCTTTTCAACGATCACTAGACATAAAATGCACTGCGAAATAACGCTGTGACATCCAACCCCCCCCCCTTAAGAAAGAAAACGAAGTTTTCTTCCATCCGGAGGATGCTTCGCCCGACCCCCATAGGAGTCTGGACAACCATATGCCACTAACAGCATATCCTCATATGAACAGAGCATGCCATTATTATCCCCTACAACTGTCGTTACTGCATTCTCCAACCAACCAAAAAACAACAACATGAGTACGAAGTAAGTTACCCAAAGTTCAGGCAGCCGTGAAAAATGATGACAGCCCTCCCCTGGTCAACCATCACACAGTGCCCTGTATTCTAATAGCACCTCCTACATAAGCAACCATTAACGTTGATATCGAAATAGCACAAACAATGTACTTTCATACAAGATTTAAATATATACTAAATTGCCTTTATAGCACCATAAACATGAAATTCACAAGCATAACATTTAGCAGCAAACATGATCTTAACATTTGAAATCCACCTCCTCAGTCACCCTCACTAAATTATAAAGCTGCATAGAACAACTTATATTTTATCAGAACAGTACTGGTGGAGTGGGTCAGACTCTACAGTTCGGTTCTCGTTAACCGAAACACCCTTATTGAACGCGAAACCCGATACCTCTCCCTTGCTATTGCTGGACTATCAGCAGGTAGTTATCAAGCAACGACATGCGCTTCCACCTGACTGCCTTGCACGCACCCCACTTATTCGCGAAAGTAACTCGTGCAACCTTGGTGTTGTCTCGCAATGACAATACCTCAACGAACCTAACCAGCGCACCCTCATTAAATGCACGTCTGAGTGTGCGCCAACTAGCGCTCGGGGGAATATTGCGGACCGATACTATGCGGCCACTAGCTATCAGGCTCTCTGATATGCCTCAACGGTTCCTATTCTTGTCCCTCGGCACCGGGCTGTGAGTATTAATAGACGCCTGCCGCGAACCCCATCTATGATGTACTTTCTTCTCAGATGGTGATACCGCGACCACCTGATTGTCTGCCCCGGGACTTCGGTGTTGCTGAGACCCTGCTCCAGCTCCTCCCATGGCGTTATGCACTCCTCATGCATTGCCGACGATCAAATCGGCGACCGGGTTCTCGAGGACAAACGTGTTCACTCTACCTGATAGGAACGGGGTGTCCACATTAATACACGCCTGCGGGTAAGACTCGACTTTGCCCCCAAACGTGGTACACTTTACAGTTTTCCCTGTGAGGCAGGATTCATCGATGCACGACCGACGCACCCCGACTATGGTACACCCAGTGTCTCTCAATACCGAGACTGGTTTCTTCTCCACCACACCTTTGTGGAGTGCCACCTTGCCAGTCTCATGGACTGCCGACAGACATGTTACCGCATGTCCACTGTGGCTGGCTGATTATATTGATGGATATATGGAAGAAAATGAATGTATGAATAAGTACCAATACTGTCCAAGATAATCTCACTGAAATTTTGGCTCGAGGAAAATCTGCAGAAAATGTAGGTATAAGTTCCGCAGGAAGAAAATAGAGTGAGAATCACTGGCAGATCTATTTATAGGGATACTGGAAAGTAACTGTCTCTTAGCAGGTTGAGAATCCTTGGAGTAGACTAAGAGTTAGTGGTTATCCAGGCAACTTTACTGATGGAAATAAGATGTCATATATCAAATATGTATTCAATCAATTATTTATAGAATTTAAGATAATAAAAAATGCAATAGTGTTTATAAAGGTATTGACACTGTCTCTCAGGAGTTATAGAATTTGACGAGTTTGAAAACAACGATTATTTATCTTTCAGCATTAGGACATTGATGAAGTTGTGTTTATAGTGGTTTACAAAACTGTTGATAATTCATCATAGGACATTTCTTAAGTTTGATTGAAGAAGTGGTTGGTTCTTGATAGTGCCACTTACCTGGATTCGTGACAGCAATCCTGGTCACTCCCTGATTTCTCCACGTGAAAGAAAAGGGTTGGGTGTTAGGTGTAGATCTATCTCAGGGGTTGGAAGTTCTCTTTCCCTGATCCAGGTTTCGACGTCATCGATGAAGACGGAAGCTCCTAGTAAGACTACCCTAAAAGAATTTGTACTTTTGCAACAAAAAAACAATCTTTGTCAAAAGCAAGTCTTACGCCTAAGCACAGGCTGCTTTCACTCGAGTTGTTCTTTCGTGACCAAAGTTTTTGGATGCAGTGCTAGACAATTGTTAATTCTCAGACTAAATACTGAGACCAGCGAAATCCCATTTTACTAGAAACAGATTATGGGACCACCCACCCATTTTCCATCTTACAATAATTAACTCCTGGGCACTCTTGTCATCTGAACTCTATCCCAAGATATACATTACTTTACCGTGGTGTGAAATCTAATTTCAGAGTTCTCTTCTACCGCGACAATAGTCACCATTTTGTTTACTCCCCTTAAGGACTGCACGAACCCCCTGCGACCTTTTTCAGGGCAACCGATTTGCACAGATGCATGAAATGATACTATCATCCAATTTTGGGTGACGACACTGGAGTGTGTGTGCAGGGAAGATTTAATGAACACACCTGTTATATTCATACGGAGAAGAGGTCTGATCGGATGAGTGAAAGTTAATACACTGAACAGTTATGAGTGTAGGTGGTCTTGAGACCGGTTAGTGCGAAGTCGCTACGTGACAGAAGGGACCGGTAATGTAACAATAGGAATACAATGTCTACACATTTAAAGAAATAAAATGAAGGAACTGAGAAGAAGAGAGAAATAAATCGAGAGAGCGAGAGAACAAAATCTCGTCTTGTCACATCCGCAGCGTAACACTATATTCTCGTCCGAATGAAATAGAGGTCGACACCCCACACAGTCCTCGCTGTTGACTGTGTCCAACACAAACGTGGAATTTGCGTGTTCGATTGGGGTAGTACACACGTTAGCATAATGCCCCTGTCGTAGATTTTAGATAGGAGTATTAAGACTTGGGTTAGGTCCCTTCTGAATAGGTTGGAATGAGTGATAGATACCGTGAGAGCTGGTGAAAA
The DNA here is from genome assembly GCA_024509875.1 of Oreohelix idahoensis. Classification (NCBI taxonomy): domain Eukaryota; kingdom Metazoa; phylum Mollusca; class Gastropoda; order Stylommatophora; family Oreohelicidae; genus Oreohelix; species Oreohelix idahoensis. The sequence goes on from JAMPIV010012160.1 coordinate 175,813, forward strand.
AAACAATAGAATTTCCCACACGTGAGATGATAGAATGTGATATAGAAGCTGTCTTTGAGAATCGAGATAATCTTCTCTCTCTCACCTATCTTCTACGACCGCTTTTAAAGGCGTCAGACAGTCTAAACACAGATATATATATTAATATATCTCTATCTACTCACGGGCACGCACATATATGTGCCGACAGTTAAAACACACAGACGTGGGAAATCTATAACAATGAATATATATATTATTTGAACGAGCTGACCAATGCACTGATTTAGTTCAAGAGAGATTTTTATTATTATCATCAAAAAAAAATCTTCTCACAACACAAAAAAATACATCACGGAAAATCATATACAAATAGTAATAAAATTCAAGAAAATGCTACAAGGATGATAGCCCGTTAGAATCTTACTCCAGGTTTAGCCCACAGCCCCGTTAAGAGAACAGATGATGGCCCAAAGAGTTATAGATACGTAGGGTTGAGGCTAAGAGGTTTCTTTCTTTCTCGTAAATGTATGGACAGAGTTGAATAATCTGATTTAGCCTAAGAAAAAAGAGAAACTCTAGCCTTTGTAACAAATTCTGCAGATTAAAAAAAGTTAAGACAGCAAATGGGTGACAATAATACCCCGGTAAAATAACACTCAGACCTGTGTACTCTCATTCATCCAGCCATGGCCTTTCTCACACATATATACTCACAACTTTGCTCGCTGCCTCTGGGAACATAATAATTCTAGGACCTTCACACAGACCCGAAAATGCAGTCATCGACCAAGAAATCCCCAGTTCCAAAAGACGTACTGAACTTTCTGTCTCCGGGAACGATTCCTTGGGTGTTCTAATTTTTTTTGAATGTCTGATTAAGTCACATAAAATTTGCCCAGGCGCGAAAGTTAGCAGAGCACAATGTCATTAGCTTTGGATTCTAGGATTTAAGAAATGTCAGATCGGTGTCTTCTTTCAGGCAGGTACTATATTTGGTCACCACAATACTAGTCACAATCTCTGTCGGAATGTTAATCTTGTAATATTCTCGCCGCCAGGCAGCATGTACATTTAAATTTGTGAAGCAATATGAACTGGCTCAAAAGCCCAATATATATTTCTAGTCTTTAGAAACCGTTAGTGGGATTGCTATTACTGTCTATCTCTGATGGCATATGCACTGTCAGATCCAGTGTTACTTGAAACAAAAAAACCCACGTGGTTAAAGATAGGAAATGTCTATGCTTCTCACAAATATGTCTCTCAGGCTACTAAACGCTGGCAAGTTGGGTACCACCGTTTCACTATATAAAAGAAAGAACACATATCAAATAATTTACATATATGTACTCAATATAACTTACATTTTAATAGCAAGCCTACAGCTTGACTTATATTTAAAACTTCCCGTAAAATAAGTTATATTAAATAAATCAAACATCATGAATTAGAAAATACATATGTATTTCGTCAACACTCAATGATGTATCTAGCGTTATAAGTTTAGTTTTTAAAATATATTCTCTCGTCTGATTATTTAGAAGTTAAATTAAATTTCTTTATTATCACTTCACAAAATTCTTGAGAACTACTCTATAATATTTACCTCAAAACACAGCACTACAGGATATCGCACAATTAAGAATTTTTACGCTTATATTTATGGAAGTCTAGAAGTTCGACAAATTGTCGCAACAAACTAAGAAACTTCGCTTATACAGCTCTACTCTTCGCGAACCACCTGTCTACTGCGATTTATTGAGAAGAATGAAAATAAAGTTTCAAACTAGGTTAATATTTTAAACCAGACAAAGGATGAACTATTATTTCGTAGAACGAAATGCTCTCCCCTTTCCGGCCTAAACGATACGTTTAACACCTAACATGTCGTAACTGCCACCTACTGACCAAGATGTATGCGTGTCAGTTTCAAATCTCAGACAACCGTCTGCTCTGGGCGAAAGCGGGTTGGCAGTTTTAGCACCTACGTTAGTGTCAGGTGAAACTGGTAGACCAAAAGTCTGCTCATGTCCAGCGAAACGAATTTCTCACACCCCAGGCCCAGCAATCCGGTCGGGCCGCGCTCTGACCGGGGAAACTGCAGACGTATGTCTGGCGAGAACCGTATATTCACAGCTATCTGCGCGACTGACATCTGATGCAATAAGGTTACTAGTCAGTATGAGAAAGAAAAACGATGATGGGAAAGAAATATATTTTTCGCAACGAGTGATGCGAAAAAATACAGGAAAAACAAGTAAGGAAAGATAATAAAACAAAAGGATTTGGGTGAGAGAATAGGAAGAAGATGTAGGTAATTTAATGATATAAAGACCTACGTGACAGCCCCCTGCCATTACAATTGGAACATCTGCGTTCCCTTTTTGACTCATCGCGTGGACTTTTGCTGGGGCTGCAAGCCGGTGAAAACCGCAAATCGGAGTCGGATGATCGGCTATCTGCAGATCCATTCCTCCGCTTGGAAGGTTTTGTCTTATAGTAAAGGCGATCGTCTCGAGACTCCTCAAAGCGTACCTGCTTCCACGTTTGGCTCTCTCCTCCATCGCTATCACTTCTCCACTGCCGGTTGTGCCAGTTCGACTGACCATTCCGAAGAGATCGGAAGTTACCATAATTCCCTCTGCATGGTTAATAGGGACGGGAGGGCCTATCGTGTTTCTGCTCTTTGAAGCTATCTGCATCATCTGACTGATTTTGCCACGGTTGGCGCTGGACTTTGCCGACGCCTTCAACTAAGGCGTCTGACAGACCAGACCAATGGATGAATTTGCCCGGATGGGCCAGGACATAGTGGTGCCCCAATTGGGCCATAGAGACAATATCCTTAGGTTGTCATTCCTGGAAAAATGCTACTAGCTCTGACGAGCATGATGACAGCACCTTGTACCATAGCACCAGGTCTATCAAGCCATCATAGTCCCTGGTAATCCCCTCCATCTCAATCCATCTATTCAGCAGAAGTTTGGTCTTCGAAGTCCTGGTCTGCACTTGGTGTTGTGTTTCTAAACCGCGTCCGGCAGCCGTCAAACGGAATTTCCGGAGCAACCGTTCTTTCACCTTGTCCTAATCCCCCCGCTCTTCCAGCGGGAGGCTATAAAAAGTCTCCATCGCAGGCCCAACTAACAATGTGGATAACAGAGATGGCCACTCGTCTCTGTTAGCCTTCCAGGCCACGCATGCGGCCTCAAATCTCTCGAGTAAGAAGTCCAAACTATCTATTTTGTCATTAAAATTTGACAGACGCAGCTTAAAGGGACGATGGGACTCCCTCGGAGTTGAGTTCTGACCACTCGCACCCACTTCTATTCTCTTCAATTGTATTTCCTTATCGGCTTCTACCTGCAGTCTTTTTTCCTCAGCTGCAACCCTTTTCTCCTCCAGAGCTACTCTCATTCTCTCCTTTTCTAATTCTAACTCTCTATCCTCCTTCATCTTCTTTTCTTTTAACTCTAACTCTCTCTGTTTTAAATCGTTATCTTCTTTCATCTTCTTTTCTTGTAATTCTTTATCTTCTTTCATCTTCTTTTCTTGTAATTCCAACTCTCTTCTTCTGAACTCTAACTCTTCAGCGCGAGCATCTCTTTCCTGCTTCTGCTTCTCAATCTTCTTCTTCTCCAAAGCTTTCTTGATTTTCCTCTGACTGGCATTCTGCCTTGGCAAAATCCATCAGTTCTTTCCCAGTGTACCCACATTCTTTGCCTATCAGAATGAAACCCTGCAAGTCCATGATGTACACTCACAATACCCAATACTATACATAACTCTGCTCCTTCTGATATAGACTCTCACTAACCCACTAATTTACTCAATAACATGTGCACTAAACCACCTCACTTATATCAACACATACCTCTCTGCTTACCACGTATGCAGTAATGATATATGCATAGAAATGGCACTGCTCAAAGTACAACCATATGAATGTATACAGAACCTACTTCACCACTCAACTCAGTATGACCGTTCTCTGCCTCTTGGTTTATGTCTACTTACTCTCTAGGTTTGGTCCTCCAGACCACTTTCAATAGTTGTATCTCACTAGCTGATAATACCCACCGGTACTATACCACCTCACAACTGTAAGGGGCACCGATCCGAAAATTGAACAATAAGTCAGCTTTTACACAACAGTATCTTAATAGCACCCACACTGGTGCTGTACGCTGACAATATTTCAGTTCTACCTAATATGTTTACACATGGCAACAATGAACACTCCACAGATGAGAAGACACACACTAAACACCACGATAACTAACAGTCACGACAAATAAGATGACATACAAAGTTTGAGCAGAGATAGACTGATATCTACAATGCGTGACTGACAATGTATGAGAACAAGGGATACCCGTTAACAAGATAGCAAGAAGGAACGAGAGATAACACCACTTAAACACGACAATAGAATTACTGAATGTACACGACAACGTAAATACAAACCACACCAGTACACCTAACGAATACTGTGCTTGGTATGTTAAGTAGGGCAGTCGCAGGAATACCCGTCTGCCTGACTCCACCACTAAACACACGCAGCCACGCCCTAGATAGGATTAGTCTAACCCAATCTTTTCCCACAAGTAAGAAAAGAAAGAATTAAACTCTCCGCCCATCCACCCTTGAACTCACAAATATAATATTAAACACAGCGGACTAGAACAACAACTACACGTAACAATGTAGTGCTGAGAGCTATCACACAAACTAGCCAACAACTAGATCATGCCAACCAAAATAAAACTAAATAACATTTGAGCAATAATAACACTGTAACATATAAATAAATTTACTATGGATATAATAATGACCCCAAGTGAAAGGAAATTAGAGTGACAGATCCCACGTAACCAGCTAACACCATATAAAGTCACAGACTAAGTCTCTACAAAAGAAAGCGAAAAAAGAACAAAAGAAAAGAAAAGAAAAAAAAAAACAAATAAGAATCACCTCAAGGAACAGATGTAAAACGAAAAGAAAAATGCTTATTGCTATATACTAACATAACACGACCCCAACAGAAAGGTCCCACTAACCTTGAAGAAAAGACTGTACGATAAATTGTACCGGATGGATAGAGCAGAAAGGAAGACAGAATTAAAGGGAAAAAACCAAGAAATGAAAAAAAAAAAAAAAAAAATACAACAAATCACCGTACACAGATACTCAAACAATAACTTAACTGACGATCCAGTGATGCACCTCCACGTAGCTCCTCAGACACAGATGATGGTAGATGAAAACAACACAAACCAGTCTCTACAAAAAGCATCCAAACAGTATACAAAGTTCTTCACGGTGTTATCACAGCACTATCCACCGCAAGAATAATGACCGTAGACGCAATAATGTCCTGGTGACATGACTTCTTCACTAGTATACGTGCCAGATAATGACCAAGTCCTTTGGCACAGTGATGCGTAAAATATATAACCACAGTTCAACACACTCCATCACTTCAGGAACCCAGCAGCATTCACTCTTCAGAACAGTATATTCCAGAACCACGCAGATCAGCAGACTTCAGGAACTGGCATCCCATCAAACGGTACTGGTACCCCAATCGAGGCATGGGTAGGCTTCCTCTGGAAAGGCACATCGGTAAGGCATGATGACGTTGGACCTCGGCAGGAATGCAGTGCAGTCAATAACAAATACTGCAGAATGAAGACGTAATGTTCCCCAGGTATGGACGATGACACTACTGCAGGTTGGATATGTGCACATCAACGGTTGCGATGATCTAGAACAACCTCACATACTGGGTAGTATGCATTACCAAATACCAAGAGGACTTGCACACACCCTGAGATGCCACCGCCACTATTGACACTACCAATACCACACAAATACAGACGTTCTAATCTCCTCTGCTGACACCACAGTCAAGCACTGGAGCCCAAAATACTAACACCAACCACACAAGAACTTCTAATCTCCTATGCCGACACCACAGTCAGGCACAGAAGCCCATAGCCTTACAAGGACCAACTATATTGACACCTTGCACAACTAACCTCCACTGCTCCGTCTGGATCACCAACTTCCTAGCACTAACCTACAAAGTACGCCTTGTAATATATCAAATTGTGATGCTCGACGCCAGCTACAACTTTGCTCTATACATTGTAGCACCCCTCCTATCCATAACTGGAAAACCTAGCACAAAAGTGAACTTTCCAAAACGCCATAGAACACAATAAATGTCAAATATAAGCTGTATTGAAAATGCTAACCTTCCACTGTGCCCTCTCTCCAAACTAGGTCAAATACCGCGGACGGGTTAACACCTAATGAAAACAGCTCACTGATACTGTCTAACAAGAAAAAAACAAACACTGCTGTGAACACTGGAAAAGATGATGAAGTGTACACAACGCTGCTACAAACTTCTATGTGTTTGTTTAGCAAGTACTTCTCATATGTGTGCATAGAAACTTCTAGCCTCTATAATGTAAAATATTGGCCCCAAGGCCTATAGGCTCACAAAAGAACCGGATAAGAGCTTCGTAAACCTGCCTCAGCATCTTAAACTATCACCTCCACACCCGAAGGTACAAACTATACCACAGATGGCTGCTATGAATATCGCTCAACCGAGCGGCAAAAGCTATGACAATGACACACTCAAAATCATTGACATACTATCAAACTACGGCCTGTAGACAATACGATCTAGACACTTCACTGCTCTAGACTTAACAACGTAATTATCACCACGATCCAATAACATGGCAGGCACTCAGTTTACAGTATTTCAATATAGAACACACAGCGATCTCGCTGGCATAAGGGAAAGAAAACATGTCCTTTCTGGACAGAGGCTAAATTGTCACTACTAAATTTTGCGCCTTTTCCCCTGACTTCCGGTAGTCACATGACCCGCCGGTTCGGCTAACTTCAGCTTTTCCCGACTGGCTTTTCAACGATCACTGGACATAAAATGCATGGCGAAATAACGCTGTGACACCCAACATATGAGGAACAGAGAAAACGCATATGGCCATCACCAGTACCATTTGCTTTCTTTGAACTTATTCAAGTTGACATCTGAGGGTGAACGAAGAAGAAGTCAATGGGAATGATGTATCCTTGAGATGATAGCCCTCAGCTGCTTTTATTTCTTGGTGTTCCTTTCGGCGTGTTCTTTTCTCATCTGCTCGTTGTAAGAGCTTCTTTTTGTCCAATCTCAGGTGGCACTGTAGGGAGCATCACCACTTGATGTGATCAGCAGCTTCATCCTCCCTGGTTGCTGGATTTATGTCCAATGCCTTAATGCCTCTCTTGCACAGATACTTTGAACCTCAGCTGCAGTCGCCCAGCTGTTCTTTTACCATCTGCCAGTTGTCCGTAGAAAATATCTTTGGGGATGCAACCATCTTTCATGTGGTGGACATGGCCAAGCCAGCTTACTCTGCATTATCTATGCCGTGTATGTATGCTTTGATGGCCAGCACATGACAGCACCTCAACATTTGTCAGTTTGTCCTTCCACTAAATACTAAGGATGTGGCATAGACGCCATAGATGGATGGTATTGAGCCTTTTTTTCCTTGCTTAGCATAGGTTGTCCATGTCTTGCTGCCATACAGAAGCGTGCTGGTGAAGCAGGGTCATGGTTTTTATATACCACAGCTTTGGTCTTCATTGTGAGTTTGGAGTTCTCCAAACACAGGTTGTGATGTGGGCAAAGATGGTTGCAGCTTTGCCAGTGCGGCTGTGAATTTCTGTGTCCAGAGAGACTTTGTCATTGATGGTAGACCCCAGTTATGTGAAGTGATGCACCACTGCCAATTCATACAGTTAGATTACATCCAACATAGTTAATGGAAAAATAGATAGAGGACAAAAGTAAAGTAGATATTCAACATTTTTATTTAATGGCATGGGAAAATTGATATTCAACATTTTTACTTAAAGGCATGGGAAACGTCATTAGCAAGATTTATAAGTAGCAATGGGGACTGGAGTTTGTGAAATCATTACCACAGCTATTTAGCACAGCATTGGAAAATATGATGATGATATATTGGTATGAGAAAATAAATGATTCCAAGTTTTTTTAATAGATGAAAAGTTTATTACAATATCTTCTTCTTCTTCCTCATTCGTCCTGAAAAGGATGTTGGTTGCGTTGTGTCTGTTTACGCCGGAGCTGTGATATCTGCGCCTTTCGGCCGACACATCCGACTTCAGCACGGCATTTTTTTTGGGACCGGGTTTGCCTTCCCTCTTCGATCCCTACTCTCTCAGCCAGACTGCAGTGATGCAGCCTGTTTCCAGGACCACCACGTGGAGGTGGAGTAGGGTCTTGGTCAGCTCTGGTTTGCTGACCCCTGACGCAAGCAGTCAAGCTATGGGTCGCTGACTGCATTCTCTATTGCTGCATCTTTGGGTCCCTATTACAATATGATAATTGTATAAAGGTGGTCAGTACTTGAGGACTGTATGTCTGGGATGCCAAGTTCTGAGAACATTAGGGTTCAAAGTTAGTAATTCAGACATGCTTCTACACCAGTTGGCAATTATAGGTGCATGCAAGATCACTTTCGACATTTGATGGATAGAGAGGCTGAATTTGGGTAGGGAGAGAAGACTAAATTTTGATAGCAGAGAGACTAAATTTTGGTAGGTAGAGAAGACTAAATTTTGATAGCAGAGAAGACTACAATTTGGTAGGGAAAGAAGACTACATTTTTATAGCAGAGAAACCAAATTTGGGTAGGGAGAGAAGACTGAATTTTGGTAGGGAAAGAAGACTAAATTTTAGTAGCAGAGAGACTAAATTTTGATATGCAGAGAGACTAAATTGTGGTAGGCAGAGAGACTAAATTGTGGTAGGCAGAGAGGCTAAACTGTGGTAGGTAGAAAGACTACATTTTGATAACCAGGTGGGGCTAAATTTTGATAGCCAGAGAGACCAAATTTTGGTATGCAGAGGCTAAATTTTGGTATATAAGAGACTACATTTTGGTAGGTAGAGAGACTAAATTTTGGTAGGAAGAGACACTAAACTTTGGCGGAAGAGAGGCTGCATTTTGGTAAGGAGAGAGACTAAATTTTGGTAGGGAGAGAGACTAAATTTTGGTAGGTAGAGAGACTACATTTTGGTAGGTAGAGAGACTACATTTTGGTAGGGAGAGAGACTAAATTTTGGTAGGGAGAGAGACTAAATTTTGGTAGGGAGAGAGACTAAATTTTGGTAGGGAGAGAGACTAAATTTTGGTAGGGAGAGAGACTAAATTTTGGTAGGGAGAGAGACTAAATTTTGGTAGGGAGAGAGACTAAATTTTGGTAGGGAGAGAGACTACATTTTGGTAGGTAGAGAGACTACATTTTGGTAGGGAGAGAGACTAAATTTTGGTAGGTAGAGAGACTAAATTTTGGTAGGGAGAGAGACTAAATTTTGGTAGGGAGAGAGACTAAATTTTGGTAGGGAGAGAGACTACATTTTGGTAGGTAGAGAGACTAAATTTTGGTAGGAAGAGACACTAAACTTTGGCGGAAGAGAGGCTGCATTTTGGTAAGGAGAGAGACTAAATTTTGGTAAGGAGAGAGACTAAATTTTGGTAGGGAGAGAGACTAAATTTTGGTAGGGAGAGAGACTACATTTTGGTATTGAGACTAAATTTTGATAGGTATAGAGGCTAAATTTTGGTAGAGAGAGAAACTAAATTTTGGTAGGGAGAGAGACTAAACTTTGGTAGGGAGAGAGGCTAAATTTTGGTAGGTAAGAGCAAATAAATTATGGTAGGGAGAAAGACTGAATATATATGTGCTGAAAGTCTCAGCTGATACTCCTACAATTTTTTTCAAAGTCCACAAACTAATCTAAAGTCTTATTTGTGAGAGTGTGTTCAATATTATCTTGTTCTCTTCTTCATGCTTATCAATCTTAGACTTTGTCTGACACAACTTTTCAGGCTGAATCTCGGAGCCAGAATGCAGCCACAGAGCGTGAAAGAAAAAATCCAAACAGAATCAGCGCCCCGTGGGTGTTTGTGCGTAAAAGTTCTGGCAGAGATAAAAATGGAGTTCCATCAAGGCCATTGTCTATGTCCTCACCACTGATCAATGGACATCTGAAGCATGCTAGCAATGGCACCATAAAAAATAGCCATCTTGTTAATGGAGCTGATGTGGAGCTGTAGTTGTGATGTGGACAGTTGACATGACTTTGATGGAGGAGTGAGTTTCCTTGTGTTTTACGAGAAGTTAACACTCTTCTCCTGACTGAACAAAAGGTGTTTCCATGTGTAACAGAACACAAAATATTTTCGACATCAACAGAACAAAAAATATTTTCAGGATTAACAGAACACAAAATATTTTTGTGGACCACTGAACAAAAATGATCATTTCTGAACTTGAAATGTGCAAATAGTTACTGTTTTGTGAATTTATGACAGAATTCATTCATTCTTTAGCCTTCAGCTTCCCAAGTTGTGGAGACCAGTTCCCTTCCCAGCCGTCTTTGCCTTCTGTAACTCAAGAGCAGAGTCAGGTAGCCATTTATAGCTGGGTAGACTGAACCCGGTACCTTTACAGCAATAGCCAGTGTTCTTTATTCCTGTACCACCCACTCAAAATCTTTACGTGGCTTCTTTATCCCTGTCATGTCTGTCTCCAGTGACTTTCTCCATGTGCTTTGTGTAGTCTCTGTCTACATCTTACCTTCAGGATTCCACAACAAGGACTACCTTATAATGCTATCAACAGATTTTCCCAGTGTGTGTGTCCTGTCTATTGCCAGCATCCTATTGTTATCTCATGTTCCACTGGTTGTTGTTACCAATTCTATATTTGGTGAGATCTTGTTATCTCTTGTTCCACTGGTTGTTGTTACCAATTCTATATTTGGTGAGATCTTGTTATCTCATGTTCCACTGGTTGTTGTTACCAATTCTATATTTGGTGAGATCTTGTCATCTCATGTTCCACTGGTTGTTGTCACCAATTCTATATTTGGTGAGATCTTGTTATCTCATGTTCCACTGGTTGTTGTTACCAATTCTATATTTGATGAGATCTTGTTATCTCTTGTTCCACTGGTTGTTGTTACCAATTCTATATTTGATGAGATCTTGTTATCTCTTGTTCCACTGGTTGTTGTTACCAATTCTATATTTGGTGAGATCTTGTTATCTCTTGTTCCACTGGTTGTTGTTACCAATTCTATATTTGGTGAGATCTTGTCATCTCTTGTTCCACTGGTTGTTGTTACCAATTCTATATTTGGTGAGATCTTGTTATCTCTTGTTCCACTGGTTGTTGTTACCAATTCTATATTTGGTGAGATCTTGTTATCTCATGTTCCACTGGTTGTTGTTACCAATTCTATATTTGGTGAGATCTTGTTATCTCTTGTTCCACTGGTTGTTGTTACCAATTCTATATTTGATGAGATTTTGTTATCTCTTGTTCCACTGGTTGTTGTTACCAATTCTATATTTGGTGAGATCTTGTTATCTCATGTTCCACTGGTTGTTGTTACCAATTCTATATTTGATGAGATCTTGTTATCTCATGTTCCACTGGTTGTTGTTACCAATTCTATATTTGGTGAGATCTTGTCATCTCTTGTTCCACTGGTTGTTGTTACCAATTCTATATTTGGTGAGATCTTGTTATCTCTTGTTCCACTGGTTGTTGTCACCAATTCTATATTTGGTGAGATCTTGTTATCTCATGTTCCACTGGTTGTAGTTACCAATTCTATATTTGATGAGATCTTGTTATCTCTTGTTCCACTGGTTGTTGTTACCAATTCTATATTTGGTGAGATCTTGTTATCTCATGTTCCACTGGTTGTTGTTACCAATTCTATATTTGATGAGATCTTGTTATCTCTTGTTCCACTGGTTGTTGTTACCAATTCTATATTTGGTGAGATCTTGTTATCTCATGTTCCACTGGTTGTTGTTACCAATTCTATATTTGGTGAGATCTTGTTATCTCTTGTTCCACTGGTTGTTGTTACCAATTCTATATTTGGTGAGATCTTGTCATCTCATGTTCCACTGGTTGTTGTTACCAATTCTATATTTGATGAGATCTTGTTATCTCTTGTTCCACTGGTTGTTGTTACCAATTTTATATTTGATGAGATCTTGTCATCTCTTGTTCCACTGGTTGTTGTCACCAATTCTATATTTGGTGAGATCTTGTTATCTCATGTTCCACTGGTTGTTGTTACCAATTCTATATTTGGTGAGATCTTGTTATACCACAGGATCAGCTGTATTCATTTATGTGTGAACAAGCAGTATTGTTGGTGTGTGTCTGTGTGTGTTGAATTAGGTTGTCATGTATGATGAGCGAAAGTAAATAAGTCTGAGTGATGTCCACTCAGTGTCTTCACACTGTTAAGGGAGGGTGGTTATGTTGTTTCTTTCTTTCTTTCCTTTTTTTTTTTTTTTTGGTCATTTGGTACAGATCTTTTGTCCTTCTTCCTCATATGTCCACTTGTATCTCTCTCATAGAATGGGCAGTATGTCTAAGGTTCTCTCATGACCATATTGTCTCTCCCTCAAGGGAGTTGATGAAGGCCGTTGTCAGGCTGCTTGTCTTGTGGAGTAACATTCCTGAAAGATATGCTCTGCTATTTGCTTTTGTTCCCTTCATGAATTCATGATTTTACTGAGAAAATCTATTGTCTAACATTTAAGTACTTGGTAAATGATGACAGTTAGATGACAAATGATCAGACCTGAGCGTGAATATTATTTGTATTTATTTATATTGAGAAGTCTAGCGGCAGCAGATAACTCCCCACCTGTTATCATATTTCCATGCATGGGTGAAAACCTGTGCTTTCCAGTGTATCTGACTTAAAGGCACACCTATCTGTCAATCAGTTTGATTCATGGTTATCTCAATGTCAGCCTCCAGATGTTCCACTTGGTTGAGGATGTTTCCATGACAAGCTTCCTGTTGCTGAGACTTGTGTAGTAGAAGTCAGGTTTCTGCAAAGAGGAACTCTAAGTTCCTTACCTTCCAGCTTTGTTCTCATGTATGACCTGCAATAATATGACAATTGTCATGTAAGCTGCTTCACGAGTCAAGCCTTTCTGGAGTTTTTTTCCTGGGTGAATACAATGTCTTGTTAAACAGACATACAAATTATTCTTATGTTTGTAAGGACCCTGGTTAGTGACATGACCTAGCATACATCCTCCTTCACATAGTTGACTACAGGTCTATATTCTTTCATCTGACAATCAGTAGTTTCTTTCGGCTACTTTTCTATCACAATGTTGGCAATTTCTGACAATTTTTGGCAACTTAGGGCTACTTTTGAACTCATTTTGTGCAGCTTTTGGCTACGTTTCTATCACAATTTGGGTGATGACAATTTTTGGCAACTTTGGGCTACTTTTCCATCACAATTTGCGTGATTTCTGACAATTTTTGGCAACTTAGGGTTACTTGTAAACACATTTTGTGCACCTTTGGGCTACTTTTCTATCACAGTTTGGGCGATTTCTAACTATTTTTGGCAACTTAGGGCTACTTTTGAACAAATTTTTGCACCTTTGGGCTACTTTTCTAACACAACTTGGGCATCATCTGAAAACTGCAAAAACATTGGTTTAGCTGTCCCTGATGACTTGAGATAAAAGACTACAGTCTTGTAGACTTGCAGCCTGGCAGTTACTGTGTTTTTAATGACCTTTTTTTTTTGGGTCAGTTTTTGTACAGGTATTGATGATTTAGTTTGTTATAGCAGAAGTTTGTTGTCTATCAAATTGTTTAGTTTTTCTTGTTAAGTTCAGGCAGGTAGTGACAATCTTAACAAAATGTTTAGTCTCATGTTTATTGTATTATTTCATTCAATAACTTTTATACTTACTAACCTTTGTTAAAAGTTTATTACTTATTTATGGGTGTTTATGTCACAGATTATTTATTCATTGTCATCAGTGATATCGATTTGAAATAACTCTTTATATTCACAGAATTTTTAGGTGACCCCAGTATTCCCTGCATGTCAAGAAAGATTATGTATTTTAAAAGTAAGATAAAGTCATAACTACTTTCACTAAGTTTATGAGTCTTCTTTTCACAAATATTAGGAAATAGAGCTTTTGATTAAAAAAAAACAAAATAGGTCTAGCTGTGATAACAAAGATGTTGTGGTAACTCTTAGTATACGAGCGGCCTTCTAGAGAGGCCGATGATCGATCCCCGTCAATAGCGAAAATTTATAGCTGAATGCATGTTTCAAACCACTGATCAATTTAGTTATGTGCATGATGTAGGGGTTTCATTTCTTCACATTTTGATATATAACACTTATGTTATCTTTATAAATAAATTATTTATTGCAAATTCTGTAATGGTAGTCATGAAAGGCAGCTCGTATACTAAGAGTTAAGAAAGAAAAGACATATTTTTAAATTATTGTCATGAGTCACCGACAAGAATGCAAACTATTACTAGGCCACATGGTCTTATTCTTGAACATGTGCCGTGATATAACTGACAGACAGTGTGTCTAGGTTGAATGCGCCTTGCTAAAACGGGGAAAAAACTCCCCTTTTTTTATATTTTAATGTGTAGTTTTATCATTTAACTCTTTGACTCCATAAATATTTTACACCCTGTGCCGTAATTATATTTTGAAGAATTCTAAACAGTGAAGTGTACTGTCTTTTAGTCTAAATTTTATGATAATCTTTTCTGTCAACATGTACTTATTATATACCAAACTGTAGGGAAATAGATAGAGAATTGTAATATATAATGTCTTTGGTGGTATTAACACAAGTATGTTCGGTATACTTAAAACATTTTGCACGTAAAATTGAAAAACACTAAAAAGTTAACTGTAGAATATGAGCTTACCAAAGACAAATTACTGTTGTAGACATCAAAACTTTCTTTTTAGTCTTCAAACATCAAGGTAATCCATTTACAAAGTAAAAAAAACATTGCTTATGGCCACAGTTAGTACATTTAGTGTTATTCACACCAGTTTTTACTGTGGTCCAATATAAGAAAAAAATAAATTATGCAATCGTGCATTACGTAATTTTCAAACAAATAAAGAAGAATAACATCATATAAAAACTTTTTACATTTGTTTAATGTTTTAATAGTATCCCTAACTTCATCTTCTACCTAGAACTAGTGATTAGATGTTACTGTAGGTCTAGTTTTGTTGCTTTTTGATCGGCCAGAATATGACTATGCCAACTCATCAACTAAATCTAATGTGTCTAGCTTTTCTGCACCCATTTCATCTTTTGACGACAAACTGTGACTACCAAAAAATCATCATCAATGTCAACAATATTTCTAAGTAGTTTGACACAATTATTCGCTTAGGAGACTTAGAAAATGTAAATATAAAGCGTGACATACTTCTGTAGCAATAACAATGAAAAATGCAAACACACAAATTGTGATAATAACATCAAAACACGCACATGTGCTGCTTAACTACACTCAAATTAGTTGTTTAAATAGTAGCAGAAGTCATTCTATGAGTTTTAAAATATGAACTGCATTAAACGGATGATTTCTGGGGTTTATTCGTGATAAACTGAAAACAACGCTCTGACTGTTGCGCGGGCAAGGCGCATTGCATTTTGCAACACTGTGAGCGTTGGTCAGGAGTCACAGAGTTGATACTTAATATAAAAAAAACACCTACAGAAGAACAGCTTCCAACATCAAATTTGTTGCTGTAAAGCATCATATTAATAACATTCCTGTGTTAGCAAGTTGAAAACCTATTTTGCTGTGGAAATTTGGGGGTGACTTTTTTCCAGAAATAGGTTTTATTTAAATTACTGCAGTTGTATTTTTTTTTTAAAATATTTTAAAAACTAGTATAATGTGGTAAATAAAAGATTTTGTGAAGAGTTAATTATTGAACAAGCTGCTGGGATCAACTCATGGTAAATTTAGAGTCAACAGGCTTTAAGAAGTGCAGCTAATTCTAAGGTTCCTTCCCCCCCCCCCCCCCTGAACATTATATTACCATCAGAATGTATATTAATTAAACTACAATTATTGAGGTATACAGCCACATATTCATACATGGTATCATATTAAAATAAATATTTGAACCCTGCTCAGATTCTATAAATACTGCCTTTGAACCTCTTGAAGGTCACTGTATCACCACCAGTTGACAAATGTTGGTCTAAACCATACAAACTAGACTATGACCATTATTTCAACTTCAAAATTGTGGAACATAACACATGTATTAACATGAATCAAAGAAGAGAGATTATTCTTACCAGTTGACTGGCAGAATGATGACTTATTGTGAGCTGTGAAACATTTGTCTATCATCACAGGTTGTAGCATTCATATGCTTGCCTTCTTATTTAAACGTTCTGCCATCAAAGTATACACATTCCATTGACGAAACATTAATGGTGGTTATCTTCATAAAGAAAAAGCTTGTACATATCAGTGTAATACTTTCATATTTGTCTAATGAAGCATATTACTGACTTATCTTTTAACCATGCTTTCACTGTGTAAATATTACAGCTAATGTGATTTAGTTGATTTATTGAGTGAATACAGGCACTTCTTTGACCGGGTCGTGTGTTTGTTTGAAACTTGTTAAGTATAACATTATATTATTAATTAATAACTGCAGAAATTAAAAATAATTTTGTACTTTTATTTTGTCATTATGCAAAGTTTATCATGATCAGGTTGTTTTATGTGTGAAGTGACTGAAGAAACTTTGATCACACAGTCAACCCCCATCTCCCCAAACTTCAGTGTTTTAGTACGTTTTTTTCTTCTTCCAGTTTCCATTCAGTTTTTCTTGTGAGTTTAAGTATTGTAAATATAAGTTGAAAGACTGTCTGAAGATCAAGCTTCAGTTTACAAGTCCCACCATCAGATCCTGTCATTGCCTCTGGACAAGTGACTATTGTTGTGGCTGGCACTAATTTCTGTTTGATGTTGTCTTCTTTAACTCCAACCTCAAGTTCTGTTTGATGTTGTCTTCTTTAACTCCAACCTCAAGTTCTGATCGATTTTGTATCCTTTTTTATTTGTCTAAGTTCTCTTTTTCCAACCCTTTTATTAGTTTATGTTCACTTTGGCTTATACATTTGTTTGACTAGTTTCTCTTTGCCCTACCATTCTGTTTGTAATGGTTCCTTTCAGCCTCTCCAGTCTTCTCCTACTATGCGGGTATGTCTTATCCACTTTCTCATTTCAATTTCCAGATGGATTAGTTACTGTCTGACTGAAATAAGTCTGAAGTTCCTTGATGGCCGTTTGTCTTCAGATGTTGATTTCACTATTTTGTAACAGCCGTGTGATATTTTTGCATGGGTCTGGCAACCATCATGAACAACTAATTGTTGCAGAAACTACTACTACAAGAGCACCAGAATGTTTTGGTGCCAAGTCTGGTGGCTCCATGCTCCATAGGGATCACTGATAATGTGATATTTCTATAATACATGTTGTATCAGTGTATTCTTATATATGTTATATAGCTTTATTATTTAGAATTCATTTTCTGATTATTCTGTTTGGTTAAATGTAATTTAAGCAAAGTCATTGCTAGATTTGTTTCAGTGTCCCTCATATCTGTGTTCTTTCTGTATTTTAGTCAGATGACATTGTTCTGTTGATGGGTTTTGGAAACTGTCATTCTTGTATCTTTATTTTTGAACATGTCATTGTTGCTAGTGTACACTTTTGAGAAATGTCATAGAAAATGTTAATGTTTTATTTTGGATAGTTTTTTTTCTTCTTGAATTTGGAAAATAACATAGGTCTTATCCAGATTCTAGGGAGAACAAAATTGTATGTAATAGTCTAACATGAATTATTATTAACATATATGATTTATATGACATTTTTATTGTAAAATTTGATCCTGGCAGTAAATTGGCTGGACTAACATCAATCAGTCAGTCAGTAAGTTCTGACAGATTTAACAATCAGGCAAGTCATAATTCTGATTGTAGGAAATAAAATATAATGAAATGACCACGAGAAGAAATAGATGACAGTTATCTGGAAGTCTTGGTTTCAACCTGTTGTCATGTCTTGTCTGATCAGAACTTATCACTGGCCAGTCTGTTACTATAATAGTCTGAGTGTATTTCTACTGTTTTATATTTAAAGTTAAATGCACACAAAATAAATTATTTGCCTTCATCAGAACCCAAAGATATTTATATACACAATTTGTTATATAATGACAATCGTTGTGAGTACTGAAGCTTTTATGATGTATAAAATATATCAGAAATCAAAACTATGAGATGTTTTATGATAAAAACATGATATTAGCAGCACGTTGAATCATGTCCACCAGTATTTAGACTGTTTGTATTGTGTAGCTACAGAAGTGATTATTGTACTTATTTCTTTGTGCTGTGTTGTGAAAGGCATGACAGAAAGTTTGTTGTCACTATACATAGTCATGTCTTGTTTGATGTAGAAGGAAATTAATTAATAACTGCAGTCTGTTTTTATATTTTTGGAGTGAAAGTTCAGATTTCTGACATGAATGTTGTTAAACCATTGAAATTCCATGCAGTGGTGATGTAATACGATCTTTCTACATGATTTCTGGTTTCCTACTCTGATGTGGCTACATGATTATGGTAATTGTTACATGATTATACTTTACATGGCGATCTTGTCTGTTGGATTATCATCAGTGTTGTTATTTGTTAAGATGTACAAAATTTGTCATTTTTTAAATTTATTTTGTGTGTGGAGAATTTTGAGTTACTTCATTTCTTCAGGGAAGACAACTGTGCTGTAAATTTCAAAATTGAGGCAATTATTCACACACAGTTGTGCATTTTAAAAATATATATTTATAGTTAACAACAGGATGATTTTAATGTATCTTTGTGAACAAAACTTTATCATTTAATTTTGTTTTTTTATCTTGTTTCCACATTTTTTACAACAGTAACATATACTGTACCAGCAGAGGGAGATTATTTGTGCTTGTATTACAAGGTATTTGTGATTATGTCAAAATTCTAAACATTTCTACTTATTTCATAGATTGTTTGTGAATGTCCTGTAAACTAATGTGTCATCAAATAGATCTGAAAAATGTGTTCATTGATATATATATATATATTTATGACAATCATTTCACAAGTTCAGTGTCTGTTATTTTAATCTTGGAACTTACTCTTCATACTTTATATTGATAGTTCCAGCACTGAAGTCATGTTATCATAAGATGCATTTATATATTTTTTTGGTTCTATCCAGCGAATCTAAATTCTTGAATGGACATTATGGTTTGTTTTTTTTAAAAATGGAAAATCCACATTGATTGATACCTCAGATTTAAGTGCATTTTAATATGTGAAATTATGACTAGTTATGTTTAATAAAGTTGAGTAGATGGTAGGTCTTGTTTGATGTATGAGGGCTATTCCAAAATCAACCTCCGATTGGCTGGTAAAAATTTTAAAAAATTGACAATAACATCTAAATACATACAAAAGTTACATACATCACTGCTTTACTTTTCCACATAGTCACCACCCAAATTCAGGCACTTGTCGTACCGTGGCATGAGTTTTTGTAACCCCTGGTCAAGGAACGGTGCCGCCAGGGTACTTAGCCAGTTGTTGACTCCATCCATGAGCTCCTCGGAGGTGTCGAAGCGCCGGGTAGCCAGCCAGACCTTCATCTTGCCGAAGAGATGATAATCGCTTGGTGCCAAGTCTGGGCTGTAAGGGGGGTGGTTGAAAATTTCCCACTTAACTGCTCGGCCCCACACTGCTGCTCGCACAAGCAGTTTAAGTGGGAAATTTTCAACCACCCCCCTTACAGCCCGGACTTGGCACCAAGCGTTTATCAACTCTTCGTCAAGATGAAGGTCTGGCTGGCTACCCGACGCTTGGACACCTCCGAGGAGCTCATGGATGGAGTCAACAACTGGCCAAGTACCCTGGCGGCACCGTTCCTTGACCAGGGGTTACAAAAACTCGTGCCATGGTACGACAATTGCCTGAATTTGGGTGGCGACTATGTGGAAAAGTAAAGCAGTGATGTATGGAACTTTTGTATGTATTTAGATGTTTTTGTCAATTTTTTAAAATTTTTACCAGCCAATCGGAGGTTGATTTTGGAATAGCCCTCGTATGTAGTAGACTACAAGCTTACTCAACCATTTATTTCCTTTTCACTGCTTATGGCAAATGGAACCTCTACTATAGCTAACATTATTACTAGAAGCCTGTCTCAGACTTTCATAACTGGTTGCTGTAACAATTTGTTTTACAAAATGAGGTTGCTAGCCCGCACAGCCTCATATTAGTCACCTATTACAAAATGCCAATTTTTTCTTTGTCTCTTCAAGAGACCCCCAGAAACTGTCAGATAACTTCCTGTATCATCAGATGAATTACCCCACATCAGTCAACCATTTAAGTCTGTTTTGATTCCTGATACTGAGAGCAAAGTTGGGGTAAATTCTCTTGTGTTTAATTCAGCTACCCCTCTTTCAGCATCACTTGAATTAGCCTGTTCCAGGAAAGCCAATCACCTTTTCAAGAAGCACTAAGTTAGGCAGTATTTTAGTCATGGAATTCCATTGATCATTACACTATCCATGATACCTTTTCTGCTGTTTCCAAAACTGCAAGTTAATGCCTGTGATCTTGCCAGCTTTTTGATTATTTATGGGAGAGGACATTGACATGAGAAGCTGTTACATGAGCTATGATGGTTATTAATGTTTCTCCTAACTGCCTTAATATCCTCATATTGAAAGGCAGTAATATTGCATCAACCTATTTATTCAATGTTTTATCACAGTATTATAAAGTATTGTAAAAACTGCTGTTTTCTTGTGTGTCCTTGCTTCATCCTCAGCTAGATTAGTTTGAAAACTCTCATGAATATAATTCATGTGGTCAAATTTTTTACTCAGTACAGCTTAGGAAAGTAGCATTGTGCGATCAGAAAGTGAAATGATTTTAAAGTCACACCTTAAGAAAGTAACATAAATGTATAAAAAGATGTGAGGGATGATTGTACGATTATACCTTAAAGATAGTCATATGGTCACAGACTGTGAGGGATTACTTTAAGCTCACAGCTTAAAGAAATTAACATCTTACTGTCACAAACTGGGAGGGTCACGGCTTATGAAAGTTATGAGGGGCGTTCAGAAAGTAATGCACCACATCGTTTTTCTCAGCTAATAATGAAGATAGAAGCATTAAATTTTGCACACTTCAAATATGGCATGTGCCAATTGTGTGCACCAAATTGCACTGCAACCGGCCAAATAATACGGCTGCCCTAAACCGTTGAAATGGAGCGTGTTAGCAACATGCGTTATAAACAGCGAATTGTGATAGAATTTCTCGTTGCAGAGAAGGAAACTGTTGTGAATATTCACAAGCATCTATATGATGTGTATGGAAGTTTTGCAGTCGACAGGAGTACAGTCAGTCGCTGGGTTCAGAGAATCAAAGAATCAGGAAGTGGAGATATGGAGCTGCTTGATCGGCCGCACTGTGGATGTCCTGCCACAGCCACCAACGCAGAAATGTTGAAATGCGCTGAGGGCATTATTCTTACTGATAGGCGAATCACTACTCAACAATTGGCCTTACAGCTGTCAGTCAGCATTGGTAGTGCAAATGCAGTTATAAAAACTCTCGGATTTTCTAAGGTTTGCGCAAGATGGGTTCCTCGAAGTCTCACAAATGACCACCGATTGCAAAGGAAAGCAAATTCTTCTGAATTGTTGGAGCGTTTCAATGCTGATGGAGAGAACTTTTTGGCCAAGATCGTTACAGGTGACGAAACCTGGGCACATCATTTTGAACCTGAGACAAAAAGATAGTCAATGGAGTGACATCATCCGCAATCACCAAGAAGAAAGAAATTCAAGACAATTCCTTCAGCTGGAAAGGTCATGATCACTGTCTTTTGGGACATTGAAGGTGTGATTCTTGTGGACGTTATGCCAAGAGGAGAGACAATCAATTCGAAAGCTTACATTAAGACATTGAAAAAACTCAATCAACGTTTTCGCAGTTCGGCCGCACAAGAATCCAGCAGACTTGCTTCTCCTTCACGACAATGCGCGCCCTCACACAAGTCTGGCAACACGGGAAGCAATCACCAAATTGGGTTGGACTGTACTACCCCATCCACCCTCTAGTCCCGATTTGGCACCCTCTGATTTTCATCTATTTGGTCCACTTAAAGATGCACTCCGTGGGACAAGGTTTGAAGATGATGAAGGAGTGATTCATGCAGCGAAGAAATGGCTAGTTGATCAAGACAAAAATCTGGTAAGGGCTAGGAATACATGCACTTGTTTCGCGCTGGCATAAAGCCGTATGAGTTGATGGGGATTATGTTGAATAATACCGATGTTTACATGAAATATCCATGTATATTGTGTATAAATTTCATGCTTTTTGAATAAACAGCTCCTGAGAAAAACGATGTGGTGCATTACTTTCTGAACGCCCCTCGTATATCATACGGCAGAGGCGGAACAACTATTAAGCTAATGAAACTTGAGCTTCAGGGCCCCCAACTCCAATTTTCTCTATAATATGTTTCTTTTCCATCCCCCAATACGTTTTTTAAATAAAAGGGGCCCCTCCAAGAGTTCAAGCTTCAGGGCCCCCAAAATGTAGATCCGCCACTGCCATATGGTCACAAACTGAAAAGGATAACTTCACCTTTGCAAGTCCTTGCAACTCGTAGCCACAAACAGTCTGTTGTAACTCTAGTCCACACTAGATGGTATGTCTCTACTGGGCTGTCTACACTTGTGATGTCCTTTCTACCCAGGACAAAGTCACTACTTGGTACCCAATCTTCATCTTCTCAAACTACGGAATGGTCTTGTGGCTTGATTTTGTTCCACATAAGCTTTCTTGACTTAACTCTACTAGCCTCCTTTGTTTGAAGTTTCCACACCCAATCTGTCTGGTTATTTTTTTATTTTGGCGAGGTACGAGGGAAGGTCAAAAAGTAATGCCTCCTATTTTTTATGTATGTAAATACTGCATCGGTGTGCAATTTGTAAATTTAGCAAGATTCCTCAAACACTCTTCTGCACTGTATAGCATTACCAACCTGTTTCAGTAACACGTGGCACCACTGTAACAGTTTAAAAATGGCTGCCAAAGATGTTCGGTTAAAACAACGTTATGTCATAGAATTCCTCAATGCTGAAGGCGAGACCCCAATTCACATCCACGAACGTTTGAAGAATGTTTATGGAGATTCAACAGTGGATGTTAGCACTGTCCCACGCTGGGTACATCGTTGTGACGAAGCTGAAGTAGGTCAATCCTCAATGGCTGACGCAAAGCGGACTGGCCGTCCGTCTACCGCAGTGACTCCACACAACATTCATCGAGTTGATGGCATCATTCGTGGTGACCGTCGGGTAACACTGGATGAACTTTCTTCCATGTTGTCCATT
This sequence comes from Oreohelix idahoensis, assembly GCA_024509875.1. Lineage (NCBI taxonomy): Eukaryota > Metazoa > Mollusca > Gastropoda > Stylommatophora > Oreohelicidae > Oreohelix > Oreohelix idahoensis. The sequence goes on from JAMPIV010012160.1 coordinate 199,253, forward strand.
AGTAAAGGCAGTGTCCAGAACATCATTAAAGACCTGGGTTATTCAAAAGTTTGTGCACGGTGGGTACTCAGAATGCTGACAGACAGACATAAAGAAACAAGGAAAACCATAGCCATCAACCTCCTGCACCGTTACGAAACTGAAGGAGAAGAGTTTTTATCGAATATTGTGACAGGTGATGAGACTTGGGTTCATTTTTTGGAACCAGAATCCAAGAGGCAGTCAATGGAATGGCATCACACAACATCGCCGACAAAAAAGAAGTTCAAAAGTTCACCATCTGTAGGGAAAGTTATGGCCTCCGTGTTTTGGGATGAGGATGTAATTCTTCTCGACTTCTTGGAACAGGGAGACACGGTGAATGCAGACCGTTACATTGAAACTTTGAAGAAGCTTAGAGGTCGTCTTCGGCGACTTTACCCATTAAAAGATCAGAGAAATACACTACTGTTGCACGATAATGCCACGCCACACACCGCTAAACGCACCATTGATGCGAATGCAGAATTTGGCTGGACATTATTACCACATCCCCCTTACAGTCCCGATCTTGCACCTTCTGACTTCCATCTGTTCGGACCACTGAAAGAAGATCTTCACAGACATCGCTTTGAGGACACCGAGACCCTTAAACGCGCCGAACGCCAGTGGTTTAGGAAAAAGGACACAAATTTTTACCGTGCGGGGATACATGCCCTTGTGAGAAGATGGACAAAAACTGTAACAAATAACGGAGACTACATTGAGAAATAAATTTGTGAAGTTTAGACTTGGGGCTACATTTCAATGTGAATTTTATATGTTTTCTTGCCGATTGAATGAAATTAAAAATTACGAGGCATTACTTTTTTACCGTCCCTCGTACAACCTGTTTAGCCGAGACACAGGGTGCATCAGGTTATGTTAGGGCACCTGTCAAATATATAAGACCTTGTGGTCTGGTTAATTATTAGTTCTCATGGTGTTGACTGTTGTGAGTAGGTAATGGATGTCCTCATTTGGTCCCATAAATGTATAGAAATGAGATTAATCTAAACAAACAAATGTAATATTTTGACAGTCATTGATAATCATCGTGTGTCTTTGTGGGCACGGAGTTAGTTCATGAAATGTGTTTGTCAGAAATTCTTGTAATTACGGCAGATGTCAGGCTTGTTGTAAACAACGTTAACTGTCCAGGGTTGTATTCAATCAATTATTACTTTGTGTATATTAGAATATGTTCATGTTTTATATGAAACAGTATTGAACTTGTCCCATATTTGGTTCAACTATCATAATAATGTCATTTGTTACCTTACCCCATATTTTCTTACAAGATATACATGATGTTCATGTCACAACATTATTATTTACTTACATTTATTGTCTACTGTTTGTACACCATGATTATATTTCCTATATCATTGTGAGTTTTATATCATGCTTGTTGTATCAACCAGTTATTTCAACATTCATTTATAATAAAAGAGCAGCATTATCAGTTCTCTCCAGCATGAACAAGACAATCCAAAAATCAAAACTCTATTATCTCTCTCTTTGTTTTGTCCACCTCTCTTTCTCAGTTTATTTATTCACTGTGTGGGTCATCCAACCCTCATTATTTTGTTTTTCCACTACCAATAGTGTTAATAAAAGCGTGATGTTGCAAACATGGTCCATTGTTGTTATAGCCAGTCCCTACTGTACAAGTTTCTAGATAAGAAAATGAAGCTCTGAATGTGTGGTAAACCTTGTTCCTGTCTCTCACACTTACATTTGATTATGTTTAATATAGTTTGCCCCCCCCCCCAGAGAGATGGAGACTACCAGGGCATTCAAACAAGCATCTGCACAACCAGCCATGTCTTGGATGAAAGCAGCAGCAGCTTCATGTTAGAACCTGTCATGACAACAGCTCCAATCAGCTGTTTTGCAGCACCTCCAGTGACTGAAGTACCACAGAAAGACAAACAACAAGACTGGGAAATAGCATCCATGATGTTACATGCTTCATCAAAGAACCAGACTCAACACAGTCTCATTACATCAAAGAACCAGACTCAACACAGTCCCATTACATCAAAGAACCAGACTCAACACAGTCCCATTACATCAAAGTACCAGACTCAACACAGTCCCATTACATCAAAGTACCAGACTCAACACAGTCCCATTACATCAAAGTACCAGACTCAACACAGTCCCATTACATCAAAGAACCTGACTCAACACAGTCCTTCTTTCTCGTTCGTCCTGAAAAGGACGTTGGTTGCGTTGTGTCCGTTTACAGCGAAGCTGCGGTATTTGCGCCTTTCGGCCGACACATCCAACTTCCGCACGGCATTTTTTGGGACTGGGTTTGCCTTCCCTCTTCGATCCCTGCTCCTCAGCTAGACTGCAGTGATGCAGCCTGTTTCCAGGACCACCAGGTGGAGTAGGGTCTTGGTCAGCTATGGGTCGCTTACTGCATTCCTCACTTTTGATGCGTCTTGGGTCCCAACACAGTCCCATTACATCTAAGAACCAGACTCAACACAGTCCCATTACATCAAAGAACCAGACTCAACACAGCTCCATTATATCAAAGAACCAGACTCAACACAGCTCCATTATATCAAAGAACCACTCAACACAGCTCCATTATATCAAAGAACCAGACTCAACACAGCTCCATTATATCAAAGAACCAGACTCAACACAGCTCCATTATATCAAAGAACCAGACTCAACACAGCTCCAATTACATCAAAGAACCAGACTCAACATAGTCCCATTATATCAAAGTACCAGACTCAGCACAGTCCCATTACATCAAAGAACTAGGCTCAACACAGTCCCATCACATCAAAGTACCAGACTCAACACAGTCCCATCACATCAATGTACCAAACTCAACACAGTCCCATCACATCAAAGAACCAGACTCAACACAGTTCCATTACATCAAAGAACCTGACTCAACATAGTCCCATTATATCAAAGTACCAGACTCAGCACAGTCCCATTACATCAAAGAACTAAGCTCAACACAGTCCCATCACATCAAAGTACCAGACTCAACAGTCCCATCACATAAATGTACCAGACTCAACACAGTCCCATCACATCAATGTACCAAACTCAACACAGTCCCATCACATCAAAAAACCAGACTCAACACAGTTCCATTACATCAAAGAACCAGACTCAATGCAGTTCCATTACATCAAGGAACCAGACACAACACAGTTCTATTACATAAAAAAAAACAGACTCAACACAGTTCCATTACATCAAAGAACCAGACACAATACAGTCCCATCACATCAAAGTACCAGTCTTAACACAGTTCTGTCACATCAAAACCAGACTCAACACAGCCCCATTACATCAAAGAGCTAGACTTAACATGGTCCCATTACATCAAAGAACTAGGCTCAACATAGTCCCATTATATCAAAGAACCAGACTCAATACAGTCCCATTACATCAAAGTACTGGACTCAACACAATCCTATTACATCAAAGAACTAGGCTCAACACAGTCTCATCACATCAAGGTACCAGACTCAACACAGTCACATCACATCAAAGTACCAGACTCGGCACAGTCTCATCACATCAAGACTTCATCTTTGGCTAAACATGCTTAAGACAGCACTTTTTTTTTAATGTAAAAAAATCTCTAGAGAGACGAAGATGCACAACAGGGAAAATGGTGAGGGAGCATCCTGGGAAACAGTTGACCTACAGACTGACTTCTACAGAGGATCTGTGTGGACAGTCAGTGTGCCTTGAGCATGCAGAATGAATACAGATAAATACGAAAAAGTCTACAGTGCTAGTAAATTTATCTTTAGAGGCAATGCTTGCTGTGCTTGTTAGGCACCCTATGATTTCCCCAAAAAAAAAGAACAGGCAAAAACTTGTTTTAATTTCTCATCAACATACAGCAGAAATGTAGATCATAAGACAAAGTCGCACACAAAAATACATACACGGAGAACTTACAGATGGTGCAACTGCTGTGAAAGAGACCACAAAACAAACATGTTTTGTTGTTAAAGAAACCAAACAAATTTCAGTTTCCCTAAAAAACAGTACATCATCTTGTCAAAGTTCATGAAAACAAGAGAACAGTGGATGAAGTCAGCCATGTGTAAAAAAAAAACTAATATTTAATGTCAGCGTGTATTGATGCTGCTGTCTCTCTGGTATTTATTAAACAACCATAACACTTCAGCTCAGCAAGAAGCATTGACCATCAACAAATTCATCCTAACCCTTCCTGTCCTCACAAGATCTTTCCTCATCTCTTATATTTGTCTTAAGTTCTCTACATGTGTTTCTTAGTCTTTCTCTCTCTCTCTCTCTCTCTCTCTTAAATGTCATAGTTTTCTCTAGTATTTACCTCTCATCTATTATACAGACAGCCAGTGTGAGTCAGGGGCATTTTGTCATGACAAGTCATGCCTTCTATGTGGAGACCAGGTCTCAGGACAAGTAGTATTAGGTATTCCAAATTCATTTACAGGACCCAAAGTATTCAGCATTTATAGGAGTTTTGGTGTGACATGTCTCGCTCAACCTTGGCACAAAGTTCTTGTTATATTGTGCTGCATTTAAAACTGCATTGTGGTCTAATTTTTAATCACATATATACACATACATACAATTGTAAATGATTGAAAAAGTCTTGTATTCAAAGAATGTTTACATCAGTTGCTTAAAATACATTCTACCAATCTGACAAAATGATTGTAAGATTGCTCTATCTTGAACGTACGGCATATAATGGCTGAAGCAACTGCCGTGACATCTCTAATTCAATGTCTGACATATAAAACCAAAGCTGTTACTTTCATTGACTAAATTATTTCTTATATCCACAGACAGTAAAAATAACAGAATTTTGTCAACGTGGGGTTTGTGACATATACATCTTTACAAAAAATAATAACTGCACGGTGTCATGTCAAGTTACAGGATTATGACTGTGAAACAAAATATGAAAATAAATGACTTACATCCTTATGACTGTGACCGGAGATATGTGGGTGTATATGTTTTGACTATATAAGTACTGTACTCGCTCACAGACAGACAGACAGACACACCTAGAGACAACCTGATTCACTCTCCTATTCATCATCATTTTCCCTATTTATCCAAATGTCACCACAGCTGATCCTCGTGCAGGAAGCCTGGACCACAGCAATGATGTGCTCCTACAGTGTTGGATTCTGTAACAATTAGCTTGACATGATATGGTTACCAGGTCCAAGAACTAACGAGGCAGAGGAAGTTAGGGTAATATGGTTACCAGGTCCAAGAACTTACAAGGTTGAGGAAGTTAGGGTGATATGGTTTCCAGGTCCTAGAACTAACGAGGCTGAGGAAGTTAGGGTAATATGGTTACCAGGTCCAAGAACTAACAAGGCTGAGGAAGTTAGGGTAATATGGTTACCAGGTCCTAGAACTAACAAGGTTGAGGAAGTTAGGGTAATATGGTTACCAGGTCCAAGAACTAACGAGGCTGAGGAAGTTAGGGTAATATGGTTACCAGGTCCAAGAACTAACGAGGTTGAGGAAGTTAGGGTAATATGGTTACCAGGTCCAAGAACTAACGAGGTTGAGGAAGTTAGGGTAATATGGTTACCAGGTCCAAGAACTAACGAGGTTGAGGAAGTTAGGGTAATATGGTTACCAGGTCCAAGAACTAACAAGGTTGAGGAAGTTAGGGTAATATGGTTACCAGGTCCAAGAACTAATGAGGTTGAGGAAGTTAGGGTAATATGGTTACCAGGTCCAAGAACTAATGAGGTTGAGGAAGTTAGGGTAATATGGTTACCAGGTCCAAGAACTAACGAGGTTGAGGAAGTTAGGGTAATATGGTTACCAGGTCCAAGAACTAATGAGGTTGAGGAAGTTAGGGTAATATGGTTACCAGGTCCAAGAACTAACGAGGTTGAGGAAGTTAGGGTAATATGGTTACCAGGTCCAAGAACTAATGAGGTTGAGGAAGTTAGGGTAATACGGTTACCAGGCCCAAGAACTAATGAGGTTGAGGGAGTTAGGGTAATATGGTTACCAGGTCCAAGAACTAATGAGGTTGAGGAAGTTAGGGTAATATGGTTACCAGGTCCAAGAACTAACGAGGTTGAGGAAGTTAGGGTAATATGGTTACCAGGTCCAAGCACTAACGAGGTTGAGGAAGTTAGGGTAATATGGTTACCAGGTCCAAGAACTAACGAGGTTGAGGAAGTTAGGGTAATATGGTTACCAGGTCCAAGAACTAACGAGGTTGAGGAAGTTAGGGTAATATGGTTACCAGGTCCAAGAACTAACGAGGTTGAGGAAGTTAGGGTAATATGGTTACCAGGTCCAAGAACTAACGAGGTTGAGGAAGTTAGGGTAATATGGTTACCAGGTCCAAGAATTAATGAGGTTGAGGAAGTTAGGGTAATATGGTTACCAGGTCCAAGAACTAATGAGGTTGAGGAAGTTAGGGTAATATGGTTACCAGGTCCAAGAACTAATGAGGTTGAGGAAGTTAGGGTAATATGGTTACCAGGTCCAAGAACTAATGAGGTTGAGGAAGTTAGGGTAATATGGTTACCAGGTCCAAGAACTAATGAGGTTGAGGAAGTTAGGGTAATATGGTTACTAGGTCCAAGAACTAATATGGTTACCAAGTCCAAGAACTAACGAGGTTGAGGAAGTTAGGGTAATATGGTTACCAGGTCCAAGAACTAACGAGGCTGAGGAAGTTAGGGTAATATGGTTACCAGGTCCAAGAACTAACGAGGTTGAGGAAGTTAGGGTAATATGGTTACCAGGTCCAAGAACTAACGAGGTTGAGGAAGTTAGGGTAATATGGTTACCAGGTCCAAGAACTAATGAGGTTGAGGAAGTTAGGGTAATATGGTTACCAGGTCCAAGAACTAATGAGGTTGAGGAAGTTAGGGTAATATGGTTACCAGGTCCAAGAACTAATGAGGTTGAGGAAGTTAGGGTAATATGGTTACCAGGTCCAAGAACTAATGAGGTTGAGGAAGTTAGGATAATATGGTTACCAGGTCCAAGAACTAATGAGGTTGAGGAAGTTGTGGTAATATGGTTACCAGGTCCAAGAACTAACGAGGTTGAGGAAGTTAGGGTAATATGGTTACCAGGTCCAAGAACTAATGAGGTTGAGGAAGTTAGGGTAATATGGTTACCAGGTCCAAGAACTAATGAGGTTGAGGAAGTTAGGGTAATATGGTTACCAGGTCCAAGAACTAACGAGGTTGAGGAAGTTAGGGTAATATGGTTACCAGGTCCAAGAACTAACGAGGTTGAGGAAGTTAGGGTAATATGGTTACCAGGTCCAAGAACTAACGAGGTTGAGGAAGTTAGGGTAATATGGTTACCAGGTCCAAGAACTAATGAGGTTGAGGAAGTTAGGGTAATATGCTTACCGGGTCCAAGAACTAATGAGGTTGAGGAAGTTAGGGTAATATGGTTACCAGGTCCAAGAACTAATGAGGTTGAGGAAGTTGTGGTAATATGGTTACCAGGTCCAAGAACTAACGAGGTTGAGGAAGCTGTGGTAATATGGTTACCAGGTCCAAGAACTAATGAGGTTAGTCACTTCTTATGAACATGAGGGAGTAGTAGTCCTATTCTTTATCTCCTGTAAGACCCCCGGGAACTACATGGGGGGGGGGGGGGGGGCGCTACACTTTCATATTGGTCGGGTGAAAATATGAATAATATATGAGCATCATGCATGCTTCTAAATGTCATCTTTAGATATTAGTGGTGAAGAAAATATCAACATAATACAACAGCTCCTAATGTCATCTCTTAGATATAAATGGTGAAAATATAAACATATTACAACAGCTTCCAAATATCGTCTCTAACATATAAATGGTGAAAATATAAACATAATACAGCTTCTAAATGTCATCTCTAAGACATAAAAGTGAAAATATAAACATAATACAAGCTTCTCATGGCATTTTTAGGTATAAAGGATTACAAGAAGCCAAGAAATCGTGGAATAAGAGACTAAAAACAAGAAAATGAAAGTTATATCATAAGAAGTACAATAAACCATGACACTTTAAGTGAACAGTGTTAATATTATGTTTTTTTTTTTAAGATTTTTGCTCAGGAACTCGGGCACTGGGGACGTAATTCTTCAGGGATCAGGACTGGTAGGGTTAAAACAGTCAGTGTTTTATGAACAAATATACAAACCCTGCTGTTTCTTAAATAAAAGTTACTATCTGGCAGCTGATTTCCATAACATACATACCTTAAACTCTGGTAAACATAATTCCTGTCTATACAGAAAAAGGTCAGCTCCAACATCCAGACACAATGCAGATATTCATTCAAGAGGTAATGAGAAAAAAGTTTATTAGACACAAATGATGATGTATAAAACCATCTGATAAATGCAAATACAGGTCGCCTGTCTCCCTTCCACTGTTGCCACTAAACATCCTGGGAAAAGTCCAAAGTACTTTGGGTGGGGGGGTCAGCTTCCAGATAGGAAAATGTTCATCGTTGGCCAAATAATCAAAACCTTTTAACATAAAATTGTTTCATTCTTTTTGTCATCCTCTCCCTGCTACCTCACCACAATACACACACGTATATGTCTATCATCTTGTAATTCATCACAAATACACACGTATATGTCTATCATCTTGTAATTCATCACAAATACTAATCTAAAAGTCTGCAACAAAAACATATACACTGAATACAAATTAGTACTACAAAACTGCTGGCACAATATTGTGAGAGTTCTCAAGACATAAAATAATAAATACAATTTGGTATCTAAAGCAAGCTCTGATTAAATATCACATACTATGCCTTTGTTTTATTACATATTACAGTAACATACAAATGACTGACTTCATGTGGAAAATAAATCACATTAAAAAATGATGAGGTTTACAATGAGAGGGCATAAATAATATTAGCAGAGTCAGTCTGAGAGCAGCAGCAGCAACATCAACAATTTGGTTGCATCAAAGACAAACAAATTCAGTAAGGACAAGATATTCAAATTAATGTATCAATTATTACACACACAAATTTAAAAAGTGACAATGGCAAATATTATAGCAACTATTAACAACAAAAATGCAGGCAAGCAATGTCACCCTCAATCCTGACATCTCTAAGAACTGAAAAATGCATAATAAGTTGCTTTCAACATCTTTGTTTAGGGTACAGAGATGCAATCCTTACTGGCTTTAACCTTTACCGTGCCGTATTCCCATGATTGGGAATACCCTAAACCAAGGGTCGGCAACCTGTCGATCCTGATCTACCGATAGATCCCAGCAGATGATCTGGTAGATCTTTAAGTGACTACAGGGAAAAAAGACTTTAAACTAGAAAAATTTCGGACTAGACCTCTCCCACCGGCATTTAAAATCACGGTCTCCCCGGGATCAAAGGTACTTTTTTTTCCCACACTCCCAATAAAAACTCTCGACCTGGCTACTAAATATATTTGTGAATTGCATGAGATAGGAATGCGCTCTTTTCTGTGTAAGGCTTATCATCGTTCCTCCCATTTCCCCCCCAAATTTCATGCATGCACACATACACATGTAGATCTTCAGGGGGCTCAGTGTTACAAAAGTAGATCTAATAAACTCCTGGGTTGCCAACACCTGCCTTAAATGAATCTCTGCTGGATTCCTGGCATATTGGGATGGACAACACCCATGTGACAACCAGGGTCCAAACTAAAAATAATCAATCACACTAAATTTAAGAAGTGAGTGCAGATCATATGTCCTGCAGCGAATGACAGCTCTCATTAACAATGGTCATTGTGTTTACAAAACATCTGACTATTTTCAGCATAAAAGTAATAGGAACTAAGTATTTCGAGTGGGAAAGCACTACGTCTAGGCCGCTTACAGCTACTTGGATGATAGAAAATTATCGTTTTCAGACGACGAGGACCAGAACTTTGATTTAAAATATCCTGAAAGTGCCAAAGAATCCAGTGACAAAGAAAGTAGATCTGATAGTGATAACAAGCAGAATTTTGGCGGTGCTGTGACTGCTGCCAGGGTACTCTATCAGCTGGTAATGTAACTATGTGCTGGGCTGACTGGCATAGTAAGGCAGAATACAATACCGTTGCTAGATTATAAGAAAATTATTATCGATAATGTTCTGAAATGTTATGTGAATATGTGCAGTGGTTTTCATGTAATTGTTGCTTCTGTGACATATGTTTTTTTATACATTTCTGCTCAAGAATTCGGCACAAGGAATGTAACTTCAGGGATCAGGGCTGGTAGGGTTAAAACAGTCAGTGTTTTATAAACAAACATACAAACCCAGCTCTTTCTTAAATAAAAGTTACTACCTGGCAGGTGATTTCCATAACATACATACCTTAAACTCTGGTAAACATAATTCCCTTATATAATATGCAGAGTTTTGTATACAGAAATAGGTCAGCTCCGACATCCACACACAACTGGTACATGACACTCCCCACCGTTGCTTAGTTTCATTAAAGTGTCTTCAGTGTTCTTCTTCCTCATGCACCTCTCACTGCTAGACAATGTCTCCCTCCGTAGCACTGGCAATGGTCAAGGCTATGCAATCAAACTGCTTCTCTCATGGAGCTGATATATGGTGACAATTTCATGGCATATGAAAAATTTTTTGGTCGTTTTATGAGTTCAAGCTTACAATATAATCACACCAATGGATATTATTATTGTGGGAACTCCGAGGCTCAGTAAAGGATTCACTTTCCCATTATAAAAGTAAGGATTTCACAAGCTAAAATGGAGAAAATTATTTTTTTTTTGGTTCATGAAAAAAAGTAAAGCCAGATACCTACCATACCAACAGCTTCTAACATTTTTATTTTCCCAAATAAAATTAAGCTTCAAACCGTTTTTGCAGCAGAAATGTATTCTGCAAGCTGGATAGTTCTCTCCTATAACACTTAACAGCACATATTTTATCTAGTTCTAACAAAAAATGATAATTATATTCTGTTATTATCACTTCACTGATTCCATCAAGACTGTAGACATACTGAGCTTCTACAAGAGGCTTCCATAGACACTAGTTTTCTGCTTCACAGCTGTTTCCCCAAGACAGAATATCAAGATGTCTATTATCTCTTATATCATCTGACCTGTGGCACTCAACAGTTTGTGGTTCATGACAACAACTCTCCTGGCACACACAGAACATGCCCTAGCCATCACCATCTATTGTTGTTTCTACAAGTGTTGAGTTAATGCGTCCATCCATGTTTAGACCAATAGTAGCTGTCTGTTGGCCCGCAAATTTATTTTTCTCTAATCTCTGAGTTTTCTAAACTCTGTAACAATATACTGAAGACACAGCTCATAAATTTCCCAAGGTTTAGTTTTAAGGCTCCATGTGCCTGATTTCTTTAGAGGACTATCAAAGCTTGTATTGCTTCAGTTAGCCTAAAAATGACATCATCTTAATTGCCTCCACCTGTGGCTATTTCACTGCTAAGATAGGTACATTCTGTGACCTCTTCTGCTGGTAAGTTTTCTATTTTGACTGTAGCTTTTATTATTATGACTACTATTATCACTTGATACTGTGAGCCCTGCCCCTTCCTTTAAAATGTTTTCACACTTTCAACCCACAATATTTCTAGATTTAAGAACACAAGAGAAAATATATATGTTCACACAGAAATATTTATCATTTAATATTGGTTATGGTGTAAGCTGCTCTCACTGATCATAAAAGTTAATACAGGCATACCTCACTCTTTCGACAGGATAGGGACCAGAGCACTGACGAAAGTCGAAAATCGACGAAAGTCAAAGCATAGCCTTTATTTAGCTTGCAAATGCATTAGGGCCACCAAAAAACATAACTAACTAACTAACTATATAACACTTGCGAACGCTTGCAACACCTAGATAAACAGAAATAAACATAAGAATACAGAAAATGCAGTAATAAATAAAAAATACGTAAATAACATCTTACCTTAAAATCATTCTTGAGTAAGTAAACGATGAATATATACAGTATGTATAGTTGTGAATGTTGGTGATTTAGGGGGATTCTAGACTTAGAAAATCAGATGGAGAAAATTGAGGAGGCTCATCTTCAGAACTGAAGGAACTCAATCTAATTCTTTTAGGAGAAAGGGACTTTGAAGGAGATCTAACAAGGACTGGGGCTGATGTTAATGGCTCGGAATCTGAAGGGTTAGGGGGAGGGGTGACTGGAGTTAGTTGTGGCGGTTGCGTCTTGAAACAGGAGAGCAAAGATGTTTGCCTCATTGATGTCTTCTTCTGCTAATACTCGTGGCTGAATGCTCAGCAGTGAATATGTGTATAATGTGTAAATTTCGTACCGGTTAGGATTAGGGTTACACGTCTAAACTGTACAAACATGTCCATGATGGCAGGTGTGGTGTCAGGACGTTTATCATTTGAAAAATGACAATACATGTTTACACGTCTAAACTGTACAAACATGTCCATGATGGCAGTGTGTAGTGTCAGGACGTTTATCATTTGAAAAATGACAATACATGTTTACACGTCTAAACTGTACAAACATGTCCATGATGGCAGGTGTGGTGTCCGGACGTTTATCATTTAGCCATCACCATGCAACTGGAGAATAAGCTGAGATTTCCAGCACAGATACCCTAACCCTAATTTGCACAGTTATAAATTACATGTTAACCTAAGAAATAAAATGTTCTTAATACCTACTTGTTTACAATTATATCCCCATGTTAAAAGTTGAGTTTGAAGTTACAGTGCATCAGTGCTTGCTTATATTATGACAAGTGTGTTTTTTTATATTTTATTGAAAGCACACATACATTACTTTTATTCAATTTATTATGACATCTAATATAATGTATCCAAAGGTGACAAATGAATTAAAATTTCTAAAAGTGTAATCTCAAGCAGCAAAATGTAAGTATTATTTCATTTGTCACATGATGATGATGATGTCAGTGTAATACAGACATCGAGCATATGTTGTAATGATAATGATGATGATATCAGTGTAATACAATTATCAGGCGTATATTGTATTGTTGATGATGATGATTACGCTGATGATGATGATATGGTCAGTTTGTGTTTGTGTGTAAGCAAATGATAAAGTAAGAGGAGTTGTTTGTGTGAACAGTAAATTGCGTAGGCCTGTGTGTATGTTAAGTGCGAATGAAAAGTGGTCAGTCTGGTTTGTATGTGAGTTTGCCTCGTGCGGATTGTGGGTCAAAACATGGGAGAATAGTTCAAGGTGCGAGGTAGTTAGTTTTGGACTGGAAGGTTGCGTTTAGAGCGGAGAAGATGGCTAGATGTTATGGCTGAATCTTGTTCAATTCTGAAGGAAGAATTACGAATTATTACCTTGGATATTTGTATTTCATATAATGTTTGTGTTTCATGACATTTCATAGCACCCAGCATGTTTCACCCAGCATGTATCACCCAGCATGTGTCATCATTTCTGACAGCAAAAGATCAACACCAAAATTTCATTATTTGAATCTTCACACATAAGAGAGCTATACAGAAAAACTGAACAATTGCAAAACAGAATTTATTTTTAACAAAAATACAAAAAAAAAGTGTCGTGGTACCAAAAATCTGTAAAAACTAATTCTATAAAAATGATTTTCTACCAAACCAGAATAAAAAGTTAATGACAGGACTGTCCCTAAATTATCTTCTTAGCGCCTCTCAAACCAAACTTCTCACTACTTGAGAAGCTCTCTAAAGAAGCAACAAAAATCACTTCTGCAATTTAAGTTTTACAACATTTATTTAGTCTGTTCATGTTAGAGGACTTTTTAGTCTGTTCATGTTAGAGGACTTTCAAAAGCTTTAGAATATTTTTTTTTCTATCTTTTTCGCCATTTTAACACCATTATTCTTGTGGAATAAAATTATAAAATGCATATGAAAATAAACAGCAAAACTATCTTGCTAATATTACCTGACAAATGTGTGTACCATGCCCTGTGAAGCCGTTAGCCGTCTGGATAAAATAAAGTCGTCTTGCTACTGCCAATTTGAACTTGTCTATCTCTACTGTCCAAGTTCAATGTTGGTGAGACATAGATAGAAACTAGGATTTTATTGTCACTACACATCTTCATGTGAAACAAATTAGTGAAACAAGTAAACAGCACAAGTCATAAATATGGATTAGACATTAACACAGAGAAAACTATGATACTTAACAAAACAGATGATAGCCAACGTTAAAGATGAAGCATAAATGGGAAAATCCTGGAACAAGTCAAGAGTTTCTCATATCTGTGTCATGTAATAACAGAAGATGGCAGATGTCAAACAAAAATCAAGAAGATATGAGGGGCGTTCAGAAAGTTATGCACCACATCATTTTTCTCAGCTAATACTGAAGATAGAAGCATAAAATTTTGCACACTTCAAATATTGCATGTGCCAATTGTGTGCACCAAATTGCACCACAACCGGCCAATTAATACGGCTGCCCTAAACTGTTGAAATGGAGCGTGTTAGCAACTTGCGTTATAAACAGCGAATTGTGATAGAATTTCTCGTTGCAGAGAAGGAAACTATTGTGAATATTCACAAGCGTCTATGTGATGTGTATGGAAGTTTTGCAGTCAACAGGAGTGCAGTCGACAGGAGTACAGTCAGTTGCTGGGTTCATATAATCAAAGAATCAGGAAATGGAGATACGGAGCTGCTTGATCGGCCGCGCTGTGGACGTCCTGCCACAGCCACCAACGCAGAAATGTTGAAATGCGCTGAGGGCATTATTCTTACTGATAGGCGAATCACTACTCAACAATTGGCCTTACAGCTGTCAGTCAGCATTGGTAGTGTAAATGCAGTTATAAAAACTCTCGGATTTTCTAAGGTTTGCGCAAGATGGGTTCCTCGAAGTCTCACAAATGACCACCGATTGCAAAGGAAAGCAATTTCTTCTGAATTGTTGGAGCGTTTCAACGCTGATGGAGAGAACTTTTTGGCTAAGATCCTTACAGGTGACAAAACCTGGGCACATCATTTTGAACCTGAGACAAAAAGACAGTCAATGGAGTGGCATCATCCGCAATCACCAAGAAGAAAGAAATTCAAGACAATTCCTTCAGCTGGAAAAGTCATGATCACTGTCTTTTGGAACATTGAAGGTGTGATTCTTGTGGACGTTAGTCCAAGAGGAGAGACAATCAATTCGCAAGCTTACATTAAGACATTGAAAAAACTCAATCAACGTTTTCGCAGAGTTCGGCCGCACAAAAATCCAGCAGACCTGCTTCTCCTTCACGACAATGCGCGAACTCACACAAGTCTGGCAACACAGGAAGCAATCACCAAATTGGGTTGGACTGTACTACCCCATCCACCCTATAGTCCCGATTTGGCACCCTCTGATTTTCATCTATTTGGTCCACTTAAAGATGCACTCCGTGGGACAAGGTTTGAAGATGATGAAGGAGTGATTCATGCAGCGAAGAAATGGCTACATGATCAAGACAAAATCTGGTACGGGCTAGGAATACATGCACTTGTTTCGCGCTGGCATAAAGCCGTACAATTTGATGGGAATTATGTTGAATAATACCGATGTTTACATGACATATCCATGTATATTGTGTATAAATTTCATGCTTTTTGAATAAACAGCTCCTGAGAAAAACGATGTGGTGCATTACTTTCTGAACGCCCCTCGTAATAGGAATGGACAAAGCTCATTCAGCAACATGAGAAAAATATTAAAATCTAAACAATTAACTCACAAATTGTTATTGTTATTGCTGAACACAATCAACATCACAGCACTCTGGGCAAACCCATAGGTGTTCAGTTTCCCTCAGTATATGTTGAAGAGTGTGAATGCTAACTGCTCCTGTAGCTCACTGGTTGTATACATGACGGATGCATCCTCTTATATGTCCATCTCTGCTAGCCTTACGTTTGATGCCAAATTCCAACAGTCTTAACCTTGATGATTCATCTATTGCAGTGTCATTCTCTAACAGGTGATCATTAATTGTTCTCAGTTTATCTCCCTTATCCATATTCAGTGTCCCCACTGTGGGTGTCCTAGCTGCGAGTCTGTCAGCTCTCTCATTACCACATATGCCTGCATGACCAGGACAGTAGATCCACACCAGCTCTTGTAGACTCGAAGCTTCTATGAATGTTTTCCATTCATGCTGCAACCAACAACTTTGAACCTTCCGAAGAATAGACTGAGAGTCCGACACAATGACTGCCTTTGTGAATGAAGTTTCAGATATCCACCTTAAGGCTGCAATGACTGCCTCTACCTCCATTCTCATGCTGGAAGTTGTTATCTTGTAAGCCCTGCTATGCTCCGCAATGATTCTGCCCTCTACCCTAGCAGAGAAGCCCCAGCCTGATTTCTCACCATGGATCACAGACCCATCTGTAAACACAATGGCATCATTATCCCTGGCATGATCATGTATCAGTTGATTAATTTCCAGTTCTGCTTTTCTACACTCTCTGCCAAGGCTGATGATGACTTGCTAGCAGTTAATCCAGTTCTCATCTGACATACTCCACTCTTCCCCTTTGAATATATTGTCAACTGTGACCACCCTGCTTGATCGTTGTCTCTGCCTGTGCCATCCCTCTTGTTGCTTCCTTAATGCCAGCTGTTTCCATGCAGGGGGTGCCTTTTGTCTGTGGATACTCGCATATAGGCTTTTACCTGGGCCATCGCATATCTGGATCTAATCGACAGCACTCCAAGCATGTACCTCTTTGTCACAATGGGGATATCTCGCGTACAGCCCAAGACTATACGCAACCTTTCATTTTGAATGTGTTCTAGTCGTTCACATTGTGTTACTGACAACGTGAGTATTCCCAGCCCATACTCAATGACCGATATGACTAGCTGATGATAAAGAAGAAATAGTAATCTTTGCTCCAGACGCACCACAGCCATTATTTTCAGGGCTGCTAGACCTCTCCTGCATTTCTGTGTGATTTGCTCAACATGATACTTATACGAGAGCCCGCGATCGAATGTAACTCCAAGGTATTTCAGCTTTTCTTGCCTTTCAATCCTCTGTCCATTGAGAGTGATATCTGGGAGGTCTGCTTTCACAATGGAGTTGTTCAAGGAGCACCACATCATGCAGGCCTTGTTGGAATTGACTTTGGAGCCTGTTTCCTCGCACCATTTTGACACCTCCTGTAGTGTTCCATGTATGCTATTAACCATTTCTTGTCGGTCAGACAGTTTGACATACTAATTTATAGAACTGGCTCTGACCAACTCACAAATTACAACTGAGAACCATCAAATATATATTTCTTTTCATTAATTTATGTTGTAGAAACATGGATAATGAACAAGCAAATGAAAGAAATAATGGAGGCTCTCGAGATGAGGACATGTAGAAGAATGTGCGTGTCTCATAGAAAGAGAGGAAAACAAATAAAGATGTCATAGAAAACATAGGACTAAAAAGACAATTAATGAAAGAGATCAAAATTAAATGAGACAACTCAAATATTTTGGCCATATAAAAAGACATAACAGTTTACTGAAGATCATGATGGAAGGAGGAGTTGAAGGCAAACATGCAAGAGGAAGACAGTGCTGTAAGCAGGAAGATAACGTCAAGAGATGGACAGGCAGCTGATGATGATGATCTCCATGAGATACTTCTGCCAGGAATGTATGAAACATGTGGATATCATTCAATGAATCCAGCCTGTGGGAATGAAGGGGCTCATGTGAATAGTAGAGACGACAGATAAAGGTTATTCAAACATGGTTATCTTTCTTTCATCTGTCTTATCACAGCAATGTGTTCACTTTTCTAACTTATATCATCTTTTTGCAGTTATGTTTTTTTCTCTCACCTTATCATATTTTTATTCTCTCCATCTTTTATTTTATAAGAATGTTATGAAAATTTGTCACATATAATTTCTTTATCATCTCCTGTGTAATAAAAAGGAGAAAATGTTAGTTATTTCTAATCTTCTGCCAGTTTCTTTACCTCTTATTTTAAAACAAGACAAATGCTGTCTTTATCACTCATCATACATATAATAAACATACATTTATGATTGAATTCTTATACAATCTTCAATCAATCAAAGCTTCTCAGTTCCCCATGCAGGATTGATCCTCAACAAAAACAATCCATGATTTCTGTCCTGTGCCATTCATTCATGCCTTCTTGTTTTTGAACTTTGACATCTGTCTCCAGTTCTCTTCTCCATGTGTTGTATGTCTCCTTCTATTACCTTGGGAATTCCAGAACAGGCACTGCCTTGTCACTCTATTAACTGGTTTTCTTTATGCTTGTCGTATCAAATATCAGAGTTTTCTGGTGTTTGTCTGGTTTACTGTTGTTAACATATTCATGTCTTAAAGTTTCTACCCAGCCCCATGCCCAACCCCAATTTGCCACTTTTTATGACATGCGTGGCAGGTTACAGTGTTATTATTCTTTGCTTCCCTTTCTGACCCCAGTAACACACTGGCACAATTCTATTACGTTGATCATATTTACAAGTTCAAATAAATAACAGGTATCAAAAATTATGTGTGCAATATATATATAAAAACATTGGCCTAAGTATTTACAGGTTTAAAAAAAATAAAAATATAAGCAGCTCCAGTACAAATCAAAACAAGAAGAATCTCTGTGGTCAAACGGAATAATAAATTTTCTCTGACCCTAAGAACGACGGAGTTGCAAATGGTGAAAACCACATGATTGAGAACGGATGTCCGAACACTCCCTTCATGCTCAGCCATCTTGATCTTCGTTCTCTTGCTTCTTTCTTCAGTTGTTCTATGCCCTGTTGAAGATATTTCAATTCAGTATCCATACTATTTTAAAACTAAACAAACAAAGAATTCGAGAGAATCAAAATATCTGTAAAATACCCAGTTTTTTTAAGGTTGAACAAATATATTTGATATTATTTATTCTGTGAACTTATTCCTGTGTTTGTATTGAGTGGTGCTGTATACTGTGTTTGTATTGAGTGGTGCTGTATACTGTGTTTGTATTGAGTGGTGCTGTATACTGTGTTTGTATTGAGTGGTGCTGTATACTGTGTTTGTGTTTGTATTGAGTGGTGCTGTATACTGTGTTTGTATTGAGTGGTGCTGTATAACTGTGTTTGTATTGAGTGGTGCTGTATAACTGTGTTTGTATTGAGTGGTGCTGTATACTGTGTTTGTATTGAGTGGTGCTGTATACTGTGTTTGTATTGAGTGGTGCTGTATACTGTGTTTGTATTGAGTGGTGCTGTATACTGTGTTTGTATTGAGTGGTGCTGTATACTGTGTTTGTATTGAGTGGTGCTGTATAACTGTGTTTGTGATTGTTTTGAGTGGTGCTGTATAACTGTGTTTGTATTGAGTGGTGCTGTATACTGTGTTTGTATTGAGTGGTGCTGTATACTGTGTTTGTATTGAGTGGTGCTGTATACTGTGTTTGTATTGAGTGGTGCTGTATACTGTGTTTGTATTGAGTGGTGCTGTATACTGTGTTTGTATTGAGTGGTGCTGTATACTGTGTTTGTATTGAGTGGTGCTGTATACTGTGTTTGTATTGAGTGGTGCTGTATACTGTGTTTGTATTGAGTGGTGCTGTATACTGTGTTTGTGTATTGAGTGGTGCTGTATACTGTGTTTGTATTGAGTGGTGCTGTATACTGTGTTTGTATTGAGTGGTGCTGTATACTGTGTTTGTATTGAGTGGTGCTGTATACTGTGTTTGTGTTTGTATTGAGTGGTGCTGTATACTGTGTTTGTATTGAGTGGTGCTGTATACTGTGTTTGTATTGAGTGGTGCTGTATACTGTGTTTGTATTGAGTGGTGCTGTATAACTGTGTTTGTGATTGTATTGAGTGGTGCTGTATTGAGTGGTGCTGTATAACTGTGTTTGTATTGAGTGGTGCTGTATAACTGTGTTTGTATTGAGTGGTGCTGTATAACTGTGTTTGTATTGAGTGGTGCTGTATAACTGTGTTTGTATTGAGTGGTGCTGTATACTGTGTTTGTGATTGTATTGAGTGGTGCTGTATACTGTGTTTGTGATTGTATTGAGTGGTGCTGTATACTGTGTTTGTATTGAGTGGTGCTGTATACTGTGTTTGTATTGAGTGGTGCTGTATACTGTGTTTGTATTGAGTGGTGCTGTATACTGTGTTTGTGATTGTATTGAGTGGTGCTGTATACTGTGTTTGTATTGAGTGGTGCTGTATACTGTGTTTGTATTGAGTGGTGCTGTATAACTGTGTTTGTATTGAGTGGTGCTGTATAACTGTGTTTGTATTGAGTGGTGCTGTATACTGTGTTTGTATTGAGTGGTGCTCTTTTATACAACAATCTTGCAAATGGATGCCATTAAATCATTCAATTTTTGAAACCTCTATGCAGCTTCATTCCATTTAGTTTACCTGCCTTGATGCAATTGTAATGGTTTTTACATC
Organism: Oreohelix idahoensis; assembly: GCA_024509875.1. Classification (NCBI taxonomy): domain Eukaryota; kingdom Metazoa; phylum Mollusca; class Gastropoda; order Stylommatophora; family Oreohelicidae; genus Oreohelix; species Oreohelix idahoensis. The sequence goes on from JAMPIV010012160.1 coordinate 219,725, forward strand.
CTCCAATACAAGTATGTCTTGGGATAAATGCCGCTGTGTTCTTTGTTCAATCCTTTAGACCAGCAAGCAGATACTATGACCCAATCCCTGACTATTAGTTTGGGTGTAACCAATCACATTGCCATCATAACACCGATTTTCAAAAAGGGTGACAATCGACAATGTGGAACCAAAGAGGCATATCCCTTCTCAGTGTCCCTGGTAAAATCTACTCTAGAATCCTAGAGCAGAGACTCCGACGCCTAGCTGAGCCACAACTGGATGAGGTCCAGTGCGGATTCCGAGCAAACTGAAGTACTCAAGACCTAATCTTCACACTCAGACAGCTGAGTGAAAAGGCCCTTGAGTATAAGAGTGAGATCCATCTTTGTTTCATAGATCTGGAAAAGGCGTTTGACAGGGTCCCCTGGAGCAAACTTTGGGACTGTTTGGCAAGGAAGAATATTCCAGCACCTCTGATTCATGCTATACAGAGCTTCTACAAGTCTTGCAGAAATTATGTGAGGACAGCAAACCATAAGTCAGAAGAGTTCAGGACCACCACTGGTGTAAGACAAGGTGATATCCTATCACCTTACCTCTTCATACTCCTTATGGACGATGTCATCAAGGCATGTAAGGAGAGAACAAGAAAGTATTCAGTGGGGTACTGGAAGATGAGACAGGTCTATATTTCGGAGCTGGCATTTGCTGATGATGTTGCCCTGATTGCTAAATCAGAGGCACATCTCCAATCCAACCTGCAAGTCTGGAAGGAAGAGCTGGAGAAGAGAGGGATGGTCATAAGCAGCTCTAAAACAAAATCCATGGTGATATCACGAAAAGAAAGAAGACATCAGCTGGGAGAACAGGTTCTGGAGCAGGTCAACCACTTTAAATATCTCTGAGCTATTATAGACCGAAAAGGAGGCATCAAAGAAGAGTTGGCCACTCAAAAAGCAGCAGCTGGGAGACTTTTTCAGGTCATAAATTGAGGATTCCTCAGCAAGAGAGAGGTTGGTAAGAAAACAAAGATGGCTGTATACCACTCCACCTATGTCCCAGTCTTGACATATGTATGCGAGTCATGGGCAATGACTACAACCCACAAAAGCCAGATCCAAACCTCAGAAATGAGGTATCTGATGAAGGTGGTTGAAGTAACACATGGAGACATGGTCAGCAACCAGACGATACATCAAGGCCTAAAATCCCATCCCCTGCAGACCCAAGTAGAACAGTCCCAACTAAGATGGTTTGGCCATGTTTGCAGAATGAGAGAAGATCGGCTACCATGACAAGCATGGGAAACTAAGAGCCAGGGATCCAGACCCCCAGGATGACCCAGAGTCCGCTGGGAGGACAACATTAGACAATCTTTGAAGGACCGAGGACTAGAATGGAACCAGGCTAGGAGGAAGACAGCCGATAGGATAGTCTGGCGTTCTCTCTTTCAAACCTCTACACCTCACGGTAGAAGGGGAACGACTAAGTAAGTAAGTAACCAATCACCATCTTTAGTTTCAGAGTGTTGAGGGCATATTCTACTTCCTACTTTCTTCCAGTTTTTAGATTAGGCTGAGGAATCTAGACGATCTTATGTCGTGTGTTTACATCACCAACAAAAAAAACTAGTACACAGTCCAGAAATTTCTATAAAAATCTAGAAACACAAACCATACAGCTGCCTTCACTAAAGCCCATGCAGTCAAGACAAAAACTTTGGAGCAATACTCACAGTTTCATCTGTACACACGGCAGACATCTGAGTAGCAAACATAATGCCTGTAAAGATGCCAAAAAGCATTCCCTCAAATATGAGAAATATCAGAAAGATGGTTGTGGCTGGAGGTGACATACCTGAGCAACCTGAAAGATACAAATACAGCATTTTTATTTGCCAGGGCTGTATTTCCACATGTTCTTTTTTCCTTCATAGATCTGTCTTCAACAACCTTCCTATGTGTTGTTCAATCTCCCTTTATTTCATTTACCTTGAGGATTCCTGAACAAGGACTGCCTTGTAATGTCATTAGCTGGTTTCCTCAATGTCTGATCTGTCTCATTCTTCTTCTTTCACCTTTCACCTCCCAAAGGAGCATAGGCCTTCAACATAAACTTATGCTGAGTCTTCCTGTCCTGTGCCATCAGCTCAAGGTCTATCCATGTGTTCTTCATCACCTTCATGTCCATCTCCAGTTCTCTTGTCCATGTGTTCTGTGGTCTTCCTCTACCTGTCTTACCCAGAGATTCCAGAAAATGGATTGTCTGGTAGGCTCTAAATAGCTGTCTCATGCCAACATAAATTTTTAACCTCTTGTCCGACACTGACATTTGTTTAGTTCCCATCCTAGTCTAGTCCCTGACCATAAAACCCATGGGATTTTTGTGGTGGACGAGTTTTCTCTTCCCAAAATTTTACACTTCCTTTAGGCATGCCCCAACAGGATCTGAAGAGAAAACTTGTCCACCTCAAAATTCCTACGGGACTTATGGTCAGGGTCTATATTATCCTTCAGTTCCACACATTTTGGTACAGAGTATTACTACTCTTTAGCCACCTGTGGAGCACGACAAATCCACGATAAAACTTCCAACCATACGTCATCTGTTCAAGGTCTTTCCATGACTTCAACAAATCCATGATAAAACTTCCAACCATACGTCATCTGTTCAAGGTCATTCCATGACTTCAACAAATCCATGATAAAACTTCCAACCATACGTCATCTGTTCAAGGTCTTTCCATGACTTCAACAAATCCATGATAAAACTTGCAACCATATGTCATCTGTTCAAGGTCTTTCCATGACTTCAACAAATCCAAGATAAAACTTCCAACCATACGTCATCTGTTCAAGGTCTTTCCATGACTTCAACAAATCCATGATAAAACTTGCAACCATACGTCATCTGTTCCATGACTTCCTTATCCCTGTCATGTCTATGCCCAGTTCCCTTCTACAAAGCTATAGGTCTCCCTCTGTTTCCTTGACCCTGGGGATTCCACATGGGCTGCCTTGTCTGACTCTAATTTTCTATTTTTCTTACCTTGAGGATTCCAGACAGAGGAGTGCACTCTAATACCCTCAACTGGTTTCCTCAATGAGTGACCTATCCAATATCTACTCAACTTATTTACCACTAGCATTTGCCAGATTCTTTCCATCAGTTCCACACTAGTGCTTTTGTGATACCATTGTAATATGTGTAAACATCCACTGATCAAAGTCTGTAACCTGAGAGGTCACAGCATGGTTCACAAGCCATTTGTGGCCTACTCTTACAATCATGTTGTACTCTTCCAACCCTTGCTGACAGATGATATCAAAAATGAGAAATTATTAATCTGTCGTTTGCTTCCAACCCTTGCTGACAGATGATATCAAATGAGAAATAATTAATCTGTCGTTTGCTTCCAACCCTTGCTGACAGATGATATCAAATGAAAAATGATTAATCTGTCGTTTGCTTCCAACCCTTGCTGACAGATGATATCAAAAATGAGAAATTATTAATCTGTCGTTTGCTTCCAACCCTTGCTGACAGATGATATCAAAAATGAGAAATTATTAATCTATCGTTTGCTTCCAACCCTTGCTGACAGATGATATCAAAAATGAGAAATTATTAATCTGTCGTTTGCTTCCAACCCTTGCTGACAGATGATATCAAAAATGAGAAATTATTAATCTGTCGTTTGCTTCCAACCCTTGCTGACAGATGATATAAAATGAGAAATGATTAATCTATCGTTTGCTTCCAACCCTTGCTGACAGATGATATCAAAAATGAGAAATTATTAATCTGTCGTTTGCTTCCAGCCCTTGCTGACAGATGATTTCAAATAAGAAATGATTAATCTGTCATTTGCTTCCAACCCTTGCTGACAGATGATATCAAATGAGAAATGATTAATCTGTCATTTGCTTCCAACCCTTGCTGACAGATGATTTCAAATAAGAAATGATTAATCTGTCATTTGCTTCCAACCCTTGCTGACAGATGATATCAAATGAGAAATGATTAATCTGTCATTTGCTTCCAACCCTTGCTGACAGATGATTTCAAATAAGAAATGATTAATCTGTCATTTGCTTCCAACCCTTGCTGACAGATGATTTCAAATAAGAAATGATTAATCTGTCATTTGCTTCCAACCCTTGCTGACAGATGATATCAAATGAGAAATAATTAATCTGTCGTTTGCTTCCAACCATTGCTGACAGATGATTTCAAATAAGAAATGATTAATCTGTCACTTGCTTCCAACCCTTGCTGACAGATGATTTCAAATAAGAAATGATTAATCTGTCATTTGCTTCCAACCCTTGCTGACAGATGATATCAAATGAGAAATGATTAATCTGTCGTTTGCTTCCAACCCTTGCTGACAGATTATATCAAATGAGAAATGATTCGTGTATTACTCATCCAGCCCTCACTGACACATGAGAAAAGTGTAGAAAGAAAAGTCTTACTCTTCCAATCTTTGCTGACACATGTGATAAAATGGGACACTGCCAGGTACAAAGCATGTATGGAGATGAGACATATGTACATCTGAAACAGAATCAATCAATCCATCTATTACACTGAAGAAACAAGTTAGCATTAAAAAACAGTTTCCATATTGTTGTTTCATTAAAAGACAGGTCATCAACCATTTATCAATTTGACACATGCATCACTTATTTGTCATTTGTTCTTGTCCATGTTTTAAATAAAAAGACAGAAAGAAAAAAATGTTATTGTAAATAATGTTAATTCTTACTTACTTAGTCATCCCTCTTTTACTATGAGGTGTAGAGGTTTGGAAGACAGAGCGCCATACTATCCCATCGGCTGTCTTCCTCCTGGCCTGGTTCCATTCTAGTCCTCGGTCCTCCAAGCGGACTCTGGGTCATCCTGGAGGTCTGGATCCCTGGCTCTTAGTTTTCCATACTTGCCGTAGTAGCTGATCTTCTCCCATTCTGCAGATATGGGAAAACCATCGTAGTTGGGACTGTTCTACTTGGGTCTGCATGGGCTGGGTTTTTGGGCCTTGGCGTATCGTCTGGTTTGCGGCCCATGTCTCTTCTTGTTACTTCAACTACCTTCCTCAGATACCTCATGTCTGAGGTTTGGATCTGGCTTTTGTGGGTTGTAGTCATTGCCCATGACTTGCATCCATAAGTCAAGACTGGGACATAGGTGGAACGGTGCACAGCCATCTTCACCTTCTTGCCAACCTCTCTTCTGCTGAGGAATCCTCGATTTATGGCCTGAAAACTTCTCCCAGCTGCTGCGCTTCGGGTAGCCAAATCTTTTTTGATGTCTCCCTTCCAGTCTATGACAGCTCTGAGGTATTTAAAGTGGTTGACCTGCTCCAGGACCTGTTCTCCCAGCTTAATCTAATGTATTCTTTCCTCTTGTGATATCACCATGATTTTTGTTTTGGAGTAAATAATGTATCATAATAAGACCTGGCTGATCTCCCTTTGCCTCAAGAAGCAGGTGCTCTAACTACTCTACCACTTACTAATGGTTGAACAAAAATGAATGTCATAAAAGCTGGTACATCAAAGTTAGGATCCCTAGCCACAAGTACACTACACCGTTAGACACCCATACTTGTCAGCAGTAGCACAGATAAACCAATAATCACAAAGAAATATGTAAACAGGAATACCTACCGTAAACAACACAAAATATTTCTGGTTATTTTCACCAACACAGTTGTTCACCCATGGGCAGTGATGGTCCATCTTGCGGATACAGCGTTGACACACACTTAAAGAAATGTGAAAGAAACACAGAAATGACATTTTAAAGTACAAAAAACTAATACAAAATTTCAACTTTGATATACAGTTAATAAAGGCACGTTTTACAAGACTACTGGACAAGGCTGCTTGTTTAACTCTTAAAGGACGTGGTAGTTTTCCCATGTTCGATGCAAGGAATTTTCCATCACTCTGAGTTTTCATGTAATGATAAAGTTTAAGGGTCAGGTCTTTCCAAGTTTTTTTCAAAGTATTAATGTTATAAATAGCTGCAAAGGAAATTGAATGAGAATTCGTAAAATAAAAATAAAATGGGATAAAACAAAACACAAATTTTGTTCACAACATACATTTCTGTAATCTGGCTTCCCATCAAGAGAGCATAGGAAAATCTGCCCTACATGCTGGCCTCTCATCCTCCAAGAGTTAAACTTCTGCTAAATCAAAATTAGTGCACTGGCTTCCTAGCTTGATGGTACATGGTTTGATCCCCAGTTGAGGTTAGATTTTTTTAGACCGCAAACGGCTCCAGGTCAACCCAGCCTTATGAATTGGGTACCAGAGCAATTTCTGGGAAGCTAAGGTGGCCGGCATGACGCTGACCACATCAATCCCTAGTGTGCCGATGGTCAAGAAAATATGGGCCTAACACCATATTCCCAATATGCCATAATTGGCGTGTAACGGGATCCCCCCTCCACACCTTTAAATCAAAATGACTATTATGCCCCTCACTTCTCTAGGTAATATAAAACATCCATTCTCAACAAACAACAGAACACATAATCAGAAGTCATAACAGCACATCTCAAACAAAAATGTTTTTTAAATAATCAGAATCTGAAAAGGATCGTAATTTAATAAATCCTCTGATAATTTCTTTCTGTCTGTTGTGTCACGTGACTCCCTGCCAGATGACCTTCTCCTGTCTTGGATGGCTTAGTTTTATTTTCCTTAGTTGATCTGTATGCTCCCCTTTTAGGTACGGTAGCACATGTAGATAGAGAATCACTATGGAAATTGATGAGGCATTATGGAATCCCCCTGAAGATCATTAACTTAATAAAGAAAATATTTGAAGACCCGACATGCATAGTTCTTCATGAAGGACAACTTACAGAACAGCTTGGAATAAGAACTGAATTGCAATAGTGATGCCTCTTCTCACCATTTCTCTTCCTATTGGATATAGAGTTATGAAAACATCGACCTCAGCCAACAGAAAATGAATCCAGTGGACTATTACTAAACAGCCTGATGATCTAGATTTTCCCATGACTTGTCACATGACCATAATCAGATGTAAGGCAAAACTAAAATACTTGATGAGAGGTCACAGCAAGTGGGCCTGAAAATACAAAGGGAGAAAACTAAGGTAATGAGAATAAATGCAGGAAATGATAACAAGATTGTACTGAAAGAAACACCACTATAAGATGTACAAACATACATATACCTTGGCAGCAATATAGACACAGTTGGACCAACAGACAATGCAATCAAAATAAGAATACAAAAGGCTAGAAGAGCTTTCATTGCATCTGGAAATATATGGTGATCAAAATAAATCAAGTCCAACATAAAAATCAGAATTTTTAATTCAAATGTCAAGTCAGTCCTATTGTATGGCTCTGAAACATGGAGATCAACAAAAACAACAACCAAAACAAGCTACAGACTTTCATAAATGGATGCTTGTGTAGAATAGGAGGATTGAAGTAGTATGATAAGATGACTAATGTGGAACTAAGAACCAGACAAGATGACTAATGTAGAACTAAGAACCAGACAAGATGACTAATGTGGAACTAAGAACCAGACAAGATGACTAATGTAGAACTAAGAACCAGACAAGATGACTAATGTGGAACTAAGAACCAGACAAGATGACTAATGTGGAACTAAGAACCAGACAAGATGACTAATGTGGAACTAAGAACCAGAGTGGAACTAAGAACCAGACAAGATGACTAAATGATTAATGTGGAACTAAGAACCAGACAAGATGACTAATGTGGAACTAAGAACCAGACAAGATGACTAATGTGGAACTAAGAGCCAGACAAGATGACTAATGTGGAACTAAGAACCAGACAAGATGACTAATGTGGAACTAAGAACCAGACAAGATGATTAATGTGGAACTAAGAACCAGACAAGATGACTAATGTGGAACTAAGAACCAGACAAGATGATTAATGTGGAACTAAGAACCAGACAAGATGACTAATGTGGAACTAAGAACCAGACAAGATGACTAATGTGGAACTAAGAGCCAGACAAGATGACTAATGTGGAACTAAGAACCAGACAAGATGACTAATGTGGAACTAAGAACCAGACAAGATGATTAATGTGGAACTAAGAACCAGACAAGATGACTAATGTGGAACTAAGAACCAGACAAGATGACTAATGTGGAACTAAGAACCAGACAAGATGATTAATGTGGAACTAAGAACCAGACAAGATGACTAATGTGGAACTAAGAACCAGACAAGATGACTAATGTGGAACTAAGAACCAGACAAGATAACTAATGTGGAACTAAGAGCCAGACAAGATGACTAATGTGGAACTAAGAACCAGACAAGATGACTAATGTGGAACTAAGAACCAGACAAGATAACTAATGTGGAGATAGACAGGACACAGCTTGAGATAACGTGATGATAGCATTAGCAGACAATCTCTGTTCTGGAATCCCCCGGGGTAAGAGAAGTAGAAGAGGACCAAAGAAAACATGGAGAAGAGAACTGAAGACAGGCATAAAGGGGATGAAGAAGACATGAAAAAAAAACCTGAGCTGATGGCACACAGGCACAGAAAAACTTGACATAAGTTTACTTAAGGCCTTTGATCCTTTGGCAGTTGAAAGAAGAAAACATTTCTCGTATGTCTCAATTATAATAATGACAACAACAGTTTATATACTTTAATGTTAACTAGCAAGGTGGGAGCCACGGTAGCGCAGTGGTTAGTGCACTGGCTTTCTAGTTCAGTGGTCCATGGTTCGATCTCCATTTGAAGAGGGATTTTTTAGACTGCAAACAGCTCTGGGGACGACCCAGCCTCATGAATTTGGTACCAGAGTAACTCTGGAACTCTGCCTTGGCCGGTCCGAAGTCTGGCTGAAAAAGGAGGAGGGCGGCCTGCATGGAGGTCGTAAGGAGGCAGCTCCATGCAAAGGCACAACAGGACAATCACCTGTTTGCTTTAAATCATGATTACGCGAACTACAAGAGAGAAAACCGGACTGATTCTAAAGGCGACGAACTGGAACGGACTACGCCTTATGGAACATGGAACACAAGAAGTATAAATGGGAAAGAAGAGGAGCTGGTGGAAGAGATGGGAAAGCCAAATTAGAAATCCTGGCTATAACGGAAACAAAGAAAAATGGACGGAGTCATGGATCTCGATGGCAACACGCTGCTCTACAGTGGTGTACCCACATCGTCTTCCACTGATCGGAGCAGCAGTGGGATTCGGCAGCCCCCTGAGTGTCTGAGCAGCCCTCTTTAGGAAAGCACTGCTCACCTCCATGGCATGAGGAAGGGGCTAGAAAAGGTGCCCTAAACATTGCCTGCTCCACCATTACCTAACCAGCTTACCGCGGTTGGTGGGTACCCTACTTCAGCGGGCGACATATAAGAAAAAGAAAGGACAGATTTTTCCCCCTCATTCTAGGCGCATGGAATGTGTGCACTCTCCTTGACAAAGACTTTAAAGCAAACAGACCTGAGAGACGAACTGCCCTGATTGGGAGAGAACTGGCCAGGTACAACATTGACATAGCAGCACTGAGTGAAACTCGACTTGCAGGTGAGGGCCAACTTTGCGAAAAGGGTGCAGGTTATACATTCTTTTGGAGCGGAAGAGGAACTGAAGAAAGACGAGAAGCAGGGGTTGGATTTGCAATCAAAACAGCACTTGTTGGCAAGTTAGCGGGGCCCCCAAAGGGAATAAATGACCGACTGATGACGGTCAAGATCCCCCTGTTCTATGGAAGAAAACATGCCACCATCATTAGCGCGTATGCACCAACTATGACAAACCAGGATGACGTCAAGGATAAGTTTTACGAAGAACTACATGCAGTCATTGCATCAGTTCCTAAAGCAGATAAGCTCATCATTCTTGGTGACTTTAATGCAAGAGTAGGCTCAGATAACATCTCCTGGAATGGCACTATTGGAAGGTACGGCGTGGGTCGCTGTAACAGCAATGGACTTCTTCTCCTCCAGACTTGCGCAGAACATGACCTCCTTGTCACCAACACCATTTTTCGACTTCCTACCCGCAACAGGACCTCCTGGATGCACCCTCGCTCAAAGCATTGGCACTTAATTGACTATGTAATTGTTAGGAAGAAGGACAGGCAAGATGTCCGGGTAACCAAGTCCATGTGTGGTGCCGAATGTTGGACTGATCATCGCCTCATTGTATCTAAACTTAAAATTCGTATCCAACCAGCCAGGCGCCCTCAGGGGAAGAAAACTCAAAAGAGGCTGGATGTCACCAAACTAAAGAAGACAAAAATCAAACAGTCATTTACTGACACCTTAGAAGACCGTCTCAAATCTATCTCGCTAGACGGCCAAAGTGTGGAAACAAATTGGGCAGCCCTAAGTGAGCAGATCTACAACACTGCTACAGAGGTCCTGGGTCCTTCCATCAAGAAACAAAATGACTGGTTTGATGAGAACTCAGATGATATAAAGCAGATGTTGGCTGAGAAACACCATCTCCATAAAGCATATTTAAATGATCCAAAATCTACATCCAAGAAAGACGCTTTCAACAACATGCGCAGAATCGACCAACATAAACTACGCCAGATGCGGGATTCATGGCTGAGTAATAAAGCAGATGAGCTCCAAGGCTTTGCTGACAGCCATGACTTGAAAAATTTTTACCTTGCACTCAAAGCGGTCTATGGTCCAACATCATCAGGATCATTTCCCCTCCTTAATGCAGATGGAAAAACACTAATTACAGACAAGGAAAAAATGCTCCAACGCTGGGCTGAACATTTTAATAATATTCTGAACCAGCCATCATCTATTAACGACGAAGCCATCATCCGCCTGCCCCAAATTCCTATAAATGAAGCATTAGATGATGTACCAACTCTGGAGGAAACTAAGAAAGCGATTCGTCAACTGTCTAGTGGAAAGGCCCCCGGCTCCGATTCAATTCCTGTTGAGGTTTATAAAGATGGCGGTGCAGTTCTGATAGAGAAACTTCACATGATCTTCCAGCAAATGTGGCAGAGTGAAACCATCCCACACGATCTCAAAGATGCGTCAATTATACATCTATATAAACGTAAAGGTAATCGCCAAGACTGTAACAATCATCGAGGCATCTCTCTTTTATCAATCGCTGGGAAGATATTCGCCAGAATCCTTTTGAATCGCCTTACGGTTCATCTTGACAAAGGTCTTTTACCTGAAAGTCAGTGTGGATTCCGGAAAGAACGTGGAACCACAGATATGGTGTTCGCTGCAAGACAGCTACAAGAAAAATGCCAAGAACAGCACTGTGACCTGTACACAGCTTTCATCGACTTGACAAAGGCGTTCGACACGGTCAGTAGAGAGGGTCTATGGAAGATCATGGCAAAATATGGCTGCCCAAAGAAATTTATCACAATAGTGCAGCAACTGCATGATGGAATGCAGGCTAGAGTTCAGGAAAACGGTGAGCTATCAGAGCCTTTCCCCGTCTCAAATGGAGTTAAACAAGGGTGCGTACTTGCACCGACTCTGTTCAGTATCATGTTTTCTGCTATGCTGACTGATGTTTTTAGAGACGGGGACACAGGAATCGACATTAGTTATCGTATTGATGGAAAATTGTTTAACCTTAGGAGGCTTCAAGCAAAAACCAAGGTCAAATCACACACCATCAGAGATCTTCTGTTTGCTGATGATTGTGCCCTCAATGCTGGCTCAGAGGCTGATCTGCAGCATAGTGTGGATAGATTCTCCGAAGCCTGCGCCAACTTTGGGCTTACCATCAACACGAAGAAAACAGAAATCATGTACCAACCAGCTCCTGGCACAGTTTATACTGAGCCAATCATCAAGGTTAATGGTGAGAAACTGAATGTTGTGAATAGATTCACATACCTTGGTAGCACACTATCCCAGAACATTGTCATTGATGATGAGGTGAACACCAGGATCTCCAAAGCCAGCAGCACATTTGGCAGACTATACACCAACGTTTGGCATCGAAGTGGCATTAGTCTACAGACAAAGCTGAAGGTGTACAGAGCTGCGGTGCTTCCAGTGCTGCTGTATGCAAGTGAAACATGGACTGTATACAGGCGCCATGTAAAGAAGCTAAACCACTTCCATACAGTCTGTCTCAGGAAGATAATGAACATCAAATGGCAAGACAAGATCCCGGATACCGCCGTTCTTGACAGAGCTGGTATCCCTAGTATTGATACTATTCTGATGCAGTCACAGATTCGCTGGGCAGGTCATGTAGTCCGCATGCCAGACCATCGACTGCCAAAGATACTCTTTTATGGTGAGACACAGAAGGGTAAACGCTCCCATGGTGGCCAAAAGAAGCGCTTCAAAGACACGTTAAAGACGTCATTGAAAACCTTTGACATAAACCCAGACACATGGGAAGCTGCTGCGCAAGACCGAACTGCTTGGCGCACATCTCTTCGTAAAGGTGCAGCGGCATGCGAATCATCCAGAAGAGCAGCAGCGGAACAGCGGAGACAAGCTAGAAAGGACCGTGTAATAAAACCTTCACATGAAGCAAACATTCCCTGCCCACACTGTCCGAGATCTTTCCAGGCCCGCATCGGGCTCATCAGTCACCTTCGTACCCATAGACTAACCTAACATATTCCTAAATAATTGGATGAACAGAGTGGTCTTCATCACCCGTGATGGACGAACAACTAACTACCCACATCTGAAAGAGCTAAAGGGGGCATGGATTGCATTGTGGCCAAAAACCAAAAAGATAGTTTCAAGGGATGGAACTTTGTCTCAGAGCGCATTATGGTTGTAAAACTAAAAGAAGGAGAAACCATACTCAACCTGGTCATAGTGTATGGGCCAAATGAGGATGAGAGAGCAGAGGTCAAGGAGGAAATCTTCGAGCTGCTTCAAAGGACAGTGGATGACTGCCTAGATGAAATTATCATGCTCAGAGATTTCAAGCCAGAGTTGGAAATGACCATGCTAGATGGGGTGGAGTTATCGGAAGATATGGAGAAGATACTCTCAATGACAATGGAAATCGACTCCTTAGATTATGCAGTGAGCAGAATCTGATCATTACAAACACAAAGTTGCCCCCATAAGCTCATACATGCATACACTAGATGTGAACTAACAAAGAATGAGAAGTCAGTGATCGACTATGCCATTGTTAGGAGGAGCTCATTGAAATATGTCCGGGATGCTAGAGTCTGGAGGGGGCCAGAGATTGGAAGTGATCACTACCTGCTTACAATCAAAAGAACAACTGAAAGAGTTGCTCAGCCTAGGAACTGCCCAACATCACGCAAGAAACTAAGTAAACGAACGGGAGAAATGAGCATTAAGACCTACAAGCTGAGAGAGCCAGAAATTAAGACCAGACATCAGGGGCTTATTGCTGCAGCGGTGAGCAACACAGAAGAACAACCTGATGACTTGGAAACCCTCTGGAATAAATTCAAGGATATCATAAAGACAGCTGCTGCCGAAGCATGTGGTGAAGTCTGACTTGGGAACAAGAGAAAGAGGACACCTTGGTGGACAGAGGAAGTCAAAGAGAAAATAAGAGAGATGAAAATGGCATGGAAACAATACTTAGGAGCTAAAAACACAACAGGACAAATAGAGAAATATAGAGAATATGTCTAGAACAGAAGCAAAGAACAAGGTGCTAGCAGCAAAACAGAAGTCCTGGGAAGAATTTAGAGAAAAGCTAGAAAAAGATGCGCAAGAAAACTAGAAATTGTTCTATAAGACTCTATAGAACATGAGGAAGGAAAAACAATGCCCTCTCAAATTTATAAAGGACAAGCAAGGCAAATTGCTTACTGCCCCGAAGGAAGTAATGGAAAGAATATTTCTCAGAACTCCTTGATGGTGAGCAAGGTCAAGCATCAGAAATGATTACCACTAGCACAGAAGAGAAAACCAATGGTGGTGAAGATGACATAAAGATGGAAGAACTGAAGGCAGCACTGACGAAAATCAAGATGGGCAAAGCAGCCGGGCATGATGGTATAACACCAGAAATGGTTAAGCACATGGGAGCATCAGGTGACCTATTACTCTTAAGGGTCCTACAGGCAGCGTGGTGCAACAAGACAATACCAAAGGACTGGGAGATTGCCATCATAACACCAATTTTCAAAAAGGGTGACAATCGACAAAGGTGGAAACAATAGAGGCATATCCCTTCTCAGTGTCTCTGGTAAAATCTACTCCAGAATCCTAGAGCAGAGACTCTGCTGCCTAGCTGAGCCACAACTGGATGAGGTCCGCATAGCTTGGAGGACAGCAAACCATAAGTCACTTGAAGCTTGTACATTCTGAAATATTATTTTTGGATCAGTTTCCCCTGGTGTAAGACAAGGTGATATCCTGTCACCTTATCTTTTCATATTCCTCATGGACGATGTCATCAAGGCATGTAAAGAGAGAACAAGAGGATTCCTAAGCAAGAGAGAGGTTGTTAAGAAAATGAAGATGGCTGTATACCGCTCCACCTATGTCCCAGTCTTGACATATGGAAGTGAGTCATGGGCAATGACTACAACCCACAAAAGCCAGATCCAAACGTCAGAAATGAGGTATCTGAGGAAGGTGGTTGAAGTAACACATGGAGATATCGTCCGCAACCAGATGATACGCCCAGGCCTAAAATCCCACCCCCTGCAGACCCAAGTAGAACAGTCCCAACTAAGATGGTTTGGCCATGTCTGCAGAACGGGAGAAGATCGGCTACCATGACAAGCATGGGAAACAAAGAGCCAGGGATCCAGACCCCAAGGATGACCCAAAGTTTGCTGGGAGGACAACATTAGACAATCTTTGAAGGACCGGTGACTAGAATGGAACCAGGCCAGGAGGAAGACAGCCGATAGGATAGTCTGGCACTCTCTCTTCCAAACCTCTACACCTCACGGTAGAAGGGGAACAACTAAGTAAGTGACTCTGGGAAAGTTAAGGCGACTGGTGTGATGCTGGATGGTCAAGAAATTATGGGCCTAACACCATATTCCCTGCCATCAATGGTACCTATACCTTGTAGTGGTATGGCAGCTGTGTACCCTGACAATCCCCAGAGCTATGCCAGTGGGAGATTTACTCCTGGTAGGTTCAACCAAGCTGGACTGGTCTGCGTGGGTAGGGGTCAGACAAAAGCTGGTACTCTGGTCCTCCAGGTTGGGGGTTTTAGCACAGGGCCGACACCCCTGTCTATGTAAAAAAATCGCACATTACGGAAACAACAATAAATGGAAAAACTTTGCTGCGGGATGGACATCCGGAGTCTCAGGCTTGTATGACTGACAGTGGTGAAAGCCGAAAGGAAGCCACTGGCATGAAAACGGATGCCCCGACCGCAAAACACGAAACCAGAATTGGTTTTTGGAACGTCAGAACTATGAATGAGGCAGGAAAGCTGAGACAAATCACAGCAGAGATGAGGAACTACAAGATACATTTCCTGGGAATAAGCGAGAGCAGATTGACAGGTAGGGGGAGAATAAAAACAGCTACAGGGGAAACAGTACTTTATTCTGGCAGAGAGGATGGTCAGCACAACGAAGGTGTAGCCATTATCCTGAAGAAAGGAATGGAAAGGTCTTTACTGGAATGGAAACCCATCAACAACAGACTGATAAGAGCAAGACTAAGAGGGAGGTTCACCAACACCACAATTATACAATGCTATGCACCAACAAACGACAGCGATGAAGAGATCAAGGACGAGTTCTATCAACAGGTACAAAAAGAAATGGAAACTACACCCAGGTACAATCTCATTATAGTAATGGGAGACCTAAATGCGAAAGTGGGAGCACACAATAATTATAACGAAAGAGTAATGGGGAAATGCGGCAGTGGAACAGCAAATGAGAATGGGGACAAATTAATAAGCTTCTGCAGTATTAACAACCTGGTCATTGGAGGAACACTTTTTCCACACAAGGAAGTGCACAAGTTAACATGGGAATCACCAAACGGACGAGACAGAAACCAGATAGATCACATAATGATCAATGGCAGATGGAGACATGCACTACAAGACGTGAAAGTAAGAAGAGGCGCAGATGTGGGAAGTGATCATCACCTAGTAGTAGCAAGACTGAAAGTGAAACTCAGAGCTGCTGGACCAGTTGCAGTCAAACAGAAAAGATACAACATCACGAAACTGAAGGATCCCCTCACCAGAAAAGCTTTCGTGGTCGACGTAAAGAAAAGATATGAGATTATCAAAAGCCAGGAAAGAACAGAGACTGATGATGTTGACCAGAGATTCAACACCATCTCAACAATATACAAGGAAAGCAGCAAGTCATGCTTGGGATTCCAGGAAAGAAAGAGCCAAGACTGGATAACACCAGATACGCTAAACCCCACAGCGAAGAGAAAGGAAATGAAAAGAAAGAAAACAGAAGCTAAGTCTCCCAGATTAAAGGCAATATATAGTGAACAGTACAGTCAGCTGGACAAGGAAGTTAAACGTCAAACCCGTGCTAACAAAAGGACATTTCTGGATGACCTTGCAAGACAGGCAGAAGAGGCAGCACTGAGAAATGAACAAAGCACAGTATACAAAATAACTAAAATCATCAGTGGAAAACGAGGTGCAAACAATATTACATTAGTAAGAGATAAGCAAGGAAATCTCATCACAACAGTAGAGGGACAGGAAACAAGATGGGCAGAGCATTTCAGAGAAACTCTGAATAAGGAACCACCAGAGACACAATTGAATGTTCCTGAGGCTGAAAATGATCTAGATGTTAATACAGACATCCCACGAAAAGAAGAAATCATCACAGCAATCAAAGGGTTAAAGAATGGAAAAGCTCCTGGTCATGATAACTTAAATGCAGAGCTATTTAAGACAGACCCAGAGCTAGCAGCAGAACTATTAGAACCACTATTTGCACAAGTCTGGAAAACAGGGACAACACCAACAGAGTGGAGAAAAGGAATAATTGTCAAATTGCCCAAGAAGGGAGATCTTGCAGACTGCAATAATTGGAGAGGAATCACTCTTCTCTCTGTTTCCAGCAAAATACTAGGCAGGATAATTATACAGAGAATCTCAAAAGCAGTAGACCACAAACTGAGGAAAGAACAAGCAGGATTTAGAAAGAACAGAAGATGTGTAGATCATATATTTACCCTCAGGAACATTATAGAGCAGTGCTCAGAATGGATAAGACAGTGTACATTAATTTCGTTGATTTTGAAAAGGCTTTTGACAGTATACATAGGGACAGTTTATGGAAAATACTGAGGGCTTATGGAATTCCAAGCTGCATAGTGTCAATCATAAAAAGCCTGTATGCCAACTTTACGTGCAGCATTGGGCAGAGCAACCTAACCTTTGAAGTGAAGACAGGAGTACGACAGGGATGCCCCTTATCAACCACTCTATTTTTAACAGTCATAGACTGGGTGATGCGCCAGACAACAGAGGGCAATCCAAGAGGAATAAGATGGACTACATTTTTGTCACGTAGGGTTTATATTCATTTAATTTCCTACATCTTCTTCCTATTCTTTCACATAAATTCTCTCTTTTATTATCTCTGTATTTTTTTTTTCCTGTGTATTTTTCATCCATTCGTTTTGCGAATATTATTCTCATATAATTCGCAAACTTTACCTTTTTCCTTTCTCTAAAACTGAGAATCGCGCTAGGACGATATTACGTAGATGTCAGGGCTGCAGGGCGTCAGAAGGCGTGATAAGTCGGTTCGCTGAACACAGGACGTAGCAAATCGTCTACATTCTCACCGAGCGCGCGAGCTTCTTCTCGGCATAAGTCCCGGTGAGGTGTGATACTTTACATCTGCACCGGTCAGTATCCAGACATTTGTCTGGAAAATCCCAAACTGACACGGCGCTCACTTGGGCCATGGTCAGCTGTAGTGTGAAAACTGCCCTACAATGGAGTCAGGCTGTCTGGGATTTGAAACTGACACGCGTACATCGTGGTCAGTAGGTGACAGTTACGACACGCGTTAAGCGGACGTAAATGTTGGGAGTAGGGGAGATAATTTCGCTTGGCGAAGTAAGTTTGGGCCCTTTGTCTGATTTTAAGATATTGGCCAAGTTTGAAACTTTAATTTCATTCTCGCTCATAGACTCCACAGTAGATAGGTCGCTCGAAAACAGAATAGCTGTTAGCGAAGATCTCAGTTTGTTTCGGCAATTTGTCGAACTTCTAGACTTCCAGAAATATTTTCAGCATTTTTATTCTTAAGTTGTGCGACTACCTGTAATTCTGTGGTTGAGGTAATTAATATGATAGATATATAGATTTTGTGAGTGTTAAAGTGTTAAATCGCTTAATTCATTTTAATCTATTTCTTTAGCGCAGAAGAGAAATAAAGTGGTAGGCTATTATATTTTCTAGGGAAGCATTCAGTGGAAAGCAGAATAAAATTAAAATTTCTAGCTTATAACGGCAATTGTAGCTATTTATAAATTTAATTTAACTGCTAATACTCAGTCGAGTGTATTTTTCTAAACTAACGTATAAACTCTAGAATCCAGCCTCATGAATGGTGACGGAATACGCACGTGTTCTTAATTTATGAGGATTGCTGATTTTTAAATATAACTTACGTCACGGGAAGTTTAAATGATAAGCAAAGCTCTCTGCTTGCAAGTTTAAATGTAAGTTTTAACCAGTACAGATTCTGTTTATTATATTATATGTGTTATTTTTCCTCCACACAGTGAAAGTTTTGGGGTGACCCTAACTTTACCAGCACCTAGTAGTAGTTTCCATACTTGTGAAGAAATAGACAGTCCTTATTTTGAACCACGTGGGTTTTTCTCAAGTAACACTGATCTGACGGTGCAAGTTAGACAGAAATACTAATATCCCTATAACGGGTTTTCAAAGACTGTAATGATAAATACTGGACCTTGGAGCCAGCACTTAATTTCTTCTAGAAACTCTATATAATTTGCTGCCTGGTGGCGTGAATATTAACAATCATTTCCCGACTAGATTATATCTTGTGGACAAATCTGTGGTGTGACTAAAGTGAATCCTATACTGAGGGAAGGCACCGACCTGACATTCATCATTTTTTTAGAAACCTACGCTATTGACACTGTGCTCTGCTAACCCCGCGCCTGGAATAATTGTTAGGTGACTTAATCAGACATTTGAACAAATTTGCATACCCAAGTAGTCGTTCCCGGAGACTCCAAGTTAAATACGTCTTTTGGAACTGGGGACTTCTTGGCAGAAGACTGCATTTTTTGAGTCTGTGTGAAAATCTAAAATCAATGTGTTCCAAGAGGCAGCAAGCAAAGTCGTGAGTACAAGTATGAGAAGCCATGGCGGAATGAATGAGTGTACGCTGGTTTGAGTGATATTTTTCACTATTTTATCTTTGACACCCTGTTGCTGTCCTAATTTTTTTTTTCCAATCTGCATAATTTGTTGCTAAGGCTAGAGTTCTTGTGTTTTTGTCTTAGGTTAAATCAGATTTTTTTCAAACTCTGTGCATATAATTACGAGATAAAACAAAGAAAAACTCTTAGACTCAAACCCTATGTATCTGTGACTCGGGCGCCATCATCTGTTCTCTTAACGGGGCCGGGCTAAACCTAGAGTTAACACTATAACGGGGCTATCATCCTTGCAACATTTCCTTGATTTTTTTGTGACTATGTGTATATGTATTTTCCTTGATGTACTTTCTTTGATGTTGTGAGCCGATTTTTTCCTGATAATAAAATCGCTCTTGAACTTAATAATCGTGTTTGGTCAGCTCGTTCTAGATAATATATATATATCATTGTTATAGTTTTCCCACGTCTGTGTGTTTACCTGTCGTCACGTGTATGTGCGTGCCTGTGAGTGATAGAAATATACGTAATATGTATATTGGTGTAGTCTGTCTGACGCTGTAACAACTGTTGTAGAAGATAGGTGAGAGAGAGAAGAATTCTTTCGCTTTCAGAGACAGCCACTATATCAAATCTATCATCTCACGTGTGTGGAAATTCTATTACCTTTCACTAACTCTCACTGAGTCTATCACCTATTCAAACCTATTCAGAAGGGACCAAACCAAGTCTTAATTCTCCTATCGGAAATCTACGACAATTTTCTACATTGGAAGATCTGGAATATGCAGATGTCATTGCACTGATAGCACATTCACATCAACACATCCAGGAAAAAATGGATAGACTTAATAAGTATAGCCAGCAGGTGGGCTTGAACATCAACCTAAAGAAGACAGGTCATGACGCTCAATGTGAGCAACCCTGAGCCCATATCAGTAAGGAATCAGCAACTGGAACAGACAGATGCCTTCACATACCTAGGATGCATAGTAACACCAGGCGGCGGGGCAGGCAAAGACATCAACAACAGAATGAACAAAGCAAGAACAGCCTTTTTTAGTCTAAACATCTGGAAGTCCTCTCAGTACAGCACAAGGACAAAATTAGGATTATATCAGAGCTGTGTGCTTTCTGTGCTTCTCTATGGCGCGGAGAGCTGGAGAGTTATAGAGAAGGAAATGTCGAAATTGTCCTCTTTTCACACAACATGCCTAAGAAAAATTTTCCTAATCTTTTGGCCGAATATCATCACCAACCAAGATCTGCTTACTCTGAGCAAGCAAGAGGACAAGCACACCATCATAGCTGGCAGACGCTGGAGCTGGGTTGGCCATGTCCTCAGAAGAGACCCTGATGCCATCACAAGAACAGCTATGATATGGACCCCTGAAAGAAAACGAAAGAGAGGCCGACCAAAAACAATTTGCGGAGGACTGTGGAGGCTGAGATGCAAAGAATGAACCAGAGTTGGGGCACTGTACGAAGGATGGCCGCCGACCGAGCAAAGTGGAATCAATTTGTTGTTGCCCTACAAGACGCCACCAGGCGTAATGGCCACTGACTGCTTTGACGGTCGGCGGCTAAGGATCAAAGAAGAAGAGAAGACCATATTCCCAATATGCCTCAAAGGGTGTGTAACGGGATCCTTTTTTAGCAAGGTGGTTCACAATATAACATTCTGACTTGTATAAGATCATGTATGTCCTAGACCACGTAGTTAACTAGCTAGGTGGTTCACAATATGACATTCTGACTTGCATAAGATCATGTATGTCCTAGACATAGGCATATCCTGCATGATCCACTATATTTTTCCCAGCCGTAACACCTATATATAATATACACTTGTATTTTACTTGACAATACTTCTAAAATGATCATCTATTTCAGCTGCAAGAAAGTTTAACAAACAGGGTAGTTTATATTATCTGAAAAATGGTTCAAATAAGAACTATTCCATCTGCACACTCCTGGATAAAATATATAATATATAATTGACATGAAATGATGGATAAAATATATAATATATAACTGACATGAAATGATGGATAAATATATAACTGACATGAAATGATTGATAAAATATATAACTGACATGAAATGATGGATAAATATATAACTGACATGAAATGATGGATAATATAGATTTATTTAACTGACATTAAATGATGGATAATATATATTTATATAACTGACATTAAATGATGGATAAAATATATAACTGATATGAAATGATGGATAAAATATATAACTGACATGAAATGATGGATAAATATATAACTGACATGAAATGATGGATAATATATATATATTTATATAACTGACACGAAATGATAGATAAAATATATAAATGACATGAAATGATTGATAAAATATATAACTGACATGAAATCATGAATAAAATATATAACTGACAGGAAATGATGGATAAAATATATAAATGACATGAAATGGTGGATAAAATAAATAAATGACATGACTTTTCCGATCCGCTAGGTTACGAGTTTTCACTCTTTTTTCAAATAAATGACATGAAATGATGGATAAAATATATAACTGACATGAAATGATGGATAAAATATGTTCTACATTAC
The DNA here is from genome assembly GCA_024509875.1 of Oreohelix idahoensis. Classification (NCBI taxonomy): domain Eukaryota; kingdom Metazoa; phylum Mollusca; class Gastropoda; order Stylommatophora; family Oreohelicidae; genus Oreohelix; species Oreohelix idahoensis. The sequence continues at coordinate 241,655 of JAMPIV010012160.1, forward strand.
TTAAAAGATGAATAAAATTAATAAAATATCTAATTTACATGAAATGATGGATAAAATATGAGGCCTTATGCACGAGAAGGGCAAGCCCGCCAAAAGTCCAAAAACAAATTTTTTTTTCATATCTTAACTACCACAAGCCGATGGGGCCAGCTTATGAAATCCTATCATTTTGACCGTGAGCCACTCAGAGTGGCACTTTATGTTTAGTAATAAAATGAATGAAAAATGTACTGAAACACTTTCTGATCTGGTTTCGAGATTTTAAGTTGCCACCGAAAAACAAAGTCCCAAAGCATTGTTATTGTCGAACACTTGAAAATTGATATTAAGTTCATATTTTTCAACGTTTCAGGTTAGTTACTAAATGGTGTAAAACTGTTAACTGTGGCAACTAGTGATAGGACCACAAAAAACGCTTGTACATCTTGTCTAACTGCTGAACAGGCTAGAAACTTGTTTCAACAATTGACTGATAGATCTAGCGATGAGGACGAGAGTGAAAACGGTGTGGACATTGATTCAAATAGTGATTTTGATAGTAGGGATAAAAATAGTAGAGTGGAACAAGGGAATGACTGTCGGGTTGCCCAGGGGGGGAGATCTTGCGGACTGCAGTGGTTGGAGAGGGGTCGCTCTCCTCTCGGTTCCCAGTGAAATGCTGGGCAGGATGGTTGTGCAGAGAGTTTCAGGGGCAGTGGACCACAGGCTGGGGAAGGGGCGGGCAGGATTTGGAGAGGGCAGAAGATGTGTGGATCATGTATTCACTCTCTGGAACATTGTATAGCGGTGCTCGGCTGTGCATTAGTTTCGTTGATTTTGAGGAGGCTTTTGACAGCATGCATGGGGACAGTTTATGGAAGATGCTGAGGGCTTGTGGAGTTCCGGGCTGCATGGTGTCAATCGTGGAAGGCCTCTGTGCCAACTTTGCGTGTGGTGTTGGGCAGAGCGGCCTGGCCTTTGAGGTGGGGACGGGGGTGCGACAGGGATGCCCCTTGTCGGCCACTCTATTTTTAACAGTCATAGATTGGGTGATGCGCCGGATGACGGAGGGCAGTCGAAGAGGAATGGGATGGACTGCATTTTCTGCGTTGGGGGATCTGGAGTATGCGAATGACATTGCGCTGCTGGCACATTCACATCGGCTCATCCAGGAAAGAACGGATGGACTTAGTGAGTTTGGCCGGCAGGTGGGCTTGGGCATCAATTTGAAGAACTCAGGGGTCATGGCGCTCAGTGTGGGCAACCCTCGGCCCATGTCGGTGGGGAGTCGGCAACTGGTGCAGACAGACACCTTCACATGCCTGGGATGCGTAGTGACACCAGACGGTGGGGCAGGCAAGGACATCGGCATCAGAATGGATGGGGCAAGAGCGGCCTTTTTTAGCCTAGACGGCATCTGGGGGTCCTCTCGGTGCAGCACAAGCGCAAAATTGGGATTATATCAGAGCTGTGTGCTTTCTGTGCTTCTCTGTGGTGCGGAGTGCTGGAGAGTTGCAGAGAAGGAGATGTCGAAATTGTCCTCTTTTCACACAACATGCCTAAGAAAAATTCACCGAATCTTTTGGCCAAATGCCATCACCGGCCAAGGTCTGCTTACTCGGAGCAAGCAAGAGGACATGCACATCATCATAGCTGGCAGACGCTGGAGCTGGGTTGGCCATGTTCTCAGAAGAGACCCCGATGCCATCACAAGAATAGCTATGCTTTGGACCCCTGAGGGAAAACGAAAGAGAGGCTGACCAAAAACAACCTGGCGGAGGACTGGAGGCTGAGATGCAAAGAATGAACCAGAGTTGGGGTACTGTACGAAGGATGGCCGCTGACCGAGCAAAGTGGAATCAAATTTGTTGTTGCCCTACATGACGCCACTAGGCGTGATGGTCACTGACTGCTTTGACAGTCTGCGGCTAAAGATCAAAGAAGAAGAAGAAGATAAAAATAGTACTGGCAATGCAAGCAGTGATGATACTGAAAATATTGCAAGTCCTCGGCACATCGGAGGGCCGTAAAATAGCAAAGACCTCGATTAGAGTTACAAATGGTGCAGGTAATAATGTAACTAAAGAAAGAAAACAACAGCAGCAAGTTAGTGAGTGTGAAACATCAAATAGTTTTTGTTTTGTCCCAACTCGTGAACCAGGTCTGTATGCAAATTTTGAGATTTTTGGGAAGTGGTGTTGGTGTGATTATGTAAGCTACTAATAGTGTAAATATTAGTCAGTATGTGTGTCCTTGGGTTTGTTTTCCTTGTAAATGGACATACTACACGATAATCACCTACAGAAAAGCATTACATGCCTTAGAAACAAGCATTATGTTGGTAGGTTGATAACTTAAAAAGAAATTTTAAACTTTTTTTGTTTTTCAATCATTTTATATTATTAATAATATCTACCATACATGTAAACATAATTTTTTCAGCTTGTAATAGTGCATTCATTTATCTTTAAAATGACTCATAATTCATAAAAATCTGTAAACAATTACAAGAACTACAGCTTAAATTATGCATACACCTACAGGGTGAAAATGGAAACAAAAATTAATTATGCCACACAGTGTGTTTTTCAATTCGGTAGTTAATGTGTTAATACAGTAAAAGTCCAAAAATCCGGATGCCAGAAATCTGGACCACCCTAGAATCAGGAGTTTTTGAAAACTCAAACTTTTAAGAATCAAAATTAGTGTCTGATTGTGAGAATATTTTTGCATGTTTCTTGCCACTAAATATAACCACCACTGATTCAACCCATGGATCAAGGAGGCATTATGAACTTTAAATTTCATTTTTAAAATAATTTTATGATAAAATGTTGAATGAGGATGTCGACCACACAGAATTTCAACACAGTTTTACAATCAAAGATGCAATATTGTCACTCATGACTGCATGGAATGCAGTCAAGCCTGTAACTCTTTTAAGAGCGTGGTGAAAGTTATGATCGAACGTGGTGTTTGCAAATCTAAAGTGTGATCAAGACGACGATTTTGAACGGTTCCTCGTAAAGCAGAGGGCATATGAAGTGCAAGAACTAAAAGAATCTGTTAAATTAGCTCGGGGAGGACAATCCTCTATGCAAACTTAATGCAGATGACATAGAAGAGTGGTTACGCACTAAAGATAATGTTAAGTTGCAGCCACTTTCACTGATCAAAAAATCATTGAATACATTACACCTTCTGATAAGATAGAAGAGAACTATTCAGAAGAATTTGGTGAAGAAGACAACGAAGTTGAAAAAGAAAAGATATCTTGGGCTACTGAAGAAAAGTGCATGGAAACAGTTATTAAATTCGTGGAAGAGAACCATAGCTTTGCTCTTCTAGACATCATGCATGTGCACATGGTGCAGAATAATTTTACCACAAAGAAATTACAAAGTCGTAAACCAAGTGATATATGAAACTATTGAAAGGAAACAATAGAAGCGTCTGCTGATCGAACTAGTGTTCCATCAACCAGTAGTGTAGCTGACGCAGTAGAAGCTGTAAGTGTTCCATCCACAAGCAGTGCAGCAGATGCAACAGAAGTCGTGGAAATGAACGAATAAATATCTCATTTTGATAAATGAAGCATTCTGTATTTGTTAATGAATAAACCAACAAAATTTGCCTGTTCATCTCTTCTTTATTGTTTTTTAAATTTGAAGTTTAAAAGTACTGCCCGAGAGTCTGGAAAATCTGAAAATCCAGGCCGACCCAATTTCCGAGCAGTCTGGATTTTTGCACTTTTACTGTACTTAAGTTCCTCCTTTATTACAGTCACTTATCGCTGTGATGCTGGATTGCCCTTATCGTTTCTTCTTTCAACTTATTTACGGCGCACGGCAAACAACGCATTGGCTTTGGAAATGAAATCATAAGTTCATATCACAACGGCGAAAACGCCACTACGATATCCAATCAGAGTCCCAATCTACTGTGCTAGCCAAGGCGTGTTTGCGCTCAGCAACAGTTACAAACATGTTAGGACATGCGTTTTGTTCCTCGATTGTGTTCCATTATTTATTTTGTATAATTTCCCTCACACTGAGTAACAGTGACAGTGATTCTCAGCTTCAACAATGTGGCTATTGAAAGAAGCGTCAGAAAAATGTAGAAACATGGAAATGTATGCAGGCAAAAAAAAAGGATTCTGGTGAAGCCTACATTAGTGCCAAAACATCGAAACCTGTTGTTGCTCGCATGGTGGATCGCCTTGTACGTATATGAAGGGAGGTTCGATGACAGAGAACATTACTTTGGTGCCTGGTCATTCTTATCTGCCTTGCGATAGAAATACAGGTCACATTGAGGACAAACTAAAAGAGTTGGAGGTGTACTCTGAAGACCACTATGCCGTGCTCATTTGAGGTTCTAGGACCACCAGGCCATTCACGGTGGTCATAATGGACAAATCTTTATTCTTTGACTATAGTGTCCTACAAGAGTACCTGACAAAGATGAAGAGCAGGGACACCAGCTTCAAGGGCACAAAAGTTTTTCTGTTCTTCGATCAGTACAAATATGGAGATATGCTATCAAGCCCACTTATTACCTCTCTTCACCTACATAAGTACACTTACAGAAGGTTAAGGCTAAGACATACAACCAGTCAACCTTTGATCACTCTATCATTATTCTAGAACGTCTGATTGACACATTGGTCAGAGCATTGGTCTCTCGTGGCCGAGGTACTGGGTTTGAAACATGGTGGCGTTATGCTTCAGTCTACCTCAGCTGTAAATGGGTACCTGATTCAGCTGGTGAGTTAGGGAAGAAAAAGGCAGTGAGGAAGGGAACTAGTCACCTCACCTCTCAAAGCTGGACCTAGTTTAGCGATGTCTGTAACACTTCACTCCCCTACAGCAGTATCTGCAATGGAACTACTTTTACCCTTTTATCATTTGACCAAAAATAGTCTACAACGTTCAGTCAAGCCCATCTGTCAAGCCCATCAGTACTGCCCATCAGTCAAGCCCATCAATGACAAAGATTATTTGTTTATTTACCACCACATCACAAGAAGTTCTTGGAAAATGTTCTAACCCTACAGAGTGATAATACCACTGCAGCAGCTAAACAAGAAGATTCACCCCCCCCCCCCCCCCATACTGTTACACAGGCAGATAAGAAACAATCAGAGGATACAAGTGCCATTAAACTGTGTGTGCTATGTATACATTTTTATTCGTCACAGATACAACTGGTATACATTTCAAGTCTACATTACTGTATTCTCCAAAGAAAAATCTAATATACATTTCAAGTCTACATTACTGTATTCTCTGAAGAAAAATCTTTGAAATAAAACTCATTTATTGAGATAGCTCAAAATTTAGCAAAGTTATGGCGTTTTATTTAATGTCAAAGTTTAAACGGCAATACTTTTAATTACAAACATGGCGGACTTGCACTTGTCGTATGGAACGCCTTATATGCTCTACATTTCTTGAAAGATGAATAACATATTATCTAATTAGCCAGAATGACGGATACAGCTTCACCTAATTTTAATTGAATGACTGATGAATGGACATGTTATTATTTACCTGCAGTGATGTGCTCTGTCTGGTTTGATGCTGATACACTTTGGACATTTAAACACAACCTCCCCCTTCTTGAGACCCAAGTTTTTTATCCCCTCTGTTGTAGCGTTACCTTTTGGTACTGCACCCTGTAGGATTACTTTAGTGATAACATCATACGGTCAAAATTTGTTGTATATGATTCTACATATCTTGGCAGCAATATAGACAAAGTTGGAGGAACAGACAATGATTATCAAATGTCTCACTTTTCAAATGGGTTGCCTTTCTCCGTATAGTTTGAACATCCAACATCATTTGTTTGCATTCCCCTATATGGTGATTTCCTACTATTTCTGTATATTCTTTTCCCCACTTTTTCACTACGTCTTTTTTGCTGCTGATATTTTGTTTCGTGTTCTAGTTACATATTTTTGTGCTGCTACGTCACTTCCTTTTTTTTTGCAAGATTTCATCAAGAACAATTCAGTGAATATCTTCACCAGGATATTTTTTAAGCTTTGTTACTTCATTTTCTATTTTCATTATTTGCTGTATATCTTGAGTTGATACACTTTTTTGCTTGTTCCGTATTTCTAACTTTTTTTTCATTTTCCTGTAACATACATCATATTGTTTTTTTTATTTATTCATTTTTTCCCACATATTTACAGTATACATTGCCATTGTCTGTTGAACAGTCTATATTTATCTTTTGTCACCTGTTTGTGGCTGATGAAAGGTGACTTCCAAAACATCCAGTGTTTCCTGTATACATTAATTTGTAGAACTGATTCCATACCATTTTATTTTTTAATTGATATATTCTTCTTCTTCTTCTTCCGTCCTTAGCCAATGACCGACAAAGCAGTCAGTGGCCATTACGCCTAGTGGCGTCTTAAGGGCAACAGCAAATAGATTTTCTTTGCCGTTGTTCCCATCACGCCTAATGGCGTCTTTAGGGCAACGACAAATCAATCCGTTTGCTGTTGTTTCCGTAATCAAAGTGACTGGCAAACGGGTGATCAGCCCGTTGGGAATTGATATATTACACATTGCAGAAACCTATTGATAGCATTACAAGGCAGTCCTTCTCCTGGAACCCCCAAGGTAAGAGAGGCAGAGGTAGAGCAAAAAAAAACAAGGAGAAGATGAAGAAAAGACCTTGAGCTGATGGCACGTGACAGGAAGACTTGGCATGTGTTTGTTGAAGGCCTATGCTCCTTGGGGAGCTAAAGGGTATTGACTGAACATCACACGGAGCTCAGCCAGGGATGACATAATCATGATGATAACAATGCATCAAATAATGATGTATGACATAAAGAGTAGAACCATGCCCCATCTAACTACATGAATGATCATCATTCCCTTTGTGCTCCTTATTGGGCCTGCAACCATTACTGCAGCAGGAAGCCTTGACTAAAGCATGCATGTGATCTTGTAGCAGTGGTTTAAGTAGTTGTTGTTTGACATGATGGGGTTGCCAGACACATGCACAACCTCATGTTAGTCCCCTCTTATGACACACCTGAGGAAGCAGTCGTTTTTTGTCTTTCTTTGTCCCCACAGAGACCTACAGGAAGAACATCAGGGACCTCTTTTTATTACTAATACCAAATTTCACAGTATGTAGAGCTCAAAACAATCCCTGACATTTGTGTAAATACACAAATAAACAAGACAAGATTACTTACCGGATCTGTAAACATTGCTCTTAAGTGCGAGGCCACAGCCAGGAAAGCGAAACAGTTAAAAGTAAGGCCATGTATAAAATTGAAGAAGGTGGATGACTCATGGATCAGCATGACAAACATAACAACGTATTCAGCATAGAGGATGAGCAGCCAGGTAAACACCGCACATACTATTCCGCAGATATCCTTCACAAACCACACATGTCGCAAAGATGGGTTGACATATCCAAATGGTCGAAAAAAGAAGTTAAAATCTATAAAGACAACACTGTCAGACTGTTTCTTGTCCATCTTTTTCCTTTTATACGGAGACTTGCTTTTGTTGATAGGTCTAGTTGTTGCTACCTCCTCCAAGTCTCTGTGAATGACAATAAACATCCACAGACTAAGTCTCAGAAATCTCTAAAATAATTACTGATTAAGTATGACAGAACTAAATGTCTAAGATAATTACTGATTAAGTATGACAGAATTCTGTGAATGACAAGCACCTGCAGAATTATTAAACTTAAAAATGTTCTGAAGTCACAGGTAAACAGTTAGTGCTTAAGAAGTCTTAGTGGGGGTGGGCGGAAAAGTGCTGTCTAGTGAGGTTCTAATAATACTTACTGATAATGACAAATAAAGTGACTCAGGTATTATACCAAACACACCAGGCTTTCATTCTCTCTTCCTCCTCTCCCTTTTGTTAACAGCATGACAGATATGAAGAGATTTTCATTTTCAAACAAAAGGAAAAAATTCATGAAGATTCACACAGTCTGGCACTTTTAATTTACTCTATTTATAATAACTTCAGGAGAAATGATACCATGATCAGGTATCTACAACTTAAAATATTATCTGGAAGTAGAGACACTATATCCTAACTGTGACCCGTCAGAGGTTAAACTGGATATTTTCTTCATAGTTAAAAAAAAAACATGTCCTACAGTTATGGATAAACTGCATATCTGTAAATAATCTAATAACCTTATTAGTGGCATCACTAGGTATGGTGTCACCTGGTGCAGTCCGCACCCCCCTAGTGACGCCACTGAACCTTACTATGTGAAACAAATAGCCACAGAAACCACCACTGCAGGAGCATGTGAATGTTTCCTGTAAGAGGACCAACTAACTTGGTGACATCACGCTCTGTAAGGGGACCAACTAACTTGGTGACACCATGCTCTGTAAGGGGACCAACTAGCTTGGTGACACCATGCTCTGTAAGGGGACCAACTAACTTGGTCACACCACGCTCTGTAAGGGGACCAACTAACTTGGTCACACCACGCTCTGTAAGGGGACCAACTAACTTGGTCACACCACGCTCTGTAAGGGGACCAACTAACTTGGTGACACCACACTCTGTAAGGGGACCAACTAACTTGGTCACACCACGCTCTGTAAGGGGACCAACTAACTTGGTCACACCACGCTCTGTAAGGGGACCAACTAACTTGGTGACACCACGCTCTGTAAGGGGACCAACTAACTTGGTGACACAACTCTCTGTAAGGGGACCAAGTAACTTGGTGACACCACGCTCTGTAAGGGGACCAACTAACTTGGTGACACCACACTCTGTAAGGGGACCAACTAACTTGGTGACACCATGCTCTGTAAGGGGACCAACTAACTTGGTGACACCATGCTCTGTAAGGGGACCAACTAACTTGGTGACACCATGCTCTGTAAGGGGACCAACTAACTTGGTCACACCACGCTCTGTAAGGGGACCAACTAACTTGGTGACACCATGCTCTGTAAGGGGACCAACTAACTTGGTGACACCATGCTCTGTAAGGGGACCAACTAACTTGGTGACACCATGCTCTGTAAGGGGACCAACTAACTTGGTGACACCACGCTCTGTAAGGGGACCAACTAACTTGGTCACACCACACTCTGTAAGGGGACCAACTAACTTGGTCACACCACACTCTGTAAGGGGACCAACTAACGCTCTGTAAGGGGACCAAGTAACTTGATGACACCACACTCTGTAAGAGGACCAAGTAACTTGGTGACACCACACTCTGTAAGGGGACCAACTAACTTGGTGATACCATGCTCTGTAAGGGGACCAAGTAACTTGGTCACACCATGCTCTGTAAGGGGACCAAGTAACTTGGTCACACCATGCTCTGTAAGGGGACCAAGTAACTTGGTGACACCATGCTCTGTAAGGGGACCAACTAACTTGGTCACACCACGCTCTGTAAGGGGACCAACTAACTTGGTCACACCACGCTCTGTAAGGGGACCAACTAACTTGGTCACACCACGCTCTGTAAGGGGACCAACTAACTTGGTCACACCACGCTCTGTAAGGGGACCAACTAACTTGGTCACACCATGCTCTGTAAGGGGACCAACTAACTTGGTGACACCACGCTCTGTAAGGGGACCAACTAACTTGGTGACACCACACTCTGTAACTTGGTCACACACCACACTCTGTAAGGGGACCAACTAACTTGGTGACACCATGCTTTGTAAGGGGACCAACTAACTTGGTGACACCACGCTCTGTAAGGGGACCAACTAACTTGGTCACACCACGCTCTGTAAGGGGACCAACTAACTTGGTCACACCACTCATGCTAACTGTAAGGGGACCAACTAACTTGGTCACACCACGCTCTGTAAGGGGACCAACTAACTTGGTCACACCACACTCTGTAAGGGGACCAACTAACTTGGTCACACCACGCTCTGTAAGGGGACCAACTAACTTGGTCACACCATGCTCTGTAAGGGGACCAACTAACTTGGTCACACCACGCTCTGTAAGGGGACCAACTAACTTGGTGACACCACGCTCTGTAAGGGGACCAACTAACTTGGTCACACCATGCTCTGTAAGGGGACCAACTAACTTGGTGACACCACGCTCTGTAAGGGGACCAACTAACTTGGTCACACCACACTCTGTAAGGGGACCAACTAACTTGGTGACACCATGCTTTGTAAGGGGACCAACTAACTTGGTGACACCACGCTCTGTAAGGGGACCAACTAACTTGGTGACACCACGCTCTGTAAGGGGACCAACTAACTTGGTCACACCATGCTCTGTAAGGGGACCAACTAACTTGGTCACACCATGCTCTGTAAGGGGACCAACTAACTTGGTCACACCACGCTCTGTAAGGGGACCAACTAACTTGGTGACACCACACTCTATAAGGCTAGATTTTTAACAACGCTCAAAACAGGGTTGCAGTTCAGTTAAGGCTTTCTGTAACGTAATCATGGATAGTTACTCAGGCAAAACGGTGGATGCATCAGTCAACTGTGAAAAATCTAACCATACCTCTTACATTTTAGTACGAAATGAGCTAAAGTAGTGTTATTTCCTCTTGCATATTTTCGCTGCAATGATGTGTGTTAATTATTTTCTTTCCGTTACTTAAAGCAATTAATAATATCATGAAATGCCAAATATATCCAAGCTAAAAGGCAGACACACACACATATATATTTATATATATAAGAATAGTGGGATGCATTCTCCAATGCCATCCTAATAAGTCACCCATGTCATTAGGGTTAGGATTCCTAAACACAACCCTAATAAAAGCCTACCCCTTATTACTGCGACTTTGAACTCTTTTTTAGGCCGTACCATACAAGAGGACCACTGTTCTTTATTTCAACAATTCAACTATCCATGCAAACTAATAAGGTTGAAATGAAGAAAAGCGGGCCGTGTGTTTGACACGGCCTTATAAAAGAATTCAAAGACGCAGTAATAGGGGGTATGGGTTAGGAATCCTAAACCTAAGCCCTAACTTTAACGACGTTGACAAGGATGATATCGAAGATGTCCTACTATTATTAATTTCAGCCCTTTAACAATCACGTTCCATAACCAACAGAACAGATTGATTGGAAATGACTGCAAAAACTTTAAGATACTTATGTCGTCCGAGTTTTAACAAATTATAATTCGTTACTGTCTCACCTAGAAAAACTTTCCTCTTCTGAAACACTTTCCATGGTTTTCTGCGTCTAGTTAAATCAGTTCAGTTATGAAACTGTGACTTTATACAGCAGGCTGTACAACATTTCCGTCCCATAGAAACCAACTCTTCAGGATAAGGTCGGCCATTACATCCCGAATTCTGTGACGTTGTGGACAACATCTAATTCTAACAAGAGTGCTTTCCCCTGATCAACTTCTGCCTGCTACTTCCTAGAGATTGAATGCCCTGATCTTCTCTCTTATTCTCTTCTCATTCTTAAATTAATACTTTCTCAACCTGTCTCTCTCTATCTCATACTTTAGAACAGCGTGGTCCTATTCTTTTTTTTTAATGTGTCATAAAACCTTTGAAAGCTGTCAAATCGTTGTTGGCCTTCATTTTATGGTACCATATTTGTTGTTGCTTTTTCGCAATAGTTAATCGATTATAGTATGTCACTTGTTAGAATTTTAAACAGTATGAATATTTGAAAGCAGTAATCAAACGAATGAACTGAAAAGTACGAGAAGAAAAATGTGATCAGTGATTTAACCAATAAATTGCGAACTTGGAGATGAATTTCGTACGACAGAATTGTCGTTCAATACAATGCAATCGACATTATTCTGGCAACTCCTGCGACGTGGCTGGTACCAAACTGTATCGGCTACTGACGTTCCTTTGGATCTACCGGCTGCGTGGAGAGGGGGAACATGCTGCATGGGCAACAGCTTGATCTCCATATAACTGTGCCCAAGCTCGCGCCCTGGAGAGCACACTCCAGCTTCACCGTATAGGTGTCGACAAAACACGGGAAGTAGCAGTTACCGGTTACAAGCATTTTGCTCAATTGGCGTAGGGCGTGGCGCCAGGGGCTACTTCCGACAGTGGGAGAGGTTGTAGGATCTTACTGGACAGCTACCGCCCGCTTCAAGCTAACAGCCCAAAGTCAATAAGGTGTTATCCCGCCACTGTCTGCTTTCCCCATTGGGTGCATGGGGATTAGGGTCAAACACAAACATTTGACAGAAAATTTTGCACCATGCAATTATCATAATAGAAATAAGCAAACTCTCAGACTGGGATGCTGGAACGTCCGGACTATGTTGACTGGACTATCAGAAAACCTACAGGACATAGATGATGTCAGGAAGACAGCCATAATCAATAATGAGCTTACGACTTCAGGTGGATATAGCTACACTTCAGGAAACGCGCCTGACAGGCTCTAGAGCGGTGAGTGAGGAGGACTATACATTTTATTGGCAAGGGAAAGACCTTAATAAAACTAGAGAACACGCAGTAGGTTCTGCGGTAAAAAAATCGCTAACTAAAATGGTTGAACCAGGTGAGAATGTATCAGAACGCCTGTTAGCGCTCCGCCTGCAAACTAGCACAGGTCCCATCACCCTTGTCAGTGTGTATGCTCCTACTCTGTACTCTGCCTCAGAAGCTAAAGATGAGTTCTATGAGAATCTAGCAGCAGTCATCAAAAGCATACCTAGGCAAGAACAGCTTGTTCTTCTTGGTGACTTTAACGCTAGAGTTCTTCTTCTTCTTTCTTTGATCCTTAGCCACCGACCGTCAAAGCAGTCAGTGGCCATCACGCCTAGTAGCGTCTTGTAGGGCAACAACAAATTGATTCCACTTTGCTCGATCGGCAGCCATCCTTCGTACAGTACCCCAACTCTGGTTCATTCTTTGCATCTCAGCCTCCACAGTCCTCCGCCAGGTTGTTTTTGGTCGGCATCTCTTTCGTTTTTCTTCAGGGGTCCAAAGCATAGCTGTTCTTGTGATGGCATCGGGGTCTCTTCTGAGGACATGGCCAACCCAGCTCCAGCGTCTGCCAGCTATGATGGTGTGCATGTCCTCTTGCTTGCTCCGAGTAAGCAGATCTTGGTTGGTGATGGTATTCGGCCAAAAGATTCGGTGAATGTTTCTTAGGCATGTTGTGTGAAAAGAGGACAATTTCGACATTTCCTTCTCTGTAACTCTCCAGCATTCCGCACCATAGAGAAGCACAGAAAGCACACAGCTCTGATATAATCTTAATTTTGTGCTTGTGCTGTATTGAGAGGACTTCCAGATGTTGTTTAGGCTTAAAAAAAAGGCTGTTCTTGCCTTATTCATTCTGATGTTGATGTCTTTGCCTGCCCCGCCGTCTGGTGTTACTATGCATCCTAGGTATGTGAAGGTGTCTGTCTGTACCAGTTGCTGATTCCTTACTGATATGGGCTCAGGGTTGCTCACATTGAGCGTCATGACCTCTGACTTCTTTAAATTGATGTTCAAGCCCACCTGCTGGCTAAACTTATTAAGTCTATCCGTTTTTTCCTGGTTGTGTTGATGTGAATGCGCTAGTAGTGCAATGTCATCTGCATATTCCAGATCTTCCAATGTAGAAAATGTAGTCCATCTTATTCCTCTTGGACTGCCTTCTGTTGTCTGGCGCATCACCCAGTCTATGACTGTTAAAAATAGAGTGGTTGATAAGGGACATCCCTGTCGTACTCCCGTCTTCACCTCAAAGGTTAGGTTGCTCTGCCCAACACTACACGTAAAGTTGGCATAGAGGCTTTTTATGATTGACACTATGCAGCTTGGAATTCCATAAGCCCTCAGTATTTTCCATAAACTGTCCCTATGTATGCTGTCAAAAGCCTTTTCAAAATCAACTAAATTAATGTACAGCTGTCTTTGCCATTCTGAGCACTGCTCTATAATGTTCCTGAGAGTGAATATATGATCTACACATCTTCTGTTCTTTCTAAATCTGCTTGTTCTTTCCTCAGTTTGTGGTCTACTGCTTTCGAAATTCTCTGTATAATTATCCTGCCTAGTATTTTACTGGGAACTGAGAGAAGAGTGATTCCTCTCCAATTATTGCAGTCTGCAAGATCTCCCTTCTTGGGCAATTAGACAATTATTCCTTTTTCCACTCTGATGGTGTTGTCCCCGTTTTCCAGACTTGTGCAAATAGCGGTTCTAATAGTTCTGCTGCTAGCTCAGGGTTTAACGCTAGAGTGGGTGCCGATAATGTTTCATGGCCTTCATGTCTGGGCAGGTTTGATATTGGCAAGATGAATGAAAATGGACAACGGCTCTTAGAGTTGTGTGTCCTTCATGACCTCTGCGTGACCAACACCTACTTTCAGACAAAACCCCAGCATAAGGTGTCATGGAGACACCCACGATCCAAGCACTGGCACCAACTGAATCTGATCCTCGTCATAAGGCCTCTTCTCAGGTCTGTGCTCTCCACGCGCTCATACCATAGTGCAGACTGTGATACAGATCACTCCTTGGTTTGCTGTAAAATCAGAGCACAACCAAGAAATGTCTATCGTGTCAGAAATGAAGGGAAATGTGATAAACGAGCGCCAAGGCCTTATCGCTCTATCTTTTCCTACATCTCTCTTATTTTATTTTCTCCCACATTTGTGCTCTTTCATCCCACATTTGCTATTTCATCGTTTTGATTACTCGCGACCGGTATCTAGAACCACATTTGTTCTTTCATCGGTGGTAAAATTAATTCTTTTGATTGAGTCCCCATACCTGGCATCATCTTTTGATGTCCACATTGCCTCGTGATAAATCTGGTGAAACACTTCTGGTTTCATCAAAATCAGACATCTGGGCATGGTACAATTTATGTGGACTATTGTTAACTTTGAAGCGAGCGCGGCTGACACAAAAGCTTTGTCTCTTTATTGCTCGGCCGCTGTCCATACAAGCGATGGGTCACCACATTGGGACAATGGCGCGGGGAGACGCCCAGCTTGGCCAGGTGAAGAAGTCTTCTCATACTGTACAAACCAACCGCCATGGAAAACAATAGGCGGCGCCACAAAGAGACTTGTTAGCGTGCTGGCGACAATGGACCGATGTAACAAAGGCCGCCGCCAGCACGCTGAGCGATAGACAAACAGAGAGTGATATGACAGTTGGAAGGCGGGGGACACTTTTGCATTGGCCAGCCAATTATCTCAAAACCTGTTTGTCAGGCAAGCCAGGCAACGAAAGTTGGTCGCGAATTGCCCCACCCACTTTTGGACTAACAGGGGACAAGAGAGATCCTGGGAACGAGTGTATTAGCTATTGGTTGTATGGGTGGAGTTGTAAGTCACCGGTCCAAGGGACCCACATTTGACTTTTAGAGATATAATATACCGCCGCAGCTTGCTAGAGAGAGGAATCCAGTTTTTCAGCATTGTGGCGTAAAGAGAAATTCCTAACGCATAGCCTGCAATTAATTCAGCGTGGATAAATATTTCATATCTGTATGTACTGTGTTCTTAAAGGATTTTGCGAAGGGAAAAGAAGGTTAGTAGATCTTATACAGATTATTAATACTGTATTCTTATTCTTTAGTTATTTATCTTAGCCGTCTAGCTAAAAGTGCGAAAGATAGTTTTTCAATTAATTCTTCTAGTATATGACTAAATAAAATCAGAAGATTTTCCTCTAAGATGATAGGCTGATAGGAAGTACTTAATAGTTCATACTTCACCTTCATCTAGCTTGTTGAATCATCATCATAGTCTTCCATACGCACACACTCTCATGCACAATATATTTAACATCATTAGAATCGAACTCATAGAGATCAAGAGTGAGATGTAGAATAAATGAAAGTCAACCAGTATATATTAAGTGTGAAAACTTACGAAGACTTTTGTGTGTCTTCAGTCCATCAGAAGTCTGAGTCTACACGCTACGTGTCTGACGTCTAACCAGAAATAAGTTATCAAAACGGACATTTGGTTTGCAGAATTCGCCATAGGACATTCTTCGTTCCTCAGTAAAAAAGGAATATTTCTCGCCCACGATACAAACAGTGGACGCAGCATTTTTCGTCAACATATATCACATGCGCACAAGTTCAATACATAGTTATAACAAGTTCAAATCACTCGAAAGCTTACTACAGGAGTCAAGCTAAAGAGCTCAAAAGTAGAATCTCATATTTATACCAAGTGCAACACACTCGTAAGCGCATTCTATGAAGCAGACTCCAAAGTATATTGTATGAATCACGATTACATACTCAAGATAATGAGTCTAAATATCAAGAACCTTTCGTGAAGATATCCAGTCTGACCAGTACCCTCCGGAGATTAGACAACAGTTTTCATCAGAACCTTCTCGACTTAGAGATACCCCACTTGACATAACTTATAACAACTTGGGACATTCTATGCATATATGTGAATCATCCTATCCGGGTGGAGCATTTAGAGACACAAGGACTGTGTAGATTACTCACCATTTTGGTAACACGTATCAAATCACATCATCATCATTTCGCTTTACACAAGCTCATTCTTAATTAACTACTACTTAATTAACTACAAAATTAAAATCTCATCTGTGTGTTTTGTGTGAATCGTCTTTTACCATCATCACGTTCTAACCATTATTAACCCTATATGTGAAGATATTTAGTTAATAAACCCTATAATCGTGTGATCATTATCTAGTTTGTTAATGTATGACTCGTGCTGTCGGTGTTAAATATTTACATATAGGGAAATTTCTACACTCAGATGAGGTTGGGGGCTTTTTCTGTTACGGGATCTAAGGGCAGAATCTAAGGTCGTGGGGAAACAGAACTCTTTCCAGAATTAACTAGAAAACACTGTCCAGTGGAAAGCATCCGCATTCCCTTCTTCTTGTCCCTATCTCGAATAGGTCTTTATTCTTTCTTAACGAGCCAATTTCTAGAGACCTTGTACCTAATATCTCATACGCTATTCCTGGCAAAAACTATTATCGTAGTTGCCCCAATACTCACCACACGATAGGAAACCACGCATTGATAATAGCAAGATGTCAGACCCTGTCATGATCGCTCAATTTACTGCGACCTTCAAGAAAGTGCTCAGTAGCCCTCAGGATGGTGATACTGTTACAGAGAACTAGGAGCATCTACTGAACACCATTCAAAGTACTGCACTTGCCACCTTTGGTAAGAAAACCGCGAAGTCAAATGACTGGTTTGATGCTTCATCAGATGTGATGACACCTGTCATTGAAGCTAAGCGCAGTGCTGCGAATGAATACAAACGCGTTCACTGAGTGCTAGAACCCAACAAATCCTGAAGGCTACGAGAAGCAAAGTTCAACAAACTGCTCGACGCTGTGCAAATAACTATTGGCTCCAGCTCAGTGAGAGCATCCAGACCGCAGCGCAAACAGGCAACATTAGACAAATGTATGACAGTATAAAGAAAGCCCTTGGTCCTGTCGTGAGATCTTGATTCACAACACGTCATTCTTACCAAAACGGTACGCCATACTTTATATATGTGGTAGGGGCGCTAGGGGTACCTCACACCCAAGACCCGTGCACCAAGAAAATTTATAAAGGATCGTTTGACAGGGGTTGCAATTATTGGTTGCTTGCAACCCTCTCAGCAGCAGACTTAACAATTCAAGCAACCCAAAGCCTTATGCAGATCAACATTTAATTCTACCGAACAGAACCGAACACCAAACAAACAATCCAACAAACAATCCAACAAACACCCAGTCAGTGTTCATAGACTGTGTGCTCAAGGCATTTACAGCTTGGCTCTTGTGTGTCTTCTTAGTCTGTTCTCACTGGGCGGCTCTCTCAAACATAGACCGGTTTCGCCGCTTGCTACCCCTTTTTATAAGCCCTGGCCTAACCACTCAATTTACTGCGCGTATTAATCTGCGCCACACAGATAACACACGCGATTATTGCTCCAGAATGCATGAAAACACAGATTTACACAACTAGAGCAAAAACACAACTAATTTGTAGGCTTATTATGGCCTTGTAATAAATCTGCTTGAAGATAACGTGATCAAAAGGCACTAAACCACATAGACAATATGACTGCCCAGATGGGGCAAGCGCCGAGAACGACAGATCTCAAGATGGCGCTGTCACATATTCCCCGCCTGATTTTGTTGTCGTCCCGACAACTGCACTAAATCAGGCGCTTCAGTCGTATTCTCCAAATCTGGAGGATCACCTTTTCCTTCACTTCGTCTCAGGTCGTTGCCGGTGACTCTAATGCTCGGACTCGCTTTGTCCGTTCGTTGGATGATATATGGACCCCCTGTCATTGTGGGAGCACGAACTACAACGTACTCGTCTTCTGACCACATATCACGAATCTCGGATCTCTCAGCGTCGTGCATTCTCTTCTTCACCAATTCTCCGACCTGTAGTGGAGTAGAACACGACAGCTTGTCACATCTCTCTTTCCGGACTGCTGCAAAACTCTGCAACGGTGGCTCTGCTCTTACGTGCGCCCCTCGTAGCCTGGAAACGTGTCCTTCAACGAGTTTTAGATGAGTCTCCTCCTCTAAATGCCGACCACTTTTCCCGGCGCCCTTATGGTGACAGTTGCCACGGCCATCTCTTGGCTTGCACTGTGACGGCAATGTAGATGTGTTGGTACGCTTAGAGAGGGCGCTCTTTGATGGGCAAACCGATATCAAATGGTCCGGGGACCTACAATGGAAACATCGCTTAGGAAGCGGGCCCTGGGGACACTTGGCTGCCATGTGGTTCGAAAGGTCTCCACAGTTGAAGCATCTTATTTTCCTAGGCTTCCTTGGTGCCCTGGGTCGCCTCCTGCTACCCTTACATCCCTGGCCGCCTTTGACTTTCTTCCCTGCAATAAGCGCCTCACACTCCGGTCGACCACCAACCATCTTTATCTTTGAGCCATTCTGCTCCCCTTCTGTAACCTGACTCCCAGCCGCAGAGGGGTCTAGTTTAACGCCTGTGGACATCGATTCTGTACGTGGCCTAGTTCTCTGCATCTAAAACAACGAACTGTCCTGGTACGTCTCCCCTGCTCCTGAGACATCGCATCAATTTTAGCCTCTAATTGAGCCACCTGTGCTCTCAGCCGCTCTACTTCTGCGTTTAATGCATGCGTATCTGACACAGTCTCTGTTCTTGCCACTTCAACACTGGCAACACCAGCCCCCGAAGCTGCTTCGACACTGGCAACACCAGCCCCAGAAGTGGGCTCAGTCTCCAAAAACCGTAGGGCATAGTCCCTCACCGACGTGAACGATGCTGTAGGCTCCTTGATGATCATTTCCTTTGCAAGCTTTCTTAGTAGGTCATCTCTCAGACAAGCAGCAAACTGGTCACGAAGAAAGGATGGCGCCAAGGGAGTGACGTTGTTCTGCTTTTGTGCCCTTACAACACTTTCAAACACCTCGTGAATGCGATGGGAGAATTCCCAAAGAGACTCCCTTGCACCTTGCCGGGTAGAGTAGAACGCGGCCATTACTTCTGGGATGCTCCGACGCTCTCCATACACCCTAAGAATGGAATGTAGCATTGCTTCTGGGTCATCGTCATCAGCCTGAATCCTCAGCTCCCTTCGGACACTTGGGGTCACACTGTCAAGAATAACATCCGCCTGGTCCTCTTTACTCATCATCCCTACTCTCCAGGCAGCTCTCACCTCTCTGACATATTCCTCGGCCGTAGGACCCGTGCGCTCCCCAAAGCACCGCACCCTCTTGTGAGTAGGTACCACGATGTACTGCACTCGTTCTGGTTGACGATTTAGCCCTACTACAGGGTCATCCACCTCAGCCACATCTTCGTTATCAGTTCTACTAGCAGCGCGTGTGTTGCGTGCCGCCATCTTGTTGCTAGTAGGGTTGACTAGAAATCTTGACAAACTGGATGATCCCGTCCCTCGCCTTGCACTGAACTGGGTGTTCTACTGTTTCGGCTGTTGCTGCTCTGATTGCTGAAGAGTTGCTTCACTGCGTGCTGTCTGTCAATCCTGCCGACGACGCCACTTGTGACAGGGGCTAGGGGTACCTCACACCCAAGACCCGTGCACCAAGAAAATTTATAAAGGATCGTTTGATTGTTTGTTGGATTGTTTGTTTGGTGTTCGGTTCTGTTCGGTAGAATTAAATGTTGATCTGCATAAGGCTTTGGGTTGCTTGAATTGTTAAGTCTGCTGCTGAGAGGGTTGCAAGCAACCAATAATTGCAACCCCTGTCAAACGATCCTTTATAAATTTTCTTGGTGCACGGGTCTTGGGTGTGAGGTACCCCTAGCCCCTGTCACATATATATATAAAGGATGCTAGACGAACCAATGAAATCGCACCTTCATGCAGTGTTTACAAAAGTATTAGCCTAATAATGGCCGAGCTCTCAATCTGTGTAAACCAGTGGGCTATGGAATTTAACTACAGCCTTATGAGCAAAGTACCGCCTGAAGAGGTTAGTAATTTAACAATAGGAATGTTGCTGTACAGGTCTGTGCAAAGATTTCCACGGGAAGTGTGTCGCGAGAGGTTTTAGATGTTATAAAGAATAAGATATCCTGGACATAAAGGTGTATCAGATGATACCAGGATAGTGCCAGATAAAAGTCTGGTCTTATCAGTAATACCCCCTTCTCTGAAGAGAGTAAGAGTGTATAGACACAAAGGTAGGGTCAAGCTATGTAAGTTCCCAGAGAAGATGGTGATGTAGTACTCTGAGTCCCTAACTGCTACCTCTCCTGATCCGCATCTGTGATTATTGTATTTAATATGTTTCTGACTCTGCTAGGGGTAATTTATATAACTATTCACCAACAAGAACTGTAATTCAACTTAAAGAATCTAAGAAAGTCTTCTGGTGAATATTTACAATTTAATTAAACAGTTTCTCTTTTCTGTTTGAAAAGTGTTAAACTCAAATATTTTACAACATTAAATAAATAATAATAGTGAACAAATGTTTTTCTCTTGGGTCAAAATGTCTATCATCTTGTAGACAACTTTCGCTTGATTGATCATTCACTTGTAGGATTGTTTATTATTATTGCTATAAGTTTATAGAAACACTATACTAGTTTGGTCATCATAAACTGGATGAAGTTATGTCTTTATTGAGTCTGGATAAGCTGCACAGTTGCCTTAAGCAACTTATCTTCGTCACTGCAGATGGCTCCCTTATATGCTGGATATACAAATCAGATGAACTCGTGGAAAAGCTTTACGGGGATTCAAATAGCCTCAAACTGACTACTGCTTTCTTTGAGAACATTCAAGTGGACGTCTGAGAGTGTACGAGGAAGAAGAAGTTCCAGTAGCTACAACGTGATGACGGGCCTGCTATCACCAACTGGCACTGCATACGTTGCAACTTTTGTAAGAGCAGCCTCTTTTGATTTGGAGACTTTTGGTAAAGGATTAAACCTGCAATGAATTCAAACGCAATCCCTGTATTTTTCTATCCATATCCCTCTTATGACACAGATGGGGACGCTAGATAGTTTCAGATAAACGTGCTAGCAGATGCACCAGGTATAGTGTAGTTATCAACAATCATTTCAATTCAAAGTGATCACTATTTACTTCTACCTTCTTAATTATAAGTATTTTCCCATGATCGCCTCCATACAATAATTTGGTTGTGAGTAAAACTATTAAATAATATGTCAAACGATACCGTGAATCAATCCCTTTCATCCTTCTTATGTTCCTAGTAGATGTCTTATTCTATTCAAGAAATACTTCTTTAAATACCTTTCCCAACTTACAGACACAATTAGCCATCTTTCTCAATATATTAAATATTTCCGAAGGCGGGCTTTGCCTCTAGAAGTACACATGAGCCTGTAAGTTTCATCAGAAGACACAGACCATTCTTAACACATCTTATACACATCGTATCGCACAGTTGGATTTACCAATATAATTACACACAATTATACACATTTATATATATATAAATAGATTCGTTCTTACCCTCAGGTAGACAGACACACAGACTAGCCCTCAATGGTTGAATAAGGTCTGCTAACAAGTGTAGAAGGCAAACGCCGGCATTAATATATGCTCTGCTTTCCCCGCTCTCTGTGTTTTTCAAATCGTGACTGACCGGAGTTGGTTTAGTCTATTTATAGTCTGACCTCGGATGTACGAGATGGAATCCCCTTAGGAATGCAATAACTATCCTAAAATGTGGGTACCGTTTGGCCTTTTGTACACTGTAGGAAAACTACTTTTTTAATTATCTCCGTTATTCCTGACGCGATTTTAGTCAATTAAAGTTTACCTTATACTACGAATTAGGCTTTACATATCTATGTAATAATCCTTTTGGTTACTACTCGCATTTTCTGTTATGCATAGTTTAAACAGCTAAACTTAGGCCAACCTGAAGCTTCGAATGCATTTAACCTAAGATTTCCCCCGTCCTATAATATTATTAGTAAAAGTATTACTACTTACGGGTAGAGTAACATCCCTAATATTGTTTTGATAACCTCTGCCAAGTGGTACTTCTTCTATACTTCTGTAGTAAAATTCCTAAATTAATCATGTTACACAGAATAGGGTCTGGCCATCTTTATTCTCCCAGCAGTTGTAAACACAGGACTAAAAAAGCGTTTTCATTGGTCGGTGTATCATATCTTTTTACAATGTATGGCGCGCTGTAGGACCAGAGTTATTAGAATTCATGATGTGAAACAGACGTCATTTCACGACAAAGTGATATAGTAATGGAGAAATCTTGAGCGAAATGCATCGAGACATCAGGCAAGTCAAAAGCTTTTCTGTTTAGGCTACGCACAGCATAAAAATAAAGTATGTAAATAAAAGACCATTAACTAAATAGATGAAGACTAATCCAGGGAGTATTTTAAGCCTAGGATGAAGGAAATAGCTGCAGGAATAAGGAAAATAATTGAAATCTTAGTTTCCCATATTTGCACATCTAGACAAATAAGGCATACATTATGGGTACGCCAGAACACATTTCAGCAGCTGCTTTCTGTGTCGCCGGATATGACCTATATAAGACCCTGCCTCTTGCGAAACGAGGCCATTCAAATTTGAAAAATACAGCGAGCGCCAGAGTGTTAATGAAGATTGCCTTTGCATTCTGTATCTGAGAGCAGACCATATATATATATAACCATTAACAGCTCGACTGTATGTACCTGAGGGTAAGAAAGAATATATATATATATATATATATATATATATATATATATATATATATATATATATATATATATATATATATATATATATATATATATATATATATATATATATGTGTGTGTGTGTGTGTGTGTATTTCTATTAATTAATTAAATTGTGCGTTAGGAAGTGTGTAGATGTGTTTTGAACTACTGTGTAAATTGTGGAGGCAAAAACTTAGCCAGTATATATTCAAATAATTTGAGAATGGTAGCGAAAGTGTGCCTATAGTTTTAGAAAAATATTTAAAGAATTATTTCTTGAAGGAATGGACCACACACCAGGAACATAAGGAAGGATGAAAGGAATTGTTTTACTGTATCGATTAAGATATTACTTAGTATTTTACACAAGACCTAATAAAGATATGGAGGCGAATCATGGACAGATAGCTATAACCAAGGAATTGGAGAAAGATATATTCACAGTGGATTGGATTGTGTTATTGCTGATTCGATATGACATGTGCGTCTATCTGCACTCTCTCGTCTGAAACTATCTCTCATCTCCTACTTCTGTGATAAAGGGATAGAGATATGCAATATAGTGGTGAAATTAAATATATTTCATGTATCCTGCAACTGACTTCCACCCTAAGGAGTCAGACTCTACTATGGGATCTTCTTCTTCGTTCGCCCTGAAAAGGACGGTGGTTGCGTTGTGTCTGTTTACGCCTAAGCTGTGATATCTGCACCTTTCGGTCGACACATCCGACTTCAGCACGGCATTTTTTAGGGACCGGGTTTGCCTTCCCATTGCAATCCGCACTCGCTCAGCCAGACTGCACTGCTGCAGACTGTTTCCACGACCACCACGTGGAGGTGGAGTGCGGTCTTGACCAGCTCTGGTTCGCTTGTCCTGATGCAAGCAGTACAGCTATGGGTCACTGACTGCATTCACTATTGCTGCATCTTGGGGTCCCACTATGGGATCTAGAGGTGCGAGTGCCCTTTGATTGTTAGAGGAACAGTTACCCAAATCCTAATGCTGGAGGAGACACAGTTTATATCCAGAAAAGAGGTGGAACAGACTACAAAACTAAGACCTCAAGCTAAGTAGCCACACAAGGCTACTGTCCAGTTTACTCCAGAATCACCACAAAATAAATAGTTATAATGATGATCAGACAGTGCATTTTAGCTAGGCAAACGTCCTAGTCAGTAATAAACTAAATCGTCTACCACTGTGGCATTGATTTTGCCCCGCACATATTGGGTTGAAACATCAATTTCCGCAACCGGAAGTAGCATAGGCTGTATAATCTTTTGAGGCCCTGTATTTCTAAAATTTCACCAGTATACTGGTGGCCCTTCGCCAAAGATTGAGAAACTAAAGCAGAATATTTGGAGGCCCGAATAATACAAGCACAGTATGGTTTGGTTGCCAACTGTTACTTGCTCAGTAATAGAAGGGTAACTAGGATTTTGTTCATATGCCTGTTTCCCTATCGGCCCCCTGATCAGGCAAGCGACACTATAAGAACCGGATTTCCGTCTCTTACAATCCGATGTAAAATGCATGTCAGTTTTGCACGATTTACAATATCGTCTTCCAGTCCCCTGGGCTGAATTGCTCTGTTTCTGCCTCTGGAGATCTTGTGGTTGTTGTTGCTGTTGGTGGGCTGTTTTGTGTGTTGTGTTGTCCGTACTTTTGGAGTTATCATCTCGGTTATCCTTCTGTTTGGGGGGACTATCGTGGTGGAGCCTTTTAGACGGATTCTCTTCCGGCAGGGTGCTCTGGTTCCTATCGGCAAACAGTACCACGTGCTCAAGAGTTTTGGCCCCATGCTCCGCCAGGAACCGTTTCATGTCAGGGGTGAGCGAGTCCTTGAACTGTTCCACGACAATCATCTCCTGCAACCCTTCATTTTCTTCTTTTTTTTCTTTGATCCTTAACCATCAACCGTCAAAGCAGTCAGTGGCCATCACGCCTAGTGGCGTCTTGTAGGGCAAGAGAAATAAGGTATAAGAAATAGATTTCACGAGTGAATAGTTTAAGGGTAGAATTTGTCATTGGATTGAGAAGATACTCTAGTCCAGCCTATCTTTACGACTGTAATTTGTTATCAGAAAATTCTACTCTCCGCACATTTAATATATACGTTTAACTATACACACACACACACACACACACACACACACACACACACACACACACACACACACACACACACACACACACACACACAGTTAAGTGACGACAAGATACACACAAACGTGAAAACTATAGTAAATGGAATATGGATATGGGCTGAGCTGACCAACACAAGTAATTAAGTTTTGTTTATTTTATTATCATATAAACCACTCACAACATCAAACACATATATATCAAGAAAATCATAGGTTACAGAATTTGGAAAATAAACCCATAAGTACCATCCCCTCTGTTGAGACAAGATCCTGATAGACGTTAATAACCCCAAAAGGTCAAAGATTAACGCTATGGTATAGAAATAGGCGATAACGTAAAGAACAGAGTTCCTAGTTAATATATCCTGTAAAAATAACAATATTAGCGGGGAAAAAAAGAAGAAGTGGGTACACTGATTATACAAAAAGAAATATTCACTCCTCTTTACTCACACTCTGTCAGTCTGTGGCCACATTCAATCTCGCTTACCTGCTATCTGGTTGACAACTTCTTGAACTTATAAATCCGTGAACAGGTATCAAAGATCCGTGTTGTGCTTCTCCGAAATAAGCCCCAGTTCCTCCACGAATACTTAATTCTCCTAATGGGGAACGCTTACTTTGGTGATGATTATTGGATGTGGTAGTGTCACATCAGATAGTTTAGGTAGCAAAATATTTACCAAGATCTAGTGTTCACAGGGGACAGAAGCTAGTACTTCCATTAGTTAAAGGAAATGTCTGGTGGGTAAATCTTTCTGGATAAATCCTCCTGACAACACAATGGTCAATAGTCGGGAACAATGTTATGGCAATATATATATATATATATATATATATATATATATATATATATATATATATATATATATATATATATATATATATATATATATATATATATATATATATATATATATATATATATATATATATATATATATATATATATATATATATATATATTGCCACAGCGGACTGATATAATTGAATGGAGAAAATCTGGAAATTTGGTGTCTCCAGTTATACAATTCTTATTTATACGTTTGGGCTATCTCTCTGGATGAAACAAGAGGACCGCACAGGTCAACATCGAAGACATTACTAGCTATTTGTTTCGCCACATGATATTACACTAGTCACTTACACAATTACACGTCATGAATTAGAAGTAAATTTATATTCCGTCAATGGTCAGTCGCCTAGTGTATTTATTAGTCAATTAAAACATCTCTTAGCGAGTGATTAAATTTTTTATTACAGCTGGCAAAATTAGCTATATGTTATTTACTACGCTAGTCAATTAACACAGAAAATCCCAGTGAATTATAATGAGGAACTTAACACATTAAATCACTTAAAGGCTAATATATATATTACAGCAAATCAGAAAAATGAAACTATCTCCACGAAATCTAAATAATCCACTTTGTACAATGGCTCTAGAATGTCGAGGTAGATATTTCAAAAAAATTCTGAAGCAACTAGATAAACTGACTTTGGGAGATGAGTATAAATACAGAAAAGCCGTTATCTCACTAGCTGGTGCGAGAAATCGCGCCTTCGGCCATATCAGGGGAATCAAGAAGCTTCGTTCCCGAGATAAAGAATTTTTACGGTCCCTCTGTTCGACGTGGCCAATCGACAACAAAGGCTTCTGATCTCAGCGATTGTCTCCCTGTATGTACAACATCACAGGATTAGCTTCCCTTGTAGAGAACTTCAAAGCGGTCTACCTTCCACGTGTTGTGGGCACGTACAATCTGCCAGTCATCGTAATACTGACTGCTCCGCTGGCGTGAGAACTTCTGTTAGACAAGCGTTCTACGCTCACCTGAATGAGTGACAGTTTCCAACGTATGTAAACAACTCGCAAGCTCGTGAAAGCAGAAAAAAATAGACGTGGCTAAAATATGAGTCAAGACAGTCGATTTGCGTGGGTTTTTTCGTAACAAAAATTATACACGCTGGAGGGGGAAGCGAAGGTGTACAGAAAAGAAGCGATATTTGCATATACATGTCACAGTCCCCACTTCTCCAAGTACGTTCCTAGTCGTGTAGCAAATTGTCTATACGATTCATCTTTCTGTCGTTTCGTCTCACGGAATTTACCACCAAAAGTCTCTGCATTGAGCATAAAACGCTGTAGCAGAGCTTTCTTCAACATGTCGTAGTTGTTCTGTTCTTCCGTGG
The DNA here is from genome assembly GCA_024509875.1 of Oreohelix idahoensis. Lineage (NCBI taxonomy): Eukaryota > Metazoa > Mollusca > Gastropoda > Stylommatophora > Oreohelicidae > Oreohelix > Oreohelix idahoensis. The sequence continues at coordinate 269,145 of JAMPIV010012160.1, forward strand.
GCGTTTTGAAAAACACATCATAAGCAGATCCCCTAAGACTCTGGGATAGCTTCATGTTGTATCTCTCTCTCTCTCCAAGCCATATGTAGCTGCTAAGGATTCAAACCTAGACAGATATATGTTTATTTCCTCTGATGCCTCAGAGTAAACATCTAATTGGAAGGATATGGCATTAGGTGCTACCCCCTGAGTGGTGTTTCCTCCATCGCTTCTTTGAGAACTGCCAGACCCGCCATTGTTAGAACTAGAATCCACTCTTCTCCCTTCGATCTCCAATTCCTTCAATCTAATGGCGTGGGCTCCGTCGAGGTCCTTTTCGGCTCTTTCGGCATCTTCCCTGGTGAATGCCCTCTTGGCCTGTTTCTTCTCCTTAACAAATGCCCTTTCGGCCTGTTCCTTCTCCTTAGCGAATGTCATTTCCTTTTCTCTCTCTGCGGTTTCGTGTTCTGCTTTGGCTTTTTCGTGCACTCTGGCCAGTTTTCTTTCCTGGCGTTCCACGGATTTCTCTGCCTCCATCCTGTCCTTTTCCTCTTCATGTTTTTTTCTGTTCTGTCGCCGAAGTAAGCACGAAGTCAGACAGTTCTTTAGCTGAAAACCAGAGTTCGCGTCCTAGATTAAGGTAAAATGCATTGAGGTTTTGGGACTCTGCCATTTTGAGCGATAAGTCTGTTTACAAATCTACACAAATGCAGAACAGCTACTACCACTAAACACCAAATTACAACACTGAATTAGCTTCAGTAAGTGAACTTTTTATTTCTTTAACTTTAACTTCAGTTTGCAAGAAAATGTGTTTCTTTCACTTATTCAATTATTCTTTACACAGTTACTTTTACTGTCATTTACGAATGCAATGTATGCTCAGTCTTACAATTAAACACACTCTTGACACTATTCTTTCAGTAAATCTGAAATTTATGTCAGTCAAGTCTATGGGAATAACTTGACAAGTTCTATAATCCCGGCGCGTGTCGCTAAACTATGAATTATCACACTTGTGCGATCCCGTTTAATCCCAAGTCGAGACCCCAATTGTGACGGTATTGCCTCTCCTGCTTTGCAGTAGTGGTCCAACAATGGCCAAAACTCAAGAGTATCTAATATGGGCTTCAAAGGTATCTACCTTTGCACAAGATTACTCTTGGCAGAGATGTAGATAGAAGGGTGATGACACTTCTATTACAAAGTGAGTCTTCACAAGATATTCAGAATAAGCGAGAACAATACTGCTTTGGCTGAATATGTTAACTCTGTAATTCTTCCGACGCTTTTGTGAAGGATTTAAGCACTTATTACTTTCAGCTCGTTTAAGCCCCCACGCCTGATTTACTCAGTGGAATTATTTTATTTTAGTATAGCTCTGTTTAGAGTGTGTGTATTAATTTGACTGAGACAAACATGCAGTAACTTTAAAGGGATTAAATCGAAGTTAAATTTGTAACATTACAAATAACAAAATTTAATAAACACTTTAGGTTTTAACACTTGGAAAATAATTTGAATTGTTATGGATCAAGAACAGTTTTCATCACAGTCTTTAAAGAATGTGAGATGTTACAAGAAGTTAAAGTGACAGAATATATTTGAACTTAGCTGCCAATTACGGTTCTGCTGCTTCTTATGGGTTGGTTCTTTTCACTCTGCTCACGCTCGTCTCTGATCAAGGTTGTCGGGGGTAGCTCGTTTCCCAGAAATGTCAAGGAGTGTCTACCACGTGGGTCCTTCGTCTTAAAGCTTAGGCCACTGTTCCCTTCTTGTTTCAGAGAAAGTACTTTCTTCTGGTACCACCAATAAGCCAATCCTGACTCACACACTTTTTTACTCAGATGAATAAAAGAGACTTGAATCGGCCTATCATACACGCGTCTGGGGGGTCGCTTTTAATAAACTCCCTCTCTGACTTCGTGTGTGGTCCTTCAGTTTCCTCAGTCCCGGTTTCCTTATTTAAAATGTTAGAGATTTCCAGGGCTATATTGTAAGTCTTGATAAATACTCCAATAAAAGGTGTCCGGTATATTAAGAAGAAATTCTCAATTCTAATTCTTCTCTGTAGCAGTCTGGTGTCTTGGCGAGCGATTTCTCAAGTGAAATAGCTTGAGAAAATGATCAGATTATATTCCCTGCCTTCCCACGCCTTCGTTTGTTATGAGCTATAAAAAAAAACTCCAATCATATTCAAACAGGCGGGTTATTGGATAATTTCAAAATATTCCGACATCGGATAATTTGAACGTAAGGCAGAGATCAACTCTCTCATATATGGTAATAAGATGTCCGATGCCCTTGTGTACAAACTTCTAAACACACCGGTAACCGCAAATGACCATGTGTTCGAGACGTGGCAATCTTACTTTTATCTAAAGTAATCTTGTCATCCATGTCTTATCGGTGAATAAGCCGATAGCGCTGGCCGATGCCTGTGTTAATCTGCCGCGCCTATAGCCAACAAATCTGGGCAGCGCCAAGCAAATGTGATTATTATCACCTACAGGGAGTGTCGGATGATTTGATAAAATCAAATATCTGCTACTTAGCAGAAAAATAACGAAGAAAGAAAAATGCGACAATTGAGAGCAAATAATAAAAATCAGTACTACAAATGTACCGATACTGCCGGAGTGAAACAAAGATCGATAGGTGCCGTCCCGTTTTGTCACATTATCCATCCTCGTCATTTACTGTATATAGGGTAAATAAAAATTTCTAATTTATGTGTGTGTTTCTGTTTTGTTTTGTTTAATACATACAATAGGAAGAGCGAATTTATTGCATTTGGGAAATATATGGAGATCAAGATATCAAGTCCAACGCGAAAATCAGAATATTCAACTCAAATGTCGTCAGGTCTTACTGTATGGCTCTGAAAGATGGAGAATAATAAAAACCACAGCCAACTATAGACTTTTATAAATGTGTTATTGCTTGGAAAAGAAGGATTGAAATGGTATGACAAGATGTCTAATGTGGAACAGATGACTTGAACCAGACAAATGACAAAATGGAACAAGAGATGACTAGATCACTAATGTGGAACTGATGACAAGATGACTAAAATGTGGAACTGACGACTCGAACCAGACAAATGCCAAAATGGAACAAGAGATGACAAGATGACTAATGTGGAACTGATGATAAGATGACTAATGGGGAACTGATGACAAGATGACTAATGGGGAACTGATGACTATTTCAGACAAATGCCAAAATGGAACAAGAGATGACAAGATCACTAATGTGGAACTGATGACTTGAACCAGACAAATGACAAAATGGAACAAGAGATGACAAGATGACTAACGGGGAACTGATGACTTGAACCAGACAAATGACAAAATGGAACAAGAGATGACAAGAAAACGATAGCGATGGATAGGACACACATTAAGGAAATATGTAAATAGTATTACAAGATAGTTCTTGTTCTGTGATCTCCCAAGGCAAGAGCGGTAGAAGGAGGCAGAAGAGAAGAGAACTGGAGAGAGACTTGAAAAGAAGGAAGAAGACATGAGAAGATCTTGAGCTGATGGCACGGGGCAGGAAAAAAAGGTTTTTGAAAAAGTTAATTGAAGGTCTATGCTCCATGGGGGGGAGGGGGGGGGGGCTGAATGGAGACGAAGAAGAATGGGAATGTCTACATATTTGTTGTTTTGTACTTTTGATGTATAAAATATATGTATGTGAAAGCTAGGGGTATATGGATTTATATTTAATTACATAATTTTGATTTTAGTGATCGCTGGGTTAATTCTTATCTAAATGTGGCTGTTACGTCCATTTTCGCACAACCAATTTTGATGCGAGACTTAACAGATTACCAGATGCCGTAATCTAACTATGTTAAACGTACTTAGGTACGCATCTATGTTAACGATATAACTTAAATGTATTAAGCACCAAAGTGCACGAATTCGGTGCGATAAAATCGTTAGTTGCCATAGAGCGCTGATGACGTCACTATGATAGTGACGTCATAGAGCTGAGAGACAAGATGCCGGTTTTTTAAGACAGACGTTGTGCTGGTCTTTTGAGTCCCATGATGCGGGAATAACTGATTAATTTGATATCTTAACTACCTTCCAAGGCGAAGCGTTAGCCACAGCCAAGTTCGATTTATCTTCGTCAATATCTCCACGTGATATTTGACGCAAGTATTTTTACCAGATTTTGACAGGGCTTCAGTACGGCATTGTGACCTACTGCTAGTGAGTTTCAAAATTCATTCTTACGAAGTATATCAAAGACGAACATTTTTATGAAGTATCAAGATAAGATGTCCGGCCAAAAGAAATAATAAATAAGTAACTCTTTCAAGAATCCAATATGGAAAGGAAGTGAATTATCTTCACCTCAATACTTTACCGTTTGCGAATTGTCCAACGGCCATTGAGGTCAGTCAAGTTGACTTTGTAACATTGCCATTATGCAGAATTCTTATCACCATGCCATGTTCTATTATGTCGTCAACAATGATGTCGTCCATGTATCGTCAAATAAATGAATGAGAATTAATTATCAATCAAGACATGAATTCAGCGTCCATCTATTATAACAATGAAATAGTCGGCCACCTGTAAGCCCGACCAAACAGACAGCATTCTTAGTCAGTAGCATTATGAACTATGAAATAGTCGGCCACCTGTAAGCCCGACCAAACTGACAGCATTCTTAGTCAGTAACCTTATAAACTATGAACATTCGCGTTATAATCAAGAACTCAAACTTCAAACAAACTATTGACACTTTACTCCAACATCTGATGGCCAGTGTGAGGATCGAACCCACGACATTCGCGTTAACCTTTCCAACATCTGGTGTGACAGTTTCAAGGGAAGCAGCTTCAAGAACTCATTCAACAACTCAAGTGTTCTTACCTGGTTAAATCTTTGCAAATCATCAAGATCAAGGACACTGTTTGCTCTTTGAGAGGTCTACCTAACGGCTTTCAAGACTGACCTTCAAGCAATCCTGATTCAAGTCTGGTTATTATCTATCAACTGTGGATGTTCTCTGCATTGGACGGCTCTTATGCAACGCCCGAGATTCAAAATCGCTAGCTCTGCGAGGACTGGGAAATTTTTTCTTTCAAAAAGATAAGTGAACCATTGTTCTGTTCACCGTTGCATGTTTTAGCTGAGCCTATTTTTAATATGTCTATAGTCATGTTATATGTTACATGTTCAGTGTTTTAACGTGGGCAGGTTGGGTTGGCGACTCACATAGGATACATCCCGAAGTTAACTTCTGGGCCTTCGTGTGTTCTATAGGTATAATTTTACAGACCTCCCTTAGTGGATGTCCCAGCACATAGTCTGGAAGATTATTCTAGTCCACTACGTTGGTTCTCTGTGAACTATATTCGTTTAGCTGTGACGTTGAGTTTTTATTGTTGTTATCGTTATATTTCTTCTATCCGTACCTTGGTTTTATAATTGACTTTGTTTGTGACCGTCCTTCTAACCCTGACTATCACTTATTTCTATACACCTTGTGTCGTTACTTGTCTTGTTTTTATTCGCAGCTGTCATTGCATCATATTTATTTCTGCTTTATTATTTGTTTGATTCCTGCGAACGTTGTCATTTGTTCCAGTGTAACTTGTCATTGTTACTGTTGTTTTTATTGGTCTATATCGTACGTAATTTATTTGTATGTCCTGTTACATGACTATTAATGCATTAATAACTAAAGGATAAATAATAATTATATTATAGCATCTAATTCATCATAACATATATTTTGACTAAGTCAGCCATTGTGAGTGGAAAACATGGCCACTCTAGAGTCCTGTATGAAAATTGGAAAAGAGTTTGGTTATAAAGCAGATGCTTTAAGAGAATTTACTTTTGCACAATTAGCTAAAGCGAAAGAAGAGGAAGAAGATGAAGCTATATTAAAACAAGAATTAGCTGAAAATGAAGCTATATTAAAGCAGGAACAAGCTGAGAAGGAAGCTAAGGATGAAAAAAGGCGACTAGAAGATAGAGAGGCGGAAGAGAGAAGAAGAGAGATGGAAGAGAAAAGAATGCAATTTGAAAGAGAGATGGAGTAAAGGATGATGCTCCTTCATCTGGAGGAATTAAAATTAAGGGGTCAAAATGCAAATAACGTTAACTCCAATAATACTGCACCTTCAGAAAAAAATTATGGTAGTGATAAATTTAAATTGCCTAAATTTAATCCACATAGTGATGACGTGGCATGCTATCTGTCACGCTATCAAAGTGTATGTGAAGCACGTGGACTGGATAAAGCTCAATGGAGTGTTAAACTGATGGAATTTTTGACAGGAGAACCTTTGACTCTTGTACAGACAATGGATCCCACTCTGCAAAAGGACTACGATAATGTCAGAGCTGCACTGCTAAAAAAATATCAATTGACTGAGGAGGGATACAGATTGCGCTTTAAATCCTTACTGCCTGAAACTGGGAAGGATTTCGCTGACTTTGTATGCAAGATAGTCTCACACTCGATAGATTGATAGAGTTGTCAAAAATAGAACATTCCTTTGACTCTCTTCGTGATTTAATGTTGCGTGATAAAGTACTGTCATCAGTTAATGCGACATTCCTCTCGTTCTTACATGAACGGAAGCCTATGAATTTTAAGGATATGGATCAAATCTGTAAACAGTTCTGTATTGCACATCCTAATATGTTATATAGCCATTCACATATTAGAGAAGAATTACCCGTTGCTTCGGCCATACAACACAATAATCACTTTCGAAGTCGTTCTCTCAGTCACGATAGAAACATCAGAAAGGGAGAGAATAGAAATTTCAATGGTTTTAAAGGGACACCATTTCGTGGTGGTTCACCATCTCAACAAAACTGGAGACAGTCCAATAGGCCATATAATTTCAATAATAACAATTATGGAAATTATCAAGGAAATAATTATAACAACTATGATCGATCGCGATCTCCCTCATTTTTTTAACAGGAATAACTCACCATACCGAAACTACGGTCAAAGGGACAATAGTTATCACCGTAATTGGCGTTCAAACCAAAATAGTGATCAAAACAGGTCAAATAAATATAACAATGTCAGAAATGATGATCGTAATAGATCAAGAGGTAGGGACAGAAATGTAAATAATAAACAACATCGCCAGGCTAATTCTGCTCATCATGATCTTCAAGCTAATATAGATCAGAGTACAAATGTTGATGTGCATAATGCATCTTCTTGTTCTTTAGATTTCGAGCAGGCTAAACTTTGTCATCAATGCACAACATTGTTCCAGCCCGAGGCGATCACGACGTTGAGTTGCGGCCATGCCTTGCCAAGTCTCCCTGCGATGTCCACCGCCATGTCAGCATCTACACACGACAGAAGAGGGTCTCTTACTTACACAAAGGATTTGCAAATAAGATCCCCGTGTCTATTTTGTTTGACACTGGATGTTCAACCGTAGAAATTAGACAATCCTTAGTACACCCGTCATTAGTGACAGGAAAAAGTGTTAAGTGTGTCACATTTGGTGGTAAAGTTGAGACATTCCCAACTGCGATTATAGATTTGGATACACCAATTTTTACCGGAAAAATCCATGCCTGTATACTTCCTTCACCAATCAGTGATTTGATAATTGGTCGTATACATGGTGTTAAAGAGTGTACGCCACAACAGATTGCTACTTGGGAAAAGCAACATATGCATTCTGTTTATGCAGTTGTCACTAGAGCGCAAACTAAGAATATGTTGCAGGTTACACCAACAACATCTCCTGACACTAATAATGATGATCATGACTCCACTATCTCACGAGAATCCTTTATAGAATTACAACATAATGATGTTTCATTACAGAAATTTTTTCTGTTGGCTAATAATAATAATACATCAACAGATCAAACAAACCCGAAACATTCTTTTGTACTGAAAAACGGGGTGTTAGTTAGAATTGTACGTGATACTACTTCATCCGTACGTTCGCAAATTTTGGTACCCACTAACATGAGAGCACGTATATTACGTCATGCTCACGACTCTCAATGTGCAGGTCACATGGGTTTTTCACGCACTAAATCCAGGGTGCTATCTTCATTTTACTGGCCAGGTATTCATAGAGATGTCAATGTCTATTGTCGCTCTTGTACTATATGTCAAGAGGTTAAGGTACGTGGTCCACGTCACGCAGCTCCTATTCAGGCTGCTGACATTCCTATTCGACCTTTTGAAAAAATGGCTATCGATATCATTGGACCTTTACAACCCTCTGCTAGAGGACACACACACATTCTCACATGTATTGACATGTGTACTCGTTGGCCTGAGGCTATTCCACTTAAGAGTACTTCATCTGCCGATGTAGCTGATGCCCTACGGTTAATTTTTTCACGTCTGGGTTTTCCTAAAAAAATCTTATCAGACCATGGTGTACAATTTGTATCTGAATCTATGTCCCAGGTCATGACCATGCTACACATAGACAGATCACTTAGTAGCATCTATCACGCCATGTCAAATGGTTTAATTGACAGACAAAATAGGACACTTAAACAGTTATTAGTTAAGATTACTAATGACCATCCTCAAGACTGGGATAGAGTTTTACCCGCGGCTCTCTTCGCTTATCACGAGGCCGTTAATGATATCCACCAAAAGATAGATATAAGTGGATGGAAGCAGACATCATCATCATCATCAGTTGATAAGATCTCTATGGTGTTGTTTGCTCCACTGTAGTGTATGGAATGTCAACTTGACCTACGCAGTGGTGTGTAGACATGGATTGAGTGTATAATGTGCGAATGATGATAAAGGTTCGTGGTGTTGACAAAAAAATGTTCTTTTCTCACACTCATGTATGGCTGGAAGTCATCGACACCAACGACTGTGTACCTTTTCTAAAGTTTAATTGGACGTACACACTCGACAGCACAGATAGTGACAAATCACAGGTTGCCATAATACATCATAGTACAGTGGATAAATGGTCTTGCAATGTTACATGGGCACTCATGTAGAATAAGTGTATAATGGACTGTCAGTAGCCAAGCACTCAGTATCGCCCATACATATATCATCTGACTTCACTGACTGAGCACGTCAGCTTATAAACAATATTTCAGATGGCTTCTAAACCTAATCTCGTCTAGCGACGATTCTTCAACATAATGTTCAGCACATATTTTTCCATATAATAATATTGAACCGCTAGCAATGGGTTCTCATGTGTAGCAGTGATCTCTGGACTGATCAAGCGATAATACGGGCATCCCTTTTCTCTTCTTGAAAGTCACTACATGTTTTGGTTCCAAGATGGCTTCACTCGTGAGCTGTCACTCACGTTTGGATACAGATAATGAATCTGTCCTAAAGTTAGTCATTCATAAAACATTTCATTGCTCTGTAGATTTGATCATGAACAATTGACTGCAATCTACAGGATATAGTGCTGCTAGGAATCGAAGTCGTTTTCATCGAGTCAAATATATTCTCTTAGACATTCAAATCGTAACTATCGAAAATGGTGGCTTCGATCGAGAGTTCATAAGAGTATCTTTGATTACCTTGGTATAGGAAATATGAAACTGCCATTCCTTGGCAATACGACTAAACACTGGGGTAAAGCATACACGATAGGTTTAGACGACTATCACCTTCCCCACAAATACTGAGATCACTTTTTCCCCGGCGACAGGCCGACATGGAAAAACACAGTCCCTATCAGGACGAAGCCAAATCACACCACACTCTAGCGACACATCCGCCGAATAGCCTTCGACCTCTCTAGAGACAACAGAACATATAGTTCGACTTAGATATGTAAAGATATACAGATATAAGACAGACTCGTCCTACTCAGACAAACAATACACATAAATTCAGGCCATAGATATTCTGAAGCAAGAACAATCTATTATTACCCAAACAACGAATAAATCGCAGTAAAATGGATTTATCCGCGGAGTTTGATCGAAAGAGCCGACACAACTTTCAAGGGAAGTAACTCAATAATGACTTTCCCTTAAGCACTATTTTGCTTTCAAAATATTTGCGAAGATAACAAGAATACCAATGTATAATATTGTAAGATATCAAAGACTGCACGTAACAGTCTTACCACACCTCCCGGGAAAAAAAAAAATGGAACATTTTTTTTTCTCTTTTTGAAATACATCTAGGAGCAACGTACAATAGGCTCACAACGCATGAATAATGCGCAGATGAAAATATCAGGAATACCTATAACGCCTAATATGAGGCTAAGTCGACTTATGGAGCGACTGGTGAGAATGTGTCTCATAAACTGAGAGAAATTATTTCTCTACAAGTATATTTTTCCAGGAAGGTGTCATCAAAGTATAATACAATTCTGGCAATTACACAATGCCTAAAAAATTCATATCATCATTTCGTATTAGATATCTTAAATTTATGATTTATGAAGAAAAAAATCATCAAAGCACAGCGGTGAATAAACATCAATGAACCGCTATGTAGTGATACAATCATTATATTATTAAATTACAAATGTGTATCTATCATGATATAGAAAAGGAACTACTATAGAACTAGACATATCAAGAAGTCTAAGCCCTAATAGTTATGTGGAATCATGTGGGCATCTTGACAGAATGTCTGCCATCACATTATCTGATCCACGAATAGCTCGCACAGAGAAATGAAAAGGTTGAAGAGCAATTGCATATCGAGTAGACCTCGAGCTCTTCAAATTCTTACTCTGTATAGCAGTAAGAGCTTTTTGGTCGGTTTCTACTATGAAATGTGCGCCTAGAAGGAATCTCTGTAGTTTGAGGATCGACCAAACCATAGCTAATAGCTCACGGTCTAAAACCGAATAATTCCTTTCTGCCGCATTAAGTTTTCTGGAAATATACATTACAGGATGCAGAGTTCCAGAGTACTCTTGCATTAGTGCCGCTCCAATCCCAGTGGATGAAGCGTCACTACGAAGAACGAATGTCTTATCTTTAGTAGGTAGCACTAAAATAGGTGGTGTTGAAAACAATGTTTTAATCTTATCCAGAGAGCATTGGCATTCCTGAGACCAGTGGACCACATTAGGCGAACCTTTCTTTAGAAGTGTTGAGAGAGAGGTGCCATGATAGAGGATAGATTCTGAATGAATCTGCCATAAAATTGAATAAGACCTAACAGACTTCTCACCTGTTTTTTAGTCTTAGGGATTGAGATGTTAAGTATCTTACTAGTATTATGGTCCTCTGTCTTTAGGAAACCATGACCAACTCGGTGGCCTAGGAAAGAAATTTCGCTAAAACCAATATAGGCTTTAGAGGGTTTCGCTGTCAGGTTGTGCTCACGCAAAGTAGACAGCAATTCATCTAACCCTGAATAGTGATCTTCCCAAGTATCGCTGAAAAGACAGATGTCGTCTAGATATGCAATGACATCTGACCGATAAGATAGGATTCGGCGCATCATGCGTACGAACGTAGCTGGTGCGTTCATAAGACCGAAAGGCATAAAATTCCATTGGAACAAACCTCTAGGTGTTGAAAAAGCCGTGAGAGGTTTGGCGCGTTCAGATAAAGGAACTTGCCAATATCCTTTAGACAAATCAAGTTTAGTGAAAAAATGAGATTTGGAGAGTCGAGTAAGTAGCTCTTCCAGTAAAGGCATAGGTTCGGCATCGAACTTAGTTACTTGATTCAATTTTCGATAGTCAACGCAAAGACGTATGTTATTGTCTTTTTTACGCACAATAACCATCGGCGAAGAATATGCAGAGGTGGATGGTTCGATTATTTTCAAATCTATCATCTCATCCAACTCTTTCTCGACCTGTGCTTGAAAATGTATAGGTATAGGATAAGGTCTAACCCTAATAGGAGTATGGTCAGTTAGAACAATGTCATGTTGAATGACATTCGTTTGTCCAGGGATGTCAGTGAGTACATCCTGAAATGTTTGCAACATAGTTGAAACTTGTCGCTGTTCTCCTAGAGACAAATCAGGAGAGACAGTAACGTTCTTCCATGATTCACTGGAATGAAGTGGGATCATTGGAAGAGGAAGATTTACATCTGAAAAACTTGTTTCCTCATCCTGTATCACGGACAGTGATGAGTAATGACCATGTTGTACTGGAGAATTGTCCGTTGCTTGGAAAATGGGTTGCAAATAATCCGGACGTTCATGGAATTCAGTAAGCATATTGATGTGGAAGGTTTTATGCTTCCCATCAATATCGACAATATAGTCGACATCGGAAATTTTCGATATTATATCGTACGGACCTTTCCAAGAAATAAGTAATCTGTTTTCCCTACAAGGTAGTAATACAAATGCTTTGTCACCAGGACAAAGTTGTCGTAAGCATCTCTTCTTATTGGCAAATTGCCTTGCCTTCTGTTTCGCAAATTCAGAAGAAGAAGTTGCTAATTTGCATGCTTCGATAATTTTTTGTCTCAACGCGATGACATATTCGTAGGATGACTTTGTGTCATCGTCAATATTGTCAGATGTTATGAGATCGTGAAGCAACGACATAGGGCCACGCGGACGCGCGCCAAAGACGAGTTCAAAGGGAGAAAATCCCGTATGTTCATTGGGTACCTCTCTGTAAGCGAAGAGGGCCGCAGGTAAAACTCTGTCCCAGTCTTGAGGATGATCCTCAGTTATCTTCCCCAGTAAGTTTTTAAGTGTTCTATTAAGGCGTTCGACCATACCATTAGACATTGGATGGTAGATACTACTTAAAGATCTATCTATCTGCAGAGTAGACATTACTTGAGACATGGTATCTGATATTAGTTGGGTGCCATGGTCTGACAATATCTCTCCGGGGAACCCCAGACGAGAAAATATAAGCCAAAGAGCATCTGCAATATCAGCAGTAGTAATGCTCTTCAGAGGAATAGCCTCTGGCCAACGTGTGCACATATCAACACACGTCAAGATAAACTGATGTCCTCTGGCAGACTTGATCTTAAATGGACCAATAATGTCTATGGCCATTTTTTGAAACGGCCGAATAGGAATGTCCGCCGCCTGAATGGGTGCAGCATGCCGTGGACCTTTGGATTTAACTTCCTGACATACTTTACAAGATCGACAATAAATACGTATGTCCTTGTTTACCAATGGCCAAAAGAAAGCCGCAAGGACTCTTGACTTAGTACGGGAAAAACCCATGTGTCCAGCACACTGAGAGTCGTGAGCGTGCTGCAAAATTTTAACTCTCAAATTCTTGGGAACCAGGATTTGAGAATGACTTGACGTAATGGAGTCTTGAACCATACGTACAAGTACGCCATTCTTCTTTGTAATCCACGATTTACGACTTGTGTCTTTATTCGGATCACCTTTAGTTGCAAGAATGAAGAATTTCTTCAGAGTGGGATCATCTTCTTGCTGTTTTATAAACGAGTCACGAGAAATTACCAAGGGATTATCTTGGTTATGCACTTCATTATCTTCAGTAGATGAAGTTTGAGGCATATTAAGAGCCTGAGCTCTAGTGACTACAGCGTTAGCAATCTGCATGTTTTGCCTTTCCCACGTGGAAATTTGTTGCGGAGTGCATTCCTTGACTCCATGAATGCGACCGATGATGAGGTCAGCGATCGGATTCGGAAGAAGACATGCGTGTACATCTCCTGTAAAGAAAGGAGTAGCAATCCTAATGATAGCAGTAGAGTATTTCTCTAATGTGCCGCCAAATGTTACACATTTGACTACTTGTCCAGTGGCACGGGAAGGATCTACGAGTGACTGCCTAACACCAATTGTGGTGCATCCAGAATCAAATAGCACAGAGACTGGATTGTTATTCACTAAACCCTTATGTAAGACAAGAGAACCTCTTCCATCATGCGCGACTGATGCTGGAAGAGCAGGAAGAGGATGGCCACAGCTTAAAGTAGACACTGTGGTTGGCTCAAATAACGTTTTGCATTGGGGGCACTGAGATGCTCTCCCAAAATCAAAAGCGGCACATGCCATATTACTAGCATCATTATTATCTTTACTCTGTTTATAGGCTTCATGGGACTCTTGTTGTGCAGAGTTTGCCTGAAAATGTGGTTTATGTCTTTTGTTTTGAGATCTACCTCGGTTATTATCACCTCTGTAGTTATTGTTACCTCTATTGTAACCCCTATTTGGGTTTGAGTCATAGTTCCCTTGGTTACCATTATCATATTCATTATAATGAGTATCTCTGTAATTATGATCTTGTTGACTCCAAGACGGATAACCCTGATAGTTTCTATAATTACTTCCTCTACGGAAATTCCTATAATTATGACCACCCCTGTGTCGAGAGCTATCAGGTCGTCTCCAGTTCTTTGAAGAAGAACCCTGAAATGATTGGTTACCTTGGTTTTGATAACTATTATGGTTACCTTTTTTATCAAATCTGTTTTGAGGTCCCTGAAATCTGTGTGAATAATTGGGATTGTATGGTGTTGCTGAAGCAACTGGCATACTCTCCTTAATCTTAGTGTTGCCAAAAGTCACGTCGGGGTGTGCAGTGACATATTGGGAACAATATTCTTCCATTTCTTTTAGAGATTTAGGTTTACGCTCATGTATAAATTCAAGGAAAGGTTTGTTCACACATGACATAATCTTATCTCTGAGCAACAAATCCATAAGTCCTTCATACGTTTTTTCTGTTTTGGAAAGCTCAATCCAACGATCAACTGTGAGACGTGCCTTTGCAGTGAATTCTGAGAATTCTACACCCGTCTCAGGTACCATCGTTTTAAATAAAAGGCGATAGCCTTCCTCACTTAGCTGATATTTTTTTATCAAAGCCGCCCTAATGACATCATAATTATCCTTATCTGCTTCTCCTACAAGGCATAATCTAGTCAAAGATTCACCTTTCAAGTTTTCTGATAATTGATTAGCGTATTGTGATTTATCCACATTATGTGTACGACAAGAACGTTCAAATCTATCCAGCCAGAATGTAATATCGTCACTGGACTGATTGAACGGTGGAACCTTAACCTTGTAAGTAGAAGGTTTATCATTACCACTAGATGCCTGATTAACATTACTCATACTTGTCAATCTTAATTTCTCCAACTCAAATTCATGTTCTCTTATTGCTTTTTTTTCTTCAGCCTCTCTGTCTAATCTTTTTTGTTCAGCTTCCCTGTCTAATCTTTTTTGTTCAGCTTCCCTGTCTAATCTTTTTTGTTCAGCTTCACTGTCTAATCTTTTTTGTTCAGCCGCAGCTTCTCTTTCCAATTTTTTTTTGTTCAGCTTCACTGTCTAATCTTTTTTGTTCAGCCGCAGCTTCTCTTTCCAATTTTTTTTGTTCAGCTTCAAATCTCCTTTCCTCTACCTGCATCTGCAATTTCTTTTGTTCAGCAGCAGCCTCAGCTTCTCTTTCTAATCTTTTCTCTTCTGCCATAGCTCTTCTCTCTTCTGCAGCTAATGCTTTGTCATATTGAGCAACTGCCCATTGTTCTAATTGTTGACCAGTCTTATCAAGGGCTTTCCCTTGTGTAATGAAGTATTCCAAAGTAGACATGATGTCTAACAATAATACTAATCACCTGAACCAATAATAATACCACAAGTTCTCAATGACTTGATTAATCAGTATACTATCCCAATATCTGTGGGTCACAAGCCTTTAATAAGGTCTTGTATAATAGTAATAATAATCAGGTACTGGTTTATACCATAATCCAAGTGCAGTGCACAGGCAATTGTGTCTTATGAAATATACCTATATAAAACATATGTCAACCAACAGAATACATAAGTACAAATAGGACTGACAATACAAGAACGTTTGCAGAAATCAAAATAAATCAAATAGGGAAATCAATGAAAATAATCACTGAATCTGCAAAGAATAACAACACAAATGACGTCACAATATATGAATATAAATTGTGAATAGAACTGAAAGATAGAAAAGGTTAGACCAACAAATTACAAACAAATCAAAACAAAACTAAAGAACAAAGAAATATTACAAAAATAACAATAATTACAGACTTCACAGCTAACACAAAAGCAACAGTTGTCGCAGCAAATTTTCAATCAAGAAAATTGCACCTATAGAAAACGCCCACAACGGACCCTCTATGACGTGGGATATTCTGTTGTGAGGACGCCGCCCAACCTTAAACACAACCCGCTGACATAGAAACTAACATACTATACAAACAAATAACATGTAAACATAAATATATATAAATTATGTGTATGATAGTATGTGTTGCAAAATAGGCTCAGTCTTACAGTAATGGCAAAGTTATTTTTATGAAAACAAACAAACTGCCACTTTATTCAATTAAACATTCTGGCCTTAAATATTAAAGTTCATATATGGAAAACAAGAAGATCCATCGATGAAAATAGGACTTCTTAGTTCACTCATACTGTCTTCCTGTTAACATTGACAAGAATTGATCCAACTGTTCTGTGAAACTCTATAATGTCTAATGTAAAAAATGTCAACAACGCTGACCTACATACTGCATTCACCTGACAGGTCACGTGACGAAGTGTTGACAAAGAGCAAACCAATACTGCAAGTGTGTCGTATCAGCCACAGGAAACGGTCTGGTATCGGTAATCTGTTGACTTCTGAACTTCTGCGAGGTCAAACCCAGAAAGCTGGTCCACCAGTTGATAAAGGTTGATAACGTTGGATTTTTATTCCCGTTAATGATATCCACCAAAAGATAGATATAAGTGGATGGAAGCAGACATCATCATCATCATCAGTTGATAAGATCTCTATGGTGTTGTTTGCTCCACTGTAGTGTATGGAATGTCAACTTGACCTACGCAGTGGTGTGTAGACATGGATTGAGTGTATAATGTGCGAATGATGATAAAGGTTCGTGGTGTTGACAAAAAATGTTCTTTTCTCACACTCATGTATGGCTGGAAGTCATCGACACCAACGACTGTGTACCTTTTCTAAAGTTTAATTGGACGTACACACTCGACAGCACAGATAGTGACAAATCACAGGTTGCCATAATACATCATAGTACAGTGGATAAATGGTCTTGCAATGTTACATGGGCACTCATGTAGAATAAGTGTATAATGGACTGTCAGTAGCCAAGCACTCAGTATCGCCCATACATATATCATCTGACTTCACTGACTGAGCACGTCAGCTTATAAACAATATTTCAGATGGCTTCTAAACCTAATCTCGTCTAGCGACGATTCTTCAACATAATGTTCAGCACATATTTTTCCATATAATAATATTGAACCGCTAGCAATGGGTTCTCATGTGTAGCAGTGATCTCTGGACTGATCAAGCGATAATACGGGCATCCCTTTTCTCTTCTTGAAAGTCACTACATGTTTTGGTTCCAAGATGGCTTCACTCGTGAGCTGTCACTCACGTTTGGATACAGATAATGAATCTGTCCTAAAGTTAGTCATTCATAAAACATTTCATTGCTCTGTAGATTTGATCATGAACAATTGACTGCAATCTACAGGATATAGTGCTGCTAGGAATCGAAGTCGTTTTCATCGAGTCAAATATATTCTCTTAGACATTCAAATCGTAACTATCGAAAATGGTGGCTTCGATCGAGAGTTCATAAGAGTATCTTTGATTACCTTGGTATAGGAAATATGAAACTGCCATTCCTTGGCAATACGACTAAACACTGGGGTAAAGCATACACGATAGGTTTAGACGACTATCACCTTCCCCACAAATACTGAGATCACTTTTTCCCCGGCGACAGGCCGACATGGAAAAAACACAGTCCCTATCAGGACGAAGCCAAATCACACCACACTCTAGCGACACATCCGCCGAATAGCCTTCGACCTCTCTAGAGACAACAGAACATATAGTTCGACTTAGATATGTAAAGATATACAGATATAAGACAGACTCGTCCTACTCAGACAAACAATACACATAAATTCAGGCCATAGATATTCTGAAGCAAGAACAATCTATTATTACCCAAACAACGAATAAATCGCAGTAAAATGGATTTATCCGCGGAGTTTGATCGAAAGAGCCGACACAACTTTCAAGGGAAGTAACTCAATAATGACTTTCCCTTAAGCACTATTTTGCTTTCAAAATATTTGCGAAGATAACAAGAATACCAATGTATAATATTGTAAGATATCAAAGACTGCACGTAACAGTCTTACCACACCTCCCGGGGAAAAAAAAAATGGAACATTTTTTTTTTTTCTTTTTGAAATACATCTAGGAGCAACGTACAATAGGCTCACAACGCATGAATAATGCGCAGATGAAAATATCAGGAATACCTATAACGCCTAATATGAGGCTAAGTCGACTTATGGAGCGACTGGTGAGAATGTGTCTCATAAACTGAGAGAAATTATTTCTCTACAAGTATATTTTTCCAGGAAGGTGTCATCAAAGTATAATACAATTCTGGCAATTACACAATGCCTAAAAAATTCATATCATCATTTCGTATTAGATATCTTAAATTTATGATTTATGAAGAAAAAATCATCAAAGCACAGCGGTGAATAAACATCAATGAACCGCTATGTAGTGATACAATCATTATATTATTAAATTACAAATGTGTATCTATCATGATATAGAAAAGGAACTACTATAGAACTAGACATATCAAGAAGTCTAAGCCCTAATAGTTATGTGGAATCATGTGGGCATCTTGACAGAATGTCTGCCATCACATTATCTGATCCACGAATAGCTCGCACAGAGAAATGAAAAGGTTGAAGAGCAATTGCATATCGAGTAGACCTCGAGCTCTTCAAATTCTTACTCTGTATAGCAGTAAGAGCTTTTTGGTCGGTTTCTACTATGAAATGTGCGCCTAGAAGGAATCTCTGTAGTTTGAGGATCGACCAAACCATAGCTAATAGCTCACGGTCTAAAACCGAATAATTCCTTTCTGCCGCATTAAGTTTTCTGGAAATATACATTACAGGATGCAGAGTTCCAGAGTACTCTTGCATTAGTGCCGCTCCAATCCCAGTGGATGAAGCGTCACTACGAAGAACGAATGTCTTATCTTTAGTAGGTAGCACTAAAATAGGTGGTGTTGAAAACAATGTTTTAATCTTATCCAGAGAGCATTGGCATTCCTGAGACCAGTGGACCACATTAGGCGAACCTTTCTTTAGAAGTGTTGAGAGAGGTGCCATGATAGAGGATAGATTCTGAATGAATCTGCCATAAAATTGAATAAGACCTAACAGACTTCTCACCTGTTTTTTAGTCTTAGGGATTGAGATGTTAAGTATCTTACTAGTATTATGGTCCTCTGTCTTTAGGAAACCATGACCAACTCGGTGGCCTAGGAAAGAAATTTCGCTAAAACCAATATAGGCTTTAGAGGGTTTCGCTGTCAGGTTGTGCTCACGCAAAGTAGACAGCAATTCATCTAACCCTGAATAGTGATCTTCCCAAGTATCGCTGAAAAGACAGATGTCGTCTAGATATGCAATGACATCTGACCGATAAGATAGGATTCGGCGCATCATGCGTACGAACGTAGCTGGTGCGTTCATAAGACCGAAAGGCATAAAATTCCATTGGAACAAACCTCTAGGTGTTGAAAAAGCCGTGAGAGGTTTGGCGCGTTCAGATAAAGGAACTTGCCAATATCCTTTAGACAAATCAAGTTTAGTGAAAAAATGAGATTTGGAGAGTCGAGTAAGTAGCTCTTCCAGTAAAGGCATAGGTTCGGCATCGAACTTAGTTACTTGATTCAATTTTCGATAGTCAACGCAAAGACGTATGTTATTGTCTTTTTTACGCACAATAACCATCGGCGAAGAATATGCAGAGGTGGATGGTTCGATTATTTTCAAATCTATCATCTCATCCAACTCTTTCTCGACCTGTGCTTGAAAATGTATAGGTATAGGATAAGGTCTAACCCTAATAGGAGTATGGTCAGTTAGAACAATGTCATGTTGAATGACATTCGTTTGTCCAGGGATGTCAGTGAGTACATCCTGAAATGTTTGCAACATAGTTGAAACTTGTCGCTGTTCTCCTAGAGACAAATCAGGAGAGACAGTAACGTTCTTCCATGATTCACTGGAATGAAGTGGGATCATTGGAAGAGGAAGATTTACATCTGAAAAACTTGTTTCCTCATCCTGTATCACGGACAGTGATGAGTAATGACCATGTTGTACTGGAGAATTGTCCGTTGCTTGGAAAATGGGTTGCAAATAATCCGGACGTTCATGGAATTCAGTAAGCATATTGATGTGGAAGGTTTTATGCTTCCCATCAATATCGACAATATAGTCGACATCGGAAATTTTCGATATTATATCGTACGGACCTTTCCAAGAAATAAGTAATCTGTTTTCCCTACAAGGTAGTAATACAAATGCTTTGTCACCAGGACAAAGTTGTCGTAAGCATCTCTTCTTATTGGCAAATTGCCTTGCCTTCTGTTTCGCAAATTCAGAAGAAGAAGTTGCTAATTTGCATGCTTCGATAATTTTTTGTCTCAACGCGATGACATATTCGTAGGATGACTTTGTGTCATCGTCAATATTGTCAGATGTTATGAGATCGTGAAGCAACGACATAGGGCCACGCGGACGCGCGCCAAAGACGAGTTCAAAGGGAGAAAATCCCGTATGTTCATTGGGCACCTCTCTGTAAGCGAAGAGGGCCGCAGGTAAAACTCTGTCCCAGTCTTGAGGATGATCCTCAGTTATCTTCCCCAGTAAGTTTTTAAGTGTTCTATTAAGGCGTTCGACCATACCATTAGACATTGGATGGTAGATACTACTTAAAGATCTATCTATCTGCAGAGTAGACATTACTTGAGACATGGTATCTGATATTAGTTGGGTGCCATGGTCTGACAATATCTCTCCGGGGAACCCCAGACGAGAAAATATAAGCCAAAGAGCATCTGCAATATCAGCAGTAGTAATGCTCTTCAGAGGAATAGCCTCTGGCCAACGTGTGCACATATCAACACACGTCAAGATAAACTGATGTCCTCTGGCAGACTTGATCTTAAATGGACCAATAATGTCTATGGCCATTTTTTGAAACGGCCGAATAGGAATGTCCGCCGCCTGAATGGGTGCAGCATGCCGTGGACCTTTGGATTTAACTTCCTGACATACTTTACAAGATCGACAATAAATACGTATGTCCTTGTTTACCAATGGCCAAAAGAAAGCCGCAAGGACTCTTGACTTAGTACGGGAAAAACCCATGTGTCCAGCACACTGAGAGTCGTGAGCGTGCTGCAAAATTTTAACTCTCAAATTCTTGGGAACCAGGATTTGAGAATGACTTGACGTAATGGAGTCTTGAACCATACGTACAAGTACGCCATTCTTCTTTGTAATCCACGATTTACGACTTGTGTCTTTATTCGGATCACCTTTAGTTGCAAGAATGAAGAATTTCTTCAGAGTGGGATCATCTTCTTGCTGTTTTATAAACGAGTCACGAGAAATTACCAAGGGATTATCTTGGTTATGCACTTCATTATCTTCAATAGATGAAGTTTGAGGCATATTAAGAGCCTGAGCTCTAGTGACTACAGCGTTAGCAATCTGCATGTTTTGCCTTTCCCACGTGGAAATTTGTTGCGGAGTGCATTCCTTGACTCCATGAATGCGACCGATGATGAGGTCAGCGATCGGATTCGGAAGAAGACATGCGTGTACATCTCCTGTAAAGAAAGGAGTAGCAATCCTAATGATAGCAGTAGAGTATTTCTCTAATGTGCCGCCAAATGTTACACATTTGACTACTTGTCCAGTGGCACGGGAAGGATCTACGAGTGACTGCCTAACACCAATTGTGGTGCATCCAGAATCAAATAGCACAGAGACTGGATTGTTATTCACTAAACCCTTATGTAAGACAAGAGAACCTCTTCCATCATGCGCGACTGATGCTGGAAGAGCAGGAAGAGGATGGCCACAGCTTAAAGTAGACACTGTGGTTGGCTCAAATAACGTTTTGCATTGGGGGCACTGAGATGCTCTCCCAAAATCAAAAGCGGCACATGCCATATTACTAGCATCATTATTATCTTTACTCTGTTTATAGGCTTCATGGGACTCTTGTTGTGCAGAGTTTGCCTGAAAATGTGGTTTATGTCTTTTGTTTTGAGATCTACCTCGGTTATTATCACCTCTGTAGTTATTGTTACCTCTATTGTAACCCCTATTTGGGTTTGAGTCATAGTTCCCTTGGTTACCATTATCATATTCATTATAATGAGTATCTCTGTAATTATGATCTTGTTGACTCCAAGACGGATAACCCTGATAGTTTCTATAATTACTTCCTCTACGGAAATTCCTATAATTATGACCACCCCTGTGTCGAGAGCTATCAGGTCGTCTCCAGTTCTTTGAAGAAGAACCCTGAAATGATTGGTTACCTTGGTTTTGATAACTATTATGGTTACCTTTTTTATCAAATCTGTTTTGAGGTCCCTGAAATCTGTGTGAATAATTGGGATTGTATGGTGTTGCTGAAGCAACTGGCATACTCTCCTTAATCTTAGTGTTGCCAAAAGTCACGTCGGGGTGTGCAGTGACATATTGGGAACAATATTCTTCCATTTCTTTTAGAGATTTAGGTTTACGCTCATGTATAAATTCAAGGAAAGGTTTGTTCACACATGACATAATCTTATCTCTGAGCAACAAATCCATAAGTCCTTCATACGTTTTTTTCTGTTTTGGAAAGCTCAATCCAACGATCAACTGTGAGACGTGCCTTTGCAGTGAATTCTGAGAATTCTACACCCGTCTCAGGTACCATCGTTTTAAATAAAAGGCGATAGCCTTCCTCACTTAGCTGATATTTTTTTTTTATCAAAGCCGCCCTAATGACATCATAATTATCCTTATCTGCTTCTCCTACAAGGCATAATCTAGTCAAAGATTCACCTTTCAAGTTTTCTGATAATTGATTAGCGTATTGTGATTTATCCACATTATGTGTACGACAAGAACGTTCAAATCTATCCAGCCAGAATGTAATATCGTCACTGGACTGATTGAACGGTGGAACCTTAACCTTGTAAGTAGAAGGTTTATCATTACCACTAGATGCCTGATTAACATTACTCATACTTGTCAATCTTAATTTCTCCAACTCAAATTCATGTTCTCTTATTGCTTTTTTTTCTTCAGCCTCTCTGTCTAATCTTTTTTGTTCAGCTTCCCTGTCTAATCTTTTTTGTTCAGCTTCCCTGTCTAATCTTTTTTGTTCAGCTTCACTGTCTGTCTAATCTTTTTTGTTCAGCCGCAGCTTCTCTTTCCAATTTTTTTTGTTCAGCTTCACTGTCTAATCTTTTTTGTTCAGCCGCAGCTTCTCTTTCCAATTTTTTTTGTTCAGCTTCAAATCTCCTTTCCTCTACCTGCATCTGCAATTTCTTTTGTTCAGCAGCAGCCTCAGCTTCTCTTTCTAATCTTTTCTCTTCTGCCATAGCTCTTCTCTCTTCTGCAGCTAATGCTTTGTCATATTGAGCAACTGCCCATTGTTCTAATTGTTGACCAGTCTTATCAAGGGCTTTCCCTTGTGTAATGAAGTATTCCAAAGTAGACATGATGTCTAACAATAATACTAATCACCTGAACCAATAATAATACCACAAGTTCTCAATGACTTGATTAATCAGTATACTATCCCAATATCTGTGGGTCACAAGCCTTTAATAAGGTCTTGTATAATAGTAATAATAATCAGGTACTGGTTTATACCATAATCCAAGTGCAGTGCACAGGCAATTGTGTCTTATGAAATATACCTATATAAAACATATGTCAACCAACAGAATACATAAAGTACAAATAGGACTGACAATACAAGAACGTTTGCAGAAATCAAAATAAATCAAATAGGGAAATCAATGAAAATAATCACTGAATCTGCAAAGAATAACAACACAAATGACGTCACAATATATGAATATAAATTGTGAATAGAACTGAAAGATAGAAAAGGTTAGACCAACAAATTACAAACAAATCAAAACAAAACTAAAGAACAAAGAAATATTACAAAAATAACAATAATTACAGACTTCACAGCTAACACAAAAGCAACAGTTGTCGCAGCAAATTT
This sequence comes from Oreohelix idahoensis, assembly GCA_024509875.1. Lineage (NCBI taxonomy): Eukaryota > Metazoa > Mollusca > Gastropoda > Stylommatophora > Oreohelicidae > Oreohelix > Oreohelix idahoensis. The sequence goes on from JAMPIV010012160.1 coordinate 293,194, forward strand.
TCAATCAAGAAAATTGCACCTATAGAAAACGCCCACAACGGACCCTCTATGACGTGGGATATTCTGTTGTGAGGACGCCGCCCAACCTTAAACACAACCCGCTGACATAGAAACTAACATACTATACAAACAAATAACATGTAAACATAAATATATATAAATTATGTGTATGATAGTATGTGTTGCAAAATAGGCTCAGTCTTACAGTAATGGCAAAGTTATTTTTATGAAAACAAACAAACTGCCACTTTATTCAATTAAACATTCTGGCCTTAAATATTAAAGTTCATATATGGAAAACAAGAAGATCCATCGATGAAAATAGGACTTCTTAGTTCACTCATACTGTCTTCCTGTTAATATTGACAAGAATTGATCCAACTGTTCTGTGAAACTCTATAATGTCTAATGTAAAAAATGTCAACAACGCTGACCTACATACTGCATTCACCTGACAGGTCACGTGACGAAGTGTTGACAAAGAGCAAACCAATACTGCAAGTGTGTCGTATCAGCCACAGGAAACGGTCTGGTATCGGTAATCTGTTGACTTCTGAACTTCTGCGAGGTCAAACCCAGAAAGCTGGTCCACCAGTTGATAAAGGTTGATAACGTTGGATTTTTATTCCCGTTAATGATATCCACCAAAGATAGATATAAGTGGATGGAAGCAGACATCATCATCATCATCAGTTGATAAGATCTCTATGGTGTTGTTTGCTCCACTGTAGTGTATGGAATGTCAACTTGACCTACGCAGTGGTGTGTAGACATGGATTGAGTGTATAATGTGCGAATGATGATAAAGGTTCGTGGTGTTGACAAAAAATGTTCTTTTCTCACACTCATGTATGGCTGGAAGTCATCGACACCAACGACTGTGTACCTTTTCTAAAGTTTAATTGGACGTACACACTCGACAGCACAGATAGTGACAAATCACAGGTTGCCATAATACATCATAGTACAGTGGATAAATGGTCTTGCAATGTTACATGGGCACTCATGTAGAATAAGTGTATAATGGACTGTCAGTAGCCAAGCACTCAGTATCGCCCATACATATATCATCTGACTTCACTGACTGAGCACGTCAGCTTATAAACAATATTTCAGATGGCTTCTAAACCTAATCTCGTCTAGCGACGATTCTTCAACATAATGTTCAGCACATATTTTTCCATATAATAATATTGAACCGCTAGCAATGGGTTCTCATGTGTAGCAGTGATCTCTGGACTGATCAAGCGATAATACGGGCATCCCTTTTCTCTTCTTGAAAGTCACTACATGTTTTGGTTCCAAGATGGCTTCACTCGTGAGCTGTCACTCACGTTTGGATACAGATAATGAATCTGTCCTAAAGTTAGTCATTCATAAAACATTTCATTGCTCTGTAGATTTGATCATGAACAATTGACTGCAATCTACAGGATATAGTGCTGCTAGGAATCGAAGTCGTTTTCATCGAGTCAAATATATTCTCTTAGACATTCAAATCGTAACTATCGAAAATGGTGGCTTCGATCGAGAGTTCATAAGAGTATCTTTGATTACCTTGGTATAGGAAATATGAAACTGCCATTCCTTGGCAATACGACTAAACACTGGGGTAAAGCATACACGATAGGTTTAGACGACTATCACCTTCCCCACAAATACTGAGATCACTTTTTCCCCGGCGACAGGCCGACATGGAAAAACACAGTCCCTATCAGGACGAAGCCAAATCACACCACACTCTAGCGACACATCCGCCGAATAGCCTTCGACCTCTCTAGAGACAACAGAACATATAGTTCGACTTAGATATGTAAAGATATACAGATATAAGACAGACTCGTCCTACTCAGACAAACAATACACATAAATTCAGGCCATAGATATTCTGAAGCAAGAACAATCTATTATTACCCAAACAACGAATAAATCGCAGTAAAAATGGATTTATCCGCGGAGTTTGATCGAAAGAGCCGACACAACTTTCAAGGGAAGTAACTCAATAATGACTTTCCCTTAAGCACTATTTTGCTTTCAAAATATTTGCGAAGATAACAAGAATACCAATGTATAATATTGTAAGATATCAAAGACTGCACGTAACAGTCTTACCACACCTCCCGGGAAAAAAAAAAATGGAACTTTTTTTTTTCTTTTTGAAATACATCTAGGAGCAACGTACAATAGGCTCACAACGCATGAATAATGCGCAGATGAAAATATCAGGAATACCTATAACGCCTAATATGAGGCTAAGTCGACTTATGGAGCGACTGGTGAGAATGTGTCTCATAAACTGAGAGAAATTATTTCTCTACAAGTATATTTTTCCAGGAAGGTGTCATCAAAGTATAATACAATTCTGGCAATTACACAATGCCTAAAAAATTCATATCATCATTTCGTATTAGATATCTTAAATTTATGATTTATGAAGAAAAAAATCATCAAAGCACAGCGGTGAATAAACATCAATGAACCGCTATGTAGTGATACAATCATTATATTATTAAATTACAAATGTGTATCTATCATGATATAGAAAAGGAACTACTATAGAACTAGACATATCAAGAAGTCTAAGCCCTAATAGTTATGTGGAATCATGTGGGCATCTTGACAGAATGTCTGCCATCACATTATCTGATCCACGAATAGCTCGCACAGAGAAATGAAAAGGTTGAAGAGCAATTGCATATCGAGTAGACCTCGAGCTCTTCAAATTCTTACTCTGTATAGCAGTAAGAGCTTTTTGGTCGGTTTCTACTATGAAATGTGCGCCTAGAAGGAATCTCTGTAGTTTGAGGATCGACCAAACCATAGCTAATAGCTCACGGTCTAAAACCGAATAATTCCTTTCTGCCGCATTAAGTTTTCTGGAAATATACATTACAGGATGCAGAGTTCCAGAGTACTCTTGCATTAGTGCCGCTCCAATCCCAGTGGATGAAGCGTCACTACGAAGAACGAATGTCTTATCTTTAGTAGGTAGCACTAAAATAGGTGGTGTTGAAAACAATGTTTTAATCTTATCCAGAGAGCATTGGCATTCCTGAGACCAGTGGACCACATTAGGCGAACCTTTCTTTAGAAGTGTTGAGAGAGGTGCCATGATAGAGGATAGATTCTGAATGAATCTGCCATAAAATTGAATAAGACCTAACAGACTTCTCACCTGTTTTTTAGTCTTAGGGATTGAGATGTTAAGTATCTTACTAGTATTATGGTCCTCTGTCTTTAGGAAACCATGACCAACTCGGTGGCCTAGGAAAGAAATTTCGCTAAAACCAATATAGGCTTTAGAGGGTTTCGCTGTCAGGTTGTGCTCACGCAAAGTAGACAGCAATTCATCTAACCCTGAATAGTGATCTTCCCAAGTATCGCTGAAAAGACAGATGTCGTCTAGATATGCAATGACATCTGACCGATAAGATAGGATTCGGCGCATCATGCGTACGAACGTAGCTGGTGCGTTCATAAGACCGAAAGGCATAAAATTCCATTGGAACAAACCTCTAGGTGTTGAAAAAGCCGTGAGAGGTTTGGCGCGTTCAGATAAAGGAACTTGCCAATATCCTTTAGACAAATCAAGTTTAGTGAAAAAATGAGATTTGGAGAGTCGAGTAAGTAGCTCTTCCAGTAAAGGCATAGGTTCGGCATCGAACTTAGTTACTTGATTCAATTTTCGATAGTCAACGCAAAGACGTATGTTATTGTCTTTTTTACGCACAATAACCATCGGCGAAGAATATGCAGAGGTGGATGGTTCGATTATTTTCAAATCTATCATCTCATCCAACTCTTTCTCGACCTGTGCTTGAAAATGTATAGGTATAGGATAAGGTCTAACCCTAATAGGAGTATGGTCAGTTAGAACAATGTCATGTTGAATGACATTCGTTTGTCCAGGGATGTCAGTGAGTACATCCTGAAATGTTTGCAACATAGTTGAAACTTGTCGCTGTTCTCCTAGAGACAAATCAGGAGAGACAGTAACGTTCTTCCATGATTCACTGGAATGAAGTGGGATCATTGGAAGAGGAAGATTTACATCTGAAAAACTTGTTTCCTCATCCTGTATCACGGACAGTGATGAGTAATGACCATGTTGTACTGGAGAATTGTCCGTTGCTTGGAAAATGGGTTGCAAATAATCCGGACGTTCATGGAATTCAGTAAGCATATTGATGTGGAAGGTTTTATGCTTCCCATCAATATCGACAATATAGTCGACATCGGAAATTTTCGATATTATATCGTACGGACCTTTCCAAGAAATAAGTAATCTGTTTTCCCTACAAGGTAGTAATACAAATGCTTTGTCACCAGGACAAAGTTGTCGTAAGCATCTCTTCTTATTGGCAAATTGCCTTGCCTTCTGTTTCGCAAATTCAGAAGAAGAAGTTGCTAATTTGCATGCTTCGATAATTTTTTGTCTCAACGCGATGACATATTCGTAGGATGACTTTGTGTCATCGTCAATATTGTCAGATGTTATGAGATCGTGAAGCAACGACATAGGGCCACGCGGACGCGCGCCAAAGACGAGTTCAAAGGGAGAAAATCCCGTATGTTCATTGGGCACCTCTCTGTAAGCGAAGAGGGCCGCAGGTAAAACTCTGTCCCAGTCTTGAGGATGATCCTCAGTTATCTTCCCCAGTAAGTTTTTAAGTGTTCTATTAAGGCGTTCGACCATACCATTAGACATTGGATGGTAGATACTACTTAAAGATCTATCTATCTGCAGAGTAGACATTACTTGAGACATGGTATCTGATATTAGTTGGGTGCCATGGTCTGACAATATCTCTCCGGGGAACCCCAGACGAGAAAATATAAGCCAAAGAGCATCTGCAATATCAGCAGTAGTAATGCTCTTCAGAGGAATAGCCTCTGGCCAACGTGTGCACATATCAACACACGTCAAGATAAACTGATGTCCTCTGGCAGACTTGATCTTAAATGGACCAATAATGTCTATGGCCATTTTTTGAAACGGCCGAATAGGAATGTCCGCCGCCTGAATGGGTGCAGCATGCCGTGGACCTTTGGATTTAACTTCCTGACATACTTTACAAGATCGACAATAAATACGTATGTCCTTGTTTACCAATGGCCAAAAGAAAGCCGCAAGGACTCTTGACTTAGTACGGGGAAAAACCCATGTGTCCAGCACACTGAGAGTCGTGAGCGTGCTGCAAAATTTTAACTCTCAAATTCTTGGGAACCAGGATTTGAGAATGACTTGACGTAATGGAGTCTTGAACCATACGTACAAGTACGCCATTCTTCTTTGTAATCCACGATTTACGACTTGTGTCTTTATTCGGATCACCTTTAGTTGCAAGAATGAAGAATTTCTTCAGAGTGGGATCATCTTCTTGCTGTTTTATAAACGAGTCACGAGAAATTACCAAGGGATTATCTTGGTTATGCACTTCATTATCTTCAGTAGATGAAGTTTGAGGCATATTAAGAGCCTGAGCTCTAGTGACTACAGCGTTAGCAATCTGCATGTTTTGCCTTTCCCACGTGGAAATTTGTTGCGGAGTGCATTCCTTGACTCCATGAATGCGACCGATGATGAGGTCAGCGATCGGATTCGGAAGAAGACATGCGTGTACATCTCCTGTAAAGAAAGGAGTAGCAATCCTAATGATAGCAGTAGAGTATTTCTCTAATGTGCCGCCAAATGTTACACATTTGACTACTTGTCCAGTGGCACGGGAAGGATCTACGAGTGACTGCCTAACACCAATTGTGGTGCATCCAGAATCAAATAGCACAGAGACTGGATTGTTATTCACTAAACCCTTATGTAAGACAAGAGAACCTCTTCCATCATGCGCGACTGATGCTGGAAGAGCAGGAAGAGGATGGCCACAGCTTAAAGTAGACACTGTGGTTGGCTCAAATAACGTTTTGCATTGGGGGCACTGAGATGCTCTCCCAAAATCAAAAGCGGCACATGCCATATTACTAGCATCATTATTATCTTTACTCTGTTTATAGGCTTCATGGGACTCTTGTTGTGCAGAGTTTGCCTGAAAATGTGGTTTATGTCTTTTGTTTTGAGATCTACCTCGGTTATTATCACCTCTGTAGTTATTGTTACCTCTATTGTAACCCCTATTTGGGTTTGAGTCATAGTTCCCTTGGTTACCATTATCATATTCATTATAATGAGTATCTCTGTAATTATGATCTTGTTGACTCCAAGACGGATAACCCTGATAGTTTTTATAATTACTTCCTCTACGGAAATTCCTATAATTATGACCACCCCTGTGTCGAGAGCTATCAGGTCGTCTCCAGTTCTTTGAAGAAGAACCCTGAAATGATTGGTTACCTTGGTTTTGATAACTATTATGGTTACCTTTTTTATCAAATCTGTTTTGAGGTCCCTGAAATCTGTGTGAATAATTGGGATTGTATGGTGTTGCTGAAGCAACTGGCATACTCTCCTTAATCTTAGTGTTGCCAAAAGTCACGTCGGGGTGTGCAGTGACATATTGGGAACAATATTCTTCCATTTTTTTTAGAGATTTAGGTTTACGCTCATGTATAAATTCAAGAAAAGGTTTGTTCACACATGACATAATCTTATCTCTGAGCAACAAATCCATAAGTCCTTCATACGTTTTTTCTGTTTTGGAAAGCTCAATCCAACGATCAACTGTGAGACGTGCCTTTGCAGTGAATTCTGAGAATTCTACACCCGTCTCAGGTACCATCGTTTTAAATAAAAGGCGATAGCCTTCCTCACTTAGCTGATATTTTTTTATCAAAGCCGCCCTAATGACATCATAATTATCCTTATCTGCTTCTCCTACAAGGCATAATCTAGTCAAAGATTCACCTTTCATGTTTTCTGATAATTGATTAGCGTATTGTGATTTATCCACATTATGTGTACGACAAGAACGTTCAAATCTATCCAGCCAGAATGTAATATCGTCACTGGACTGATTGAACGGTGGAACCTTAACCTTGTAAGTAGAAGGTTTATCATTACCACTAGATGCCTGATTAACATTACTCATACTTGTCAATCTTAATTTCTCCAACTCAAATTCATGTTCTCTTATTGCTTTTTTTTCTTCAGCCTCTCTGTCTAATCTTTTTTGTTCAGCTTCCCTGTCTAATCTTTTTTGTTCAGCTTCCCTGTCTAATCTTTTTTTGTTCAGCTTCACTGTCTAATCTTTTTTGTTCAGCCGCAGCTTCTCTTTCCAATTTTTTTTTGTTCAGCTTCACTGTCTAATCTTTTTTGTTCAGCCGCAGCTTCTCTTTCCAATTTTTTTTTTGTTCAGCTTCAAATCTCCTTTCCTCTACCTGCATCTGCAATTTCTTTTGTTCAGCAGCAGCCTCAGCTTCTCTTTCTAATCTTTTCTCTTCCGCCATAGCTCTTCTCTCTTCTGCAGCTAATGCTTTGTCATATTGAGCAACTGCCCATTGTTCTAATTGTTGACCAGTCTTATCAAGGGCTTTCCCTTGTGTAATGAAGTATTCCAAAGTAGACATGATGTCTAACAATAATACTAATCACCTGAACCAATAATAATACCACAAGTTCTCAATGACTTGATTAATCAGTATACTATCCCAATATCTGTGGGTCACAAGCCTTTAATAAGGTCTTGTATAATAGTAATAATAATCAGGTACTGGTTTATACCATAATCCAAGTGCAGTGCACAGGCAATTGTGTCTTATGAAATATACCTATATAAAACATATGTCAACCAACAGAATACATAAAGTACAAATAGGACTGACAATACAAGAACGTTTGCAGAAATCAAAATAAATCAAATAGGGAAATCAATGAAAATAATCACTGAATCTGCAAAGAATAACAACACAAATGACGTCACAATATATGAATATAAATTGTGAATAGAACTGAAAGATAGAAAAGGTTAGACCAACAAATTACAAACAAATCAAAACAAAACTAAAGAACAAAGAAATATTACAAAAATAACAATAATTACAGACTTCACAGCTAACACAAAAGCAACAGTTGTCGCAGCAAATTTTCAATCAAGAAAATTGCACCTATAGAAAACGCCCACAACGGACCCTCTATGACGTGGGATATTCTGTTGTGAGGACGCCGCCCAACCTTAAACACAACCCGCTGACATAGAAACTAACATACTATACAAACAAATAACATGTAAACATAAATATATATAAATTATGTGTATGATAGTATGTGTTGCAAAATAGGCTCAGTCTTACAGTAATGGCAAAGTTATTTTTATGAAAACAAACAAACTGCCACTTTATTCAATTAAACATTCTGGCCTTAAATATTAAAGTTCATATATGGAAAACAAGAAGATCCATCGATGAAAATAGGACTTCTTAGTTCACTCATACTGTCTTCCTGTTAATATTGACAAGAATTGATCCAACTGTTTTGTGAAACTCTATAATGTCTAATGTAAAAAATGTCAACAACGCTGACCTACATACTGCATTCACCTGACAGGTCACGTGACGAAGTGTTGACAAAGAGCAAACCAATACTGCAAGTGTGTCGTATCAGCCACAGGAAACGGTCTGGTATCGGTAATCTGTTGACTTCTGAACTTCTGCGAGGTCAAACCCAGAAAGCTGGTCCACCAGTTGATAAAGGTTGATAACGTTGGATTTTTATTCCCGTTAATGATATCCACCAAAAGATAGATATAAGTGGATGGAAGCAGACATCATCATCATCATCAGTTGATAAGATCTCTATGGTGTTGTTTGCTCCACTGTAGTGTATGGAATGTCAACTTGACCTACGCAGTGGTGTGTAGACATGGATTGAGTGTATAATGTGCGAATGATGATAAAGGTTCGTGGTGTTGACAAAAAATGTTCTTTTCTCACACTCATGTATGGCTGGAAGTCATCGACACCAACGACTGTGTACCTTTTCTAAAGTTTAATTGGACGTACACACTCGACAGCACAGATAGTGACAAATCACAGGTTGCCATAATACATCATAGTACAGTGGATAAATGGTCTTGCAATGTTACATGGGCACTCATGTAGAATAAGTGTATAATGGACTGTCAGTAGCCAAGCACTCAGTATCGCCCATACATATATCATCTGACTTCACTGACTGAGCACGTCAGCTTATAAACAATATTTCAGATGGCTTCTAAACCTAATCTCGTCTAGCGACGATTCTTCAACATAATGTTCAGCACATATTTTTCCATATAATAATATTGAACCGCTAGCAATGGGTTCTCATGTGTAGCAGTGATCTCTGGACTGATCAAGCGATAATACGGGCATCCCTTTTCTCTTCTTGAAAGTCACTACATGTTTTGGTTCCAAGATGGCTTCACTCGTGAGCTGTCACTCACGTTTGGATACAGATAATGAATCTGTCCTAAAGTTAGTCATTCATAAAACATTTCATTGCTCTGTAGATTTGATCATGAACAATTGACTGCAATCTACAGGATATAGTGCTGCTAGGAATCGAAGTCGTTTTCATCGAGTCAAATATATTCTCTTAGACATTCAAATCGTAACTATCGAAAATGGTGGCTTCGATCGAGAGTTCATAAGAGTATCTTTGATTACCTTGGTATAGGAATTATGAAACTGCCATTCCTTGGCAATACGACTAAACACTGGGGTAAAGCATACACGATAGGTTTAGACGACTATCACCTTCCCCACAAATACTGAGATCACTTTTTCCCCGGCGACAGGCCGACATGGAAAAACACAGTCCCTATCAGGACGAAGCCAAATCACACCACACTCTAGCGACACATCCGCCGAATAGCCTTCGACCTCTCTAGAGACAACAGAACATATAGTTCGACTTAGATATGTAAAGATATACAGATATAAGACAGACTCGTCCTACTCAGACAAACAATACACATAAATTCAGGCCATAGATATTCTGAAGCAAGAACAATCTATTATTACCCAAACAACGAATAAATCGCAGTAAAATGGATTTATCCGCGGAGTTTGATCGAAAGAGCCGACACAACTTTCAAGGGAAGTAACTCAATAATGACTTTCCCTTAAGCACTATTTTGCTTTCAAAATATTTGCGAAGATAACAAGAATACCAATGTATAATATTGTAAGATATCAAAGACTGCACGTAACAACGACCCTCCACCTAGTCGTCACCATTATACCGCTTTGTCGGTTATTCAGGAGGAGGAGTCTTCTTTTTCGGATGTACATTTACCCATCCCGGTAATCCCACTTCATTCTACCGAAATTTGGAGTGACGTGTCTATCTCTCCTGATCTTTCCACTGATAGACGTCAACAAATTTCTTCTCTTCTCCAATCCTATCAAGATGTCCTCACTGACATCCCTGGTCGTACTTCAGTCATTCATCATGACATTGTACAGACCGATGACACACCTATTCGTGTCCGTCCCTATCCCATTCCTCTTCACTTTCGTACTCAAGTGGACAAGGAATTGGATGAGATGCTTCGATTGAACATAATTGAACCATCTACTTCTCCATATTCTTCATCCATGGTTATTATTCGTAAGAAAGATAATAACATCCGTATTTGTGAAGACTATCGGAAATTAAATAAAGTTACCCGATTTGATGCAGAACCACTACCGCTATTAGAAGAGTTACTTGTGAAACTTTCTAAGTCTATTTTCTTCTCTAAGATAGATTTGTCAAAGGGCTATTGGCAAGTCCCATTGACAGATCAGGCCAAACCTCTTACTGCTTTTTCTACCCCACGGGGTCTGTTCCAATGGAACTTTATGCCATTTGGACTTGTTAAGGCTCCGGCTACTTTCGTACGCATGATACGTCGTATTTTATCTCATCGTCTTGATGTCATTGCCTATATCGATGACATTTGTCTTTTTAGTGACTCCTGGGATGATCATTTTCGGGGATTAAGCTCATTATTGTCTACTCTACGTTCTTATAATCTGACGTCTAAACCATCAAAAGTATATATTGGTTTTCATGAAATATCATTTTTGGGTCATCGTGTGGGCCATGGTCTCCTTCATACTGAAGATAATAATGTTTCTAAAATTCTTAATATAACTGCGCCTAAAACAAAGAAACAAATTCACAGTCTTTTGGGGTTAATTCAATTTTATGGAAGATTCATTCCCCATTTGTCCACCATCACTGCGCCTTTCTCTAGTTTATTAAAGAAAGGCTCAGCTAACATGATTCGGTGGTCGAAAGAACATCAAATCACGTTGGATCATATTAAGTCATTGTTTTCATCTGCGCCTGTGTTACGTTTACTAAACGCAGATTTACCTTTTGTCCTTCGCAGTGACGCTTCTAATTTTGGAATCGGCGCCGTACTGCTACAATCCTATGCAGGCACCTTACATCCAGTGATGTTCTTATCCAGGAAGCTTACACCTGCGCAAAAGAATTATTCATTTCTGGATAGAGAGCTCTTAGCGTTGGTTTGGTCCATAACCAAGCTACAAAGATTCCTGCTGGGCGCGCACTTCGTTGTGGAGACCGACCAACGTCCACTTACAGCTCTACAAACCAAAGATTTAAAATCTACGAAATCTACACGTTATGCCATAGCATTACAACCCTACAACTTTACCATACGAGCGATTTCGGTCTCTGAAAATGTCTTTGCGGACGTTCTGTCACGATGTCCTCATGATTCTACAGAGCCACTACGCCTCACTGAAAGTCAAGCTTCTACACCAAATCAGTTCTAAGCTACCACTTATGACACATGACTATATTAACGTTCAATTATATTATGATGTTTCAGAAGACACCATATGATGTTTAAATTGATTATGCATCGTTGCTTCAACATTAACATTACGGAATTTGCTCACTGTTAAGTCATGTTTTATTAATGGGAGTTAGGTGTTAAAGATTTGTATGTATGGGTCGGATTTTTGTACACACATTAGTTAGCACGCTTTGGTGATGAGATGATTTTTTTAGTTGGGGGCTTTATGGTCGGTAATTTTTGAACACAGCTCAACTGAGTGGTTGCTAGTTTGTTTTTTAAAAATAGGATAAAGAAAGTTGTCGAATGTTCTTAGTGGGGTTTTTGGGAAGAGAGGGGTGAGCTGACCGATAGTCTCACGCGGTGAGTTCGCATGAGTAATTTATACTGAGCTGTTCTGAGAGGCGGTAATCTCGAGACAGTGCGTTCCTGATAGAGCTTCGGGATGGTCGTTATCTTTCTCGCTAATGTGTACCAGTGGATATTTTTTGTAAAGGGAGAGTTTGATAGATATTGAAGATATTTTGAGGCCATGAATTGTACAGGCCATTATTTCATATTCTTGTGATGGATTTTTGCAATTGAAGGGAATGCTGTTTCTCCCAGGGGATTTATTATTTAAAGCCACGGATCACGTAGGCTCGTTGATGTATTATATTCATATTGATTCAAAGCCATGGAGTATGTTGGCTCCGGCTATACTACTGTAAACTGCGATATATGCAGTCCCTTTGATGGATATTTTGCAGTGATTAGTATGGAATGTGAGCTGCTTTGTTCGGCAGCCTATGTATTTGGGATTTAGTACACGTAACTGAGTTTCCATGGATTTACTTACTTGATGCTTCATATTTTGCTGTAAACTGTGTTTCCATGATGTCTTCGTGACTGTGACGTTAATAAACGGTGTAGAACGTTATACTAGTTCCTGCTTCCTGATCAAATGTTGATATGGGTGCGTGTGTGTGCTATGGATACTTAATCATACTTATAACATTCGCGTATCTTGATGTATACATATTTACAAACCTGTCGGCCCCCCGTAAGCCCGACCATACTGACTTGTCATTGTCAGTGACCCAACACACACCCACCACCATAAACATTCTGCTGAGGTTGTTAAAGAAAATAAACTTTAACACTCACATTTAACATTCCGATTATACAGTGTGACGTGATGAATTTAGGAAAATACTGGAATCGGAACTTAACTTTTCCAACAGAATGATATCTACACTGCAACTTCAAATTAATGCTATGCATTGTTAACAATCTTGCCATATGACATTATCATTCGTGACTTTATTGGTTCTTTCATTTGTGGTGCCGTGAATGGTTCATGAACTTTTATTACAATGACATTACTTAATTAGGTTTATTATTTATTATATAGATGTGTTATAAATCAATTTGATAATTAGATATCACGCTTGCATAACGCTGTTGATTTTCACATGACACATTTTAGTTAGCAATTTCATCATTCATGCTTCATTGGCGTCGCTAAGTAATCTTACGCCCTACTAGAAGTATTGTTTGATTCGACTATTTTTCTTTCATCTTTCATCATTTATACATGTATATTTTTACATGCATAATTTACGTTCCATTTCTATGTCATCATTCATTTGGAATTGTTTTTTTTTTCACTACCATTTTGTTTGATTTCTATCTTCATTTATCACCTATTTTCTATAGTGTTATAACATGTTCCTATTTTAATTGATAGTTATTGTACTATTTCGTACATTCCATCTCATTTCTTTCATTTGAATTTAATATCACATCTCCTTCACCACTACTTTTCGTTTCATACTTGTATCTTAATATATTTATTGATTGACGTACCAGATAATTTGATTGACCTCGTCGCGATAAGTTGAAAAAAAATATAATTATTTTTAAAAAATCCGGGATCGAGGTATACTATTACGTCCATTTTCGCACAACCAATTTTGATGCGAGACTTAACAGATTACCAGATGCCGTAATCTAACTATGTTAAACGTACTTAGGTACGCATCTATGTTAATGATATAACTTAAATGTATTAAGCACCAAAGTGCACGAATTCGGTGCGATAAAATCGTTAGTTCCATAGAGCGCTGATGACGTCACTATGATAGTGACGTCATAGAGCTGAGAGACAAGATGCCGGTTTTTGAAGACAGACGTTGTGCTGGTCTTTTGAGTCCCATGATGCGGGAATAACTGATTAATTTGATATCTTAACTACCTTCCAAGGCGAAGCGTTAGCCACAGCCAAGTTCGATTTATCTTCGTCAATATCTCCACGTGATATTTGACGCAAGTATTTTTACCAGATTTTGACAGGGCTTCAGTACGGCATTGTGACCTACTGCTAGTGAGTTTCAAAATCCATTCTTACGAAGTATATCAAAGACGAACATTTTTATGAAGTATCAAGATAAGATGTCCGGCCAAAAGAAATAATAAATAAGTAACTCTTTCAAGAATCCAATATGGAAAGGAAGTGAATTATCTTCACCTCAATACTTTACCGTTTGCGGATTGTCCAACGGTCATTGAGGTCAGTCAAGTTGACTTTGTAACATTGCCATTATGCAGAATTCTTATCACCATGCCATGTTCTATTATGTCGTCAACAATGATGTCGCCCATGTATCGTCAAATAAATGAATGAGAATTAATTATCAGTCAAGACATGAATTCAGCGTCCATCTATTATAACAATGAAATAGTCGGCCACCTGTAAGCCCGACCAAACTGACAGCATTCTTAGTCAGTAGCATTATGAACTATGAAATAGTCGGCCACCTGTAAGCCCGACCAAACTGACAGCATTCTTAGTCAGTAACCTTATAAACTATGAACATTCGCGTTATAATCAAGAACTCAAACTTCAAACAAACTATTGACACTTTACTCCAACAGCGGCCTATCATCCCTTTATTGTTGCTCTGTCTAAAGCTTTTTTTAAAAAAATATTTTATTCATAATCTTTGCTCTATTCAAATATCGTCCGCTATTTTATTTACTAACAATTAGGTGCCGATTTCCACTGTCAATAAACTGAAACCATACACTTAAAATATTGTCAACTTCTGATCCAAGTTTTTCTTAGGGGTCCAGTGGCGTACTAAGGGGGTAAAAAGGGAATGCGCCCCGGGTAACAGCCAGGAGAAGGGTGCCATTGGACAATTATGACAATACTGTACTGTTTAAAATCTACTTGCAAGCATAATATATTTTCTATGTATTTTATTAGGGCTGCCAAAGAAAGGGTCAGCCCTGGACGTCAAATACTTCGTGTACCCCTGTCGGATGTGCCAGGAGAGCGTGTTATTCGTTTGCACGCGAACCTTAATTCCAACAGATGTGTGTACTCTACCGTACGCCGTTGTCTTTGTAATATGTGTTGGAAACTTTCAATGAAGATTAGACATCAATGGCGGTAATAAGCGAAGAAACATCATATAATGAAATAACGGCGACATATGGAAGTGTCTTGTCATGCCACAGTTGGACCATGAAAATCATCGTCCTGTTATGGTACCTTTTTTTTTTTCGTTCTCTCTTGCAATGAAGCGTGGGGTAACTGAAGTGTGTGTGTGTTTTTTTTAATCTTGAACCAAGTACGTCGCTTTGTCTGACGTGACAGAACATAAATTGTTATCAATATCCCAGGCGTCAATGAGCTCAACTACGAACAATGTTATAGCCGTGACTAGGCTAAACTTCTTCCAAGCCTGGGGCGTAAGTAATCATTGAACAAATTCCTGTCCCCAGCATTGTTTATCAGTTATGTTGTTGACGTCCATCATTGTTTATCAGTTATGTTGTTGACGTCCATCATTGTTTATCAGTTATGTTGTTGACGTCTATCATTGTTTATCAGTTATGTTGTTGACGTCCATCATTGTTTATCAGTTAAGTTCTTGACGTCCATCATTGTTTATCAGTGATGTTGTTGATGTCTATCATTGTTTATCAGTTATGTTGTTGACGTCCATCATTGTTTATCAGTTATGTTGTTGACGTCCAACATTGTTTATCAGTTATGTTGTTGACGTTCATCATTGTTTATCAGTTATGTTGTTGACGTCTATCATTGTTTATCAGTTATGTTGTTGACGTCCAACATTGTTTATCAGTTATGTTGTTGACGTCTATCATTGTTTATCAGTTATGTTGTTGACGTATATCATTGTTTATCAGTTATGTTGTTGACGTCCAACATTGTTAATCAGTTATGTTGTTGAAGTCCAACATTGTTTATCAGTTATGTTGTTGACGTCCATCATTGTTTATCAGTTATGTTGTTGACGTCTACCATTGTTTATCAGTTATGTTGTTGACGTCTATCATTGTTTATCAGTTATGTTGTTGACGTCCAACATTGTTTATCAGTTATGTTGTTGACGTCCATCATTGTTTATCATTTATGTTGTTGACGTCTATCATCGTTTATCAGTTATGTTGTTGACGTCTACCATTGTTTATCAGTTATGTTGTTGACGTCTATCATTGTTTATCAGTTATGTTGCTGACGTCCAACATTGCTTATCAGTTATGTTGTTGACGTCCATCATTGTTTATCATTTATGTTGTTGACGTCTATCATCGATTATCAGTTATGTTGTTGACGTCTATCATTGTTTATTAGTTATGTTGTTGACGTCTATCATCGATTATCAGTTATGTTGTTGACGTCCATCATTGTTTATCATTTATGTTGTTGACGTCTATCATCGTTTATCAGTTATGTTGTTGACGTCTACCATTGTTTATCAGTTATGTTGTTGACGTCTATCATTGTTTATCAGTTATGTTGTTGACGTCCAACATTGTTTATCAGTTATGTTGTTGACGTCCATCATTGTTTATCATTTATGTTGTTGACGTCTATCATCGATTATCAGTTATGTTGTTGACGTCTATCATTGTTTATTAGTTATGTTGTTGACGTCTATCATTGTTTATCAGTTATGTTGTTGACGTCTATCATTGTTTATCAGTTATGTTGTTGACGTCTATCATTGTTTATCAGTTATGTTGTTGACGTCTATCATTGTTTATCAGTAAAGTTGTTGACGTCTATCATTGTTTATCATTTATGTTGTTGACGTCTATCGTCGTTTATCAGTTATGTTGTTGACGTCTATCATCGTTTATCAGTTATGTTGTTGACATCTATCATTGTTTATCAGTTATTTTGTTGACGTCTATCATTGTTTATCAGTTATGTTGTTGACGTCTATCATTGTTTATCAGTTATGTTGTTGACGTCTATCATTGTTTATCAGTTATGTTGTTGACGTCTATCATTGTTTATCAGTTATGTTGTTGAAGTCTATCATTGTTTATCAGTTATGTTGTTGACGTCTATCATTGTTTATCAGTTATGTTGTTGACGTCTATCATTGTTTATCAGTTATGTTGTTGACGTCTATCATTGTTTATCAGTTATGTTGTTGACGTCTATCATTGTTTATCAGTTATGTTGTTGACGTCTATCATTGTTTATCAGTTATGTTGTTGACGTCTATCTTTGTTTATCAGTTATGTTGTTGACGTCTATCATTGTTTATCAGTTATTTTGTTGACGTCTATCATAGTTTATCAGTTATGTTGTTGACGACTATCATTGTTTATCAGTTATGTTGTTGACGTCTATCATTGTTAATCAGTTATGTTGTTGACGCCCATCATTGTTTATCAGTTATGTTGTTGACGTTTATCATTGTTTATCAGTTATTTTGTTGACGTTCGTCATTGTTTATCAGTTATAATGCTGACGTCCAATATTGTTTATCAGTTATGTTGTTGACGTCCAACATTGTTTATCAGTTATGTTGTTGACGTCCAACATTTTTTTTATCAGTTATGTTGTTGACGTCCATCATTGTTTATCAGTTATGTTGTTGACGTCCAACATTGTTTATCCGTTATGTTGCTTACGTAAAACATTGTTTATCAGTTATGTTGTTGACGTCCAACATTGTTTATCAGTTATGTTGTTGACGTCCAACATTGTTTATCAGTTATGTTGTTGACGTCCAACATTGTTTATCAGTTATGTTGTTGACGTCCATCATTGTTTATCAGTTATGTTGTTGACGTCCAACATTGTTTATCAGTTATGTTGTTGACGTCCAACATTGTTTATCAGTTATGTTGTTGACGTCCAACATTGTTTATCAGTTATGTGGTTGACGTCTATCATTGTTTATCAGTTATGTTGTTGACATCTATCATTGTTTATCAGTTATGTTGTTGACGTCCAACATTCTTTATCAGTTATGTTGTTGACTTCTGTCATTGTTTATCAGTTATGTTGTTGACGTCTATCATTGTTTATCAGTTGTGTTGTTGACGTCCATCATTGTTTATCGGTTATGTTGTTGACGTCCATCATTGTTTATCAGTTATTTTGTTGACGTCCAACATTGTTTATCAGTTATGTTGTTGACGTCCAACATTGTCTATCAGTTATGTTGTTGACGTCTATCATTGTTTATCAATTATGTTGTTGACGTCTATCATTGTTTATCAGTTATGTTGTTGACGTCTATCATTGTTTATCAGTTATGTTGTTGACGTCCATCATTGTTTATCAGTTATGTGGTTGACGTCCAACATTGTTTATCAGTTATGTTGTTGACATCTATCATTGTTTATCAGTTATGTTGTTGACGTCCAACATTGTTTATCAGTTATGTTGTTGACTTCTGTCATTGTTTATCAGTTATGTTGTTGACGTCTATCATTGTTTATCAGTTGTATTGTTGACGTCCATCATTGTTTATCAGTTATGTTGTTGACGTCCATCATTGTTTATCAGTTGTGTTGTTGACGTCCATCATTGTTTATCAGTTATGTTGTTGACGTCCATCATTGTTTATCAGTTATGTTGTTGACGTCCAATATTGTTTATCAGTTATGTTGTTGACGTCCAAAATTGTTTACCAGTTATGTTGCTGACGTCTATCATCGTTTATCAGTTATGTTGTTGACGTCTATCATTGTTTATCATTTATGTTGTTGACGTCTATCATCGTTTATCAGTTATGTTGTTGACGTCTATCATTGTTTATCAGTTATGTTGTTGACGTCTATAATTGTTTATCAGTTATGTTGTTGACATCTATCATTGTTTATCAGTTATGTTGTTGACTTCTATCATCGTTTATCAGTTATGTTGTTGACGTCTATCATTGTTTATCAGTTATGTTGTTGACGTCCGTCATTGTTTATCAGTTATGTTGTTGACATCTATCATTGTTTATCAGTTATGTTGTTGACGTCCAACATTGTTTATCAGTTATGTTGTTGACTTCTATCATTGTTTATCAGTTATGTTGTTGACGTCCAAACTCACAATGAAGACCAAAGCTGCGGTATATAATGCCTGCGTCACCAGCACACTCCTATATGGCAGCGAGACCTGGACGACCTATGCTAAGCAAGAAAGAAGGCTCAATACCTTCCATTTGCGGTGTCTACGCCGCATCCTCGGCATCTCGTGGAAAGATAAAGTGACAAATGTCGAGGTGTTGTCACGTGCTGGCCTTCAAATTATGTATACGCTTCTTAGACAGCGCAGACTTCGCTGGTTTGGCCATGTTCGCCGCATGGAAGATGGTCGCATCCCAAAAGATATCTTCTACGGACAATTAGCAGATGGCAAGAGAACAGTTGGGCGACCACAGCTGAGGTTCAAAGATGTGTGCAAGAGAGATATGAGGGCCCTGGACATGGATCCAGCAACATGGGAGGATGAAGCTGCCGATCGCACTAAGTGGCGATGCTATTTACGGCGCCACCTCAGATTGGGCGAAGAGAGGCTCACACAAGAAACAGAGGTGAGGAGAAAACGTCGAAAGGAGCACCAGGAAAATAAGCAGCTGAGGGCTGTCACCTCAGGGGCGCATTCCCATAGTCAGTTATGACTGAAGGGGCTATTATTATTGACGTCCAACATTGTTTATCAGTTATGTTGTTGACGTCCATCATTGTTTATCAGTTATGTTGTTGACGTCCAACATTGTTTATCAGTTATGTTGTTGACGTCCAACATTGTTTATCAGTTATGTTGTTGACGTCCAACATTGTTTATCAGTTGTGTTGTTGACGTCCATCATTGTTTATCAGTTATGTTGTTGACGTCCATCATTGTTTATCAGTTATGTTGTTGACGTCCAACATTGTTTATCAGTTATGTTGTTGACGTCCATCATTGTTTATCAGTTATGTTGTTGACGTCCAACATTGTTTATCAGTTATGTTGTTGACGTCCAACATTGTTTATCAGTTATGTTGTTGACGTCCAACATTGTTTATCAGTTATGTTGTTGACGTCTATCCATGACACCTTGTCAAACTGTCCAGCATCTTCTCTCTTTATCGTCGCCATTTTCCTTTGTTATGGACGGTAGAAAGTGTACAACCGTGCTCCATCTAAATGTATTCTTTATTCATCATCATCATCATCATCATCATCATTTCCCTGTTTGCACCCTATGGAGCAAGTATCCACCACTGTTGCTGGACCCATTGCAGGAAGCCTGCACAAAGTATTCACATGTTCTTGCTGTTGTGGTTTATGTAACAATTTGTTTGACATGATAACGTGACACAAACTCATGCACACTCTTATTTTGGTCATATTGTACTCGATACCTGAAGGATCGGTCGTCCTATTCTTTTTTTATTTTATAAGCGATCCTGGGAACTAAACGCTCCTTTTACAATCGTGACGCTTTAGGGGAGGGAGGGATGCATACTTAGTTCATGACTCCCAAATCTCATCTTTTCGATGGTTTTCAGCCTTCCCTGGGAACTAAACCCATTCCACTTTGGTTGCAAAGTATAAAATGACTATTTCTTCCAGATTGTACCCATTCTGCCAACTTGAGATGTTTGAATTATGTAAAAAAAAAAACTCATTTCTCTAAATTCTATAGTCCATTGATGCTGTTCAACAGCTAGCACTATGCCTTTTCCACATTTTCTCAAAGTTCCGTTTTTCTCGATTGCCCTTTCAGACCCATCTGTTTGAGCGGATCATATACTAAAGCCTCCATTAGACCCCGTGAGCCTCTACAGCTATGATCTTTGCTGTGAACCCATCATTTCTCAGATAAATTCTGCTTGCGCCATTCTGTCAGAATTCACCTTAATGGTCATTGTTCATTGCAGTAAAAACCAAGTTCTTTGCTTTCTCTCGAGATTTGAGGACTGGCGTTCAAATGTGAAACGTCAAGATAGTATTGATATGTGTATATACAGCAAGCATCAAAGTTGATGCTAAAAACAAGGCGTCTAGAATAGTCGTGTTTAATTAATAATGCACAGTCTGACAGCTTGCATAATCACGGTTCTGCGTGCCTGTACATATTCAAAATATTTTATAAATTTTCCGATCCATAAGAATATAAACTAACCAGGCATCAAACAGTACAGACGCACCGTTGCCAGAATGGATTTTATTAGCTTCCACCACTTCTAGCAACTCCAGAAACCATGTCACTACAACATATATTATGCAAGCACTGTGTTGTCGTGATCTCATTTCGGCTAAGGTAAAAGTATGAAAGGCCACAGTGTATGGAGGGCAACATTTGAGTGTGTGCGAGAGGGCAGGCACTCGATTCTTCTCTAGCTGGTCGATTACTCAAAAGGTGAGTATTTCTACATTAGTTGTAACCTACACGTTTCATGGTTATTTAGAAATCTCATTGATTTAATTATTTTTGTTATGAATATGTGTTTACACAACTATGCTTGTTATAATTTATGTGAAACAATAACGTAGTAGTGCATGGGGCTGGAAACGTCATGTGAAACATACTGCCACAGCAACCATTGCTGCTAGAGCACATCTATGTTTTGATGCATGTGTCCAACAAGATGGTCAGCAACAGTAGCAGCTCCATGCTCCATAAGGAAGGAAACAGAAAATGATGCTGAATGAGTAACGTGGTACTGTATAAACTTCTGTCACTGTTGCTTAGAAAACAAATTCTGTAACTTATTTCTTGACTTTTTTAAAAACGAATTCAATACCACACTCTTC